>OY720632.1:86699501-87025749 GCA_963169105.1 Ceriagrion tenellum
GATATCTTTGTTAGTTTGGGGTATTATTCCATTTCAAATTTAATGGAAACTTTTACTTACATCACATTTATCAATATAAAACACAGCCCGGGTTATAATAAGTGAGCCCGCCTGAAGATGATCATTATGTGCCGAGTACGGGGTCGAGTTCGTTATGTATAAATGCGGCGCAGGTAAAAGATGCAGAAGTCAGTCTGAGAAGAAAGAGATCGCAGCAAGTGGATTCCTTCACAAATCTCGGAAGTACCATCACGTGGGGCCGAAGAAGCACACCGGGCATCAAGATAAGAAAGCGTTCATGGTAAAAGGGCAACTGTTGTGTTCAAAGGAGGTAGACCTTCAAACTAGGAAAAGATGCGCGAAAAAATTCGTGAAGAGTGAGGCACCCTACGGATCGGAAGCAAGGACAATTGGAAAAGCAAACCAGAACAGCCTAAGAGTCTTCAAAACCTGATATTGGTATTGGAGAAGGATGCTGAAGAAAAAATACACGGACAAAGTTGAGAAATGAAATAGTTAAGAGAAGAGTAGAAAAGGAAAGGGCCGTGTGGAACACCAAACAGAAGAGAACGAGATGGATCGGAAACACCATGGGGCACAATGGGTTTGTTAAGTACATAAACGTAGGTAAAATAGAGGGAGAGGCCCCCGAAAGAAGACCTGGGGATAAATGCACAGACAAAATAAAAAACGCCGTACATGAAAGAGTTACCACGGAGTAAGGGAACTAGCATTAGATAGGGAAGGGTGGAGGATTGCAATCAATCAATCTTAGGATTTTATTACCGATGAATGAAGTAAAAGTTACCATCAAACTCTTCATTCTTCTTTCCCGCTTATCCAACGTTTGCCCCTCAATCACGGCAGTAAGCATCCCCTTGCCCCTCACTGGCTCTTCAAACCACCTACATACTTAGCTTCCTCCTAGTCTCATCCAGGAGTTTCCTCAACCGTGTATTCCCAACCGTATGAAGCACTTCGTTTCTTGTTTTAATTCCATCCACCTCTTTTTTATCCTCCACGGCCGCATCTCAAATGCTTGCGGTCCATTTTTCGTCTCATTTCCTCAAAGTTCACGTTTCGGCCACATATCATGGCACACTCCATATGAAACTCTTCTTCAGTTTTTTCTTAACATATTCAAGGTCCCCATCCATCACGTTTATTCATCCAAGGTCCTCGTCATCGTATCCCTCCTATATCTGAATTACCCGGAAGGGATATCCCCGAATACACTCGAGGGGAAAATTTTGAGCTCGGGGAATCACTTAAGAGTTTTCGTGAGGGTCCACTGAGTAAGTCATATGGCGCTGCGCAATCGGGGGGTCGCTCAGTTGCGCACAATATAAAAAAACGCTCCGAGACCACCCATGATCAAATAGGCTTGCCGCGAGTGCAGGTCGGAAGGGCACGGGCACCAGTCGCACTAGGGTCACGGGAGCGGGGAGGGCAGACGCCGCCCGCGAGAGCGGCCGGGGTCACCCACGCGCCGCGCCATATCTCTCCTATCTCCTATGCAAGCGCCCGCGTCGCGCGACTAATTGCGCGAATGTTTCCAAATAAGGGAGTGAGCCGAGCGAGTGCGTTTGCGGTGGGCCGACACGGGCGTGCGCTCACGAGGCACGGAAGAGAGAGACGGAATAGTAGAACAGAGGCAATAGATCGACTCATGCATACCTACGCACAGAGAGAGAGACTGGAATCATACGACGATTCTCAAAGCGCCACCTATATCCGGGTGCATGGAGCGTGGACGGCAGCAACCGAACGAACCAAAGAGATGAGGGGATATCCGAGGGCATAATTGCAACGATTCTATTCGGGCCGCACAGAGGTAGACAATGAACAAATCGTTAATTAAATGAGGGACTGCGGGAACGGAATGCAAATGAACGCGCAGGAGTTTTGCTAATTACAGCGTTCCACTAATTTTGCCCGGTCTGACACACTTTTCTGATTCCTGAGCACCTTCTTATTTTTTTCCACAACGAAACCGAGCCCCGGGCATTGAGCACACCAACGGAGACGCACTCAATCCACTGCTTCATTCGAACGAAAGCCTATTCCGTCTCTGACTGAAGTTCAGAACTTCCCCATGACTCCCTCTTTCAGATTTATTTGTTTCACTCAGCCGATACTGTAATTAATTTCCTTAATTAAAGTCATCCTTACGTAGTATCTGTCTCTGAATTCACAGAAATGGTCAAACAGTTTGTGTACGAAAATGGATAGATGTCTTTTGACTGATTCCCATCACAGAAAGTTTTTAGTTCTTACAATGCAACATAATGCTTAATAACAACATCGAAAATGTTCGTTGCCCCAACATTTGAACGCATCAACAGCTCCCAACATCTGTAAATCTATCCGCGAGCATCTCGCTTAAAGTTTTAATGATGATTTTAGGCGGAATGTGCACTATGAATTTTTCCTTTTATTTGGAAGAAATCGGGTAGTAAATTGTCTACAACCAAATTACGACACCAGCGAAAATTCCTTTGAAGGATTTATAAAAACATAAATCGATCATTGAAATGGATAAATAAAAGCATAAATATGAAAAATCATGCAATTGGATGACACTCGCCAGTCCTAACTCGGAAAAAACTTAGGGACTTCCTCCTAACACCATGTGTTGAGTAGAGACGCTGTCAGTGCATTAAGCTTTCTCCAATGATACACTCTTGAGAAAGCAACTAAGAGACACATGTTGTCAAGGACGAAAAGTCAAACCTATACATTCCACAAATGGGGGTTTTTCACTAGGTATTTTTTCTGGAAATTTTAGGTGATATCAATGGTATATTAGGCTAGTGCTCCGTTTTAGTGTCATTTTCTAGGTTAAAGTGATCTTCATCACCAGTTTTCTATATCACATCTGGGAGCGGGTGTGGGAAAGAAGAAAAAGAGTTCCCTCTTCTTTAGCGCACCTTATTCATACGGGGCAGTGAGACAAAATACATCAATTCTTCCCTTTCGATTAGCAATTGAATGCTGTACAGTAAGGCGGAAATGTATATAACCTTTACCACCGCAAAATCTATGCCTACTCAGAGTGTCATTTAACTGAGACATCACTCAAGATAAAGGGGAAAAAGTAAGGACTTAACTTGTCCAACGTCACAACAAATGGCTGGCCTGGTCTCATGAGCATTAAGAGGCACGAATAGCGCAGACCCTCTATATACACGCTCAATAGCTTGGGATACTTTAATATAATGACGATGAGAGATTAGACTTGAAGAACGAATGCGTCTATTCGATGATGATAAGAATTTTCTCGCCGAGGTTTCAGGATTAGATTTTTAAAAATACCAGTCGTCACCAAGAAACATCAAAGGCAACGTTAACGAGATTATTGGTGCTCCGAAGATTGGTTATTGACGGACCCGCAGTATGGGAGAATTGTAAGGAGGAGGAATGAAAATCAGCAGGAGAGATATGATTACAAGATACGGGGGAGGGCTTGAAAAACCAGATGAATAGTTAGGTGTGATGAGTGAAAACACAGAATACAGCAGGATTGACACCAATTTAAATGAAATTTGGAGACATATTCAGGTAGCGTCTGAACATTCAAGAAAGAAAATATGTCCTTATCAGATTAGAATGATAGTATCCAGACAAAATTAAGTTCGAAAACGACTGGATTCTTGAGATACACATTGAACAAAGCCCTACCCAAAAAAATAAAACCAATAACATCAGTCAATAAATAAAAATTTTAAAAACACAGCCTGCTTTTAAAAAGAAAACCAGCAGTAGTTATTGTAGAAACACTCGTTCAAAGTCTTTATTCAAGGCTAGGGTTTAGTAACCAGCCGTTATTTCAAAGGTTCACCGTTATTTTCAAGGTCTGAACCGATTACTCGCTTAAAGTCATTTAATATGTATTAAGCACGGAAAAATGCTAAAAAAAAGAGTGCTTCTTTTGTTACTGCCGCAGAAATCCACAAAAGTAAGCAAGAAACCATTTATTTTAAGAGATAATCGTATTCACGCCATAATCTAGTGCAGCGGGAATAACCGAGTCTCAGAAAAACATTCCAAATACAATGAAGCTTTCCGACCTTATCCTTCAACGAACTCACAGAAGGTCAATGGTAACGAAAACCTTTCTAGACCTAGCTGCTAATGAGGCTTTTTCAAGGTACCAATTTAATCATATAAATAGAAAGGTCTGTTTAAAATACGACTTTCCGGGTGGGAGACCGAAAATTGAGCCACGCCCCAAAAGGAGCGAGTAGGCCAGGTAGACGGGTTCAAAGAGTGTGGATGTCTAGGGCAAGCATGCCGTTTTATCAAAAGATTAGTTTTAGCTTTCTCTCCGGGAAATAAAAAAAAGGGTGAGGATATTCTTGCGCGTTATGTTAAAGAATTTTAAATAAATGTCAACGGTCAAGATTGGCCACGATTGTGACATCAAGGAACACAGTAGTATAAACAAAGAAAGATTTACATGCACATTCTCTTAATTTTACATTTTAATACCTTAATAAAATTTTTGACAGAAGTAAATAAAATCAACTTTTATTGGCAGCGACATAAATTCAATGCAAAAATGAGCATAATAAGACTGACAGAGATGCTAAAACGGAGTATGGCATTAAATGAGTCGGAAACTTGGTCATTGCGGAAAGAGGAAGCACGTAGAATGGAGGGTTTTAAGAGAGTGATTGAAAGAGGATTGAAGCGGTGAGCAAGAAAGCGTGGAAGACAAACCAGGAAGCCTTGGATATGTTGGAAATGGAAAATAAGGTAGAAGAGGAGGTTCAGAAAAAGCAGAAGAGATAAATGTTGGATGTTTTGAGAGGCGAGGGCGTGTTAAAAATGGTGATTGGGGGAGGATGCTGGGGAGAAGAGGAAGGAAGGAGAGAAAGATAAATAAAAAAGAGAGAGAAAGAAGGGGGAGAGAGAAAAATAAATTGGAGATAAATATTGGACAGTAGGAGAGGTAGAGATTTTAAGAAACTGAGGAATGATCTGACGGCGAGCTATTCATGTGTATAAATGTGAGTATATGACTCAAAACTGGCGAAGCTAAGGCGAGGGCCATGCAAAAACCAGCTGATCAGCTGGTAAAATACCAAGCTTACAGTAAAAGGACTTGTCCCAAAGGATCTTGAGGTGTAGAGGGAGAAGTGCGAAATTCAACTTAAAGGGAGCGGGAAGGGGATGGAAGAGATAAAACACGTTGAATGGCTTAAGACAAGGTGGAGGCCATTGATCAACCGAGATTTTCTTCAGTGCCTATTCGAGAAATGATAGTCAATCCCCTTTCAATAACACGTCTATGAACCAAGAGCTAAAGATAATATAATAATGCTGTGAACAAACCTGGGCTGAGGATCGTCTGAACTTTCAGAGATATTTTTGTTTTTTAATTATTGATAAATTTACCACGTACTGTGTGCGAGAGACCTCAAAACATTACGTGCATAATAAAAAATACTTAAGGATCAGTTTTTTTGATGAACCAGTCTAGATATATGAAGGGACATGTCATAATTATGGATAGCTAAAATACCAAAATCCATGGCATCAACGGTATTCGATACGACCTTTACGCTTATTTCCTTTGAACTTACAGTAAAAGGATTGTAGGAATTCTCAATTTACAGAGCGTAAATAAACATCCGCAAAAGTTTCAATGAGGTCCATAGTCGAAATAAATGTGGATCCCAGTTCCAAATGCTCGAGCTGATACATCTTTTAAATATTATAGAGAAATTATAATTTCATTATGTCCGGGCACCCATCAGAATATTTGTTACATTTTTTTATAAGCCAAACCCACCTCGAACGATTAAAGGCTGATAAGAACCATGATACAATAGGGCAACAAAAATAAATGACAGACAAAAAACATTACGGAAAAGATGAATGTGTTAAAATAAAACAGTTCTTCCACTACGAGTAGAAAGCAGAGTTATGCGAGAAGGGCATGTTTAAATTAAGAGCACGGTAGCTAGAGAAAAAACCGCTCAGTGATTCCAAGTGAAAAAAAACTCTCCGTCGGCTTTGTCTAGCCTATTCAGAGTCGAAAGTAGGAAGAGAATGAACGCCGGTCGTGCTTGCTCATGCAAAATCAATAGAGTCGCCCCCGAGAGAAATGCCGTGTCCCCCAGCCTTCCCCTTCCCCCTTCACCTCTCGAGCCTCCCAATGCCTGAATAGCTACTTGCATTAAAGTTAAACGCGCACACGCATTTTTGAAAAAAGAAACATCAGTCTGGATTTAAATATTTGATCCCGAGAGTAATCACCATTGACCTCTCTCTCTTTTGATACGAACACGGGAACTCGGTTGTAGTGTAAAACAAAAATCACGACTAGCAACGAGCTACGCGCAAGCGAGAGGGGGAAGAGCGCTTAAAAAAAAAAACGAAAAAAAATAAACGGAGATCGTTGCGTTGTCCCTGAAATCGTCAAACAAGGACTCCGTCCAACAACAACAATGTTTGACAGCAACAATTAACCATCCTCGGCATTACATCCTGTCCCGTCGGATAGAATGCCCTGCTTCGTCGAGCCTACTGGGCAATTTAGCCGCACGAGAGGCCTTCTTTGCCGCTACGTGATCCCTTTGTCTCTTTGAATACTGAATTCATTATCGAGTGTACTGTTTGCAGCCCGTTGTTCAAAAATTGAAAGGAGATCAACCCTTGCGCTAGGATGGAAGCTCCGAAAAAAATTTTGACGAAGTCATTTTTCCACGGGAGAGCTTAGATTAATGATCACGGAACAATAATTAATGTTTTGAATTGCGAATCATAGCATGCCTAACATAAAAAAGTAATTATACTCAATTTTACAGGTAGCTAAATGCTAGCCCATCCAGCAAAGTGCCACAGCATGTATTGACACCGGAGGAATAAAAAACAAATCACAACGAGATTATCAAAAAAAATATAAAAAAGAAGCGGCAAATAACAGCTGTGAAACCTTTTGCTCTCCACTTCAGTGAACTAATAAAAAAATATGGTCATATGAACTCTTCTGTGGGTGACGTATAGTGAGAATGACATTAATAAAAGAGTAATTCCCGGCAGCAAGAAGATGCTTTTAAAATATCAACATCATGCGCAATATTATTCCCACCTTTTTCTTAGGCAAATAATCCCACGACTTCTGCACTACAAATCGGCAGATAAGTTAGAGCTAATTCCAAGTTGAAAGTCCATCGCAGAATATTCAGCTATCCATCATACAAACAGGACATCCAGAAACAGGGCCGGCAGAGAATATAGCTCCAATTTTATTTTCCAGCTCCTATGAGTCAGAGGAGATCAGGTTGATGTGGTGGCTTGAGTACTGGCTAACCGTATGGACAACCATGGTTCAAATCCCTGCAGAGGAGGATATTTTTCAGGAGAAACCCTATCCCTATTTGAGCGTCCTGTGGAGGGCACCTCAAGTACCGTACTCCGTCTGTCGGTTGAGACGTTAAACCGCGGTCCTCTTGGCGCCTTTTATTAAGAGTAAGCTAATGCCGACGCCGGGTTTCTCTCCACCCTTCTACCCTTACCTATATCCTATAGCGAAAATGACCTTCGCTATCAGTCACCTCCCCTAATATCCAACCCAATCCTGTGTGCTTCAGACCAACAGCTTCGAGTATAGAGCACGCATCGTCGATCAAGGAATGTAAAAAAAACCTGCGAAATTTTAGCAAAGTAATAATAATAATAATAATAACTTTTATTCCAATAATGGATACAAAATCACAAGCAATGGATACAAAACAACAAGGGAGCCAGTCTTTGCCCGATTTCCGGACAAACAATCACAGGAGGATAGTTAAATCGAGCGCACTCCGCCACCGTCCACGAGATTCAAGCGAACCTGCGACCTCTTTACGTGTTCAGTTTACGTACGTTTTTTTTTAGGTTGGCGCGGAATTGTAACCGATTTAGTAATATGGGATCCGGTTCAGACCAATGGTAGCGTGTTCGACTCCCGTTCTGAAGGTCGTACGGAAAAAATATCTCTGGCTTGTCAGCCAACTTTTGCACGCTACTGGAGACCCATTTCTGAGGGGCAGCAGTCTCAGCAGAAGGCATTGATGGCGCAGATCATGGAGATTGGACCGGCGTCAACATCAAGCTTCAGGCGAGAGTAAAATTCCACGGAATCGGCCGGTGTACTGCGATGTGGAAGACAACGGGGAAACTACCACATTAGTCTCCCTAGAAGATGCAGCCCTAAATTCTATATATGCCAGGATGGCATTGCTCCCAGTAAAATATTTCGCAGGTATGTAGTACCCCAATCGGATCTCCGGGCGGGAACTACTGGGAGGGGTACATCAGTCAGTAAGGAGATGTGCAAGTAAGTAATATGATCGTTTTCGTAACACCTTGGCTAGTTCGTGGTATACAAGAAAAATTCCAGATGAAAAACCAAAAGATACCAGGCCAGCACGATGCTTGTCACTGACAGTCACGAATGTCAATAGGGAGTGCATCGTTAACATTTTTTTCTCTATTTGGTGCAGACGCGGCATGTGTGAATGAGGACAAGAGACAATGCTTTGCGGAGGGAGATGAACGCTTCGTGTTACGAAATGTCGCACTCGTCATTTCCCGGGTGCGCAGCTGACTTCCAGACCATTCGCCAGCTAGCCCCGCGCAAGCAATCAGAAATCCCAACAAACGAGCCTCGCGCGGAGTCGCCGGCGTCCGAAAGAGATGAATCATTTCGCCATCAACGTCATCGCGGGGTTGGATGGTCCCGGAATAATAAGAAAACGAGACAGCAAGCGCTGTCACCGACACGAATAAATCGACCGACTTTAATCGTAAACTCCCTTTCAGTGCACCATCAACGGTCGTCAATCCGAAGATTGGCTTGCTGCAGCTCTTCACTCCTCTCTCTTTCCAGCCAACTGCTTCATTCCCTCATAATTACTCACTTCCCTTCATTATTATCCTAATGTTTTCTGATCTTATGTCCAATTGCTATGTATTCACAGAATTATGGGACCCACAAGTCATAGCTACCATTTAATAAGTAGAAACATTCGATAAGTATATTCGTTTCATGAACGGCTACAAAACTTATCAAATGGAGTCATGAGTTCCATAAGTGGCCATGATGGAGAAAGCGCAATGAACCGCTTGGAGATATACTTACTTGATTAAAAAATTGCTTTGAGACGAATTTCCAGTTTGTTTACTCTCACTGATTAACTATTATGTGCATCAGCAATTATAAGTAGGATATCTTTTCATAATGTTTATCAGGCGATAGAAGATTAGCTCAAACATTCGATACTGTTTACAAATGTTGGATGAGTAGTAAATCTGGTAGATTTGTTCCTACGACGCGAATATTTGTATAATGTCAATAACTAGGCTTTTGCGATGAGTCAATTGGCAACACTCTACTGTGATTGAGAAAAAAACATGAGGAGATAGGAGTTAAAATAAAAGACACGCATTTTTACTGAGAAAAAAGGGAAATATGCTATGAAAAAATAAGAGGGATAATGCTTTGAGAAAGATGTTGATAGGAACAATCGAAATATTTAATAACCAATTTAAGCAAAACCTGACCAGTAAGTAACTTATATCCTAAATGTAACTCATAAATACGACAAAATATTAAACAGAGAGAAAAAAACGTTTGGATAAAAGTAAAAAATTGTTCGGCGAGGAATTTGGACATTCAGCGCTGTGAGTAAAGAAATAAGCCTGCCTCGATTGCAATATTTCTGAAGCCTAACAGCCTGCGATACCATCAGGAACCCACTGTAGCTACAAGTTCTCAGCGGGAACGTTTAATGTATCGTAGATTGCACGTCGCTTTCGTCTATGTCAGCATAAATTTTACCACAGTAAAGCGACATTTATAAAAAAGTTTCATTCACGAAAGGGATTATTTTCGAGGGAACACGTCCCTTCCCGGAGCACATCCGCGGATTTATATTTCATTCCACGACGCAACCGCCCCATATTCTATTCTAAACTATTATGCAACGCAAAAAACCGTGAGTCTCCCGTCGTGTTATCATTTCGTGGAGAACGCAGACCATGGCATTCCACTACAGGAGGCACGTTCAACCAAAAAAAATGAGGCAGGAACATCGAAATGTGCACCAAGAAGCCCCAGCCACACCAGGTCACACGGAAGACCGATAAATCCAAAGCAGAAGAGGACACACGTTCTAAACGACCGGCTATCATAAATAGTACGCCGGATTGTCCGACCACAGGGTAGGGAAAGGGGATGAGGGTTGGAGATTCGAGTTAAACGTTAAGCTAGGAAAAAACATCGCTTTCGGTTGAAGGGGTCGTTATATCGATTCGTGCAAGGGATGTGGGGGATGCGAACCCTTTATTCCTCATGCACCAGGCAGACATGTGGGTATCAGGGGATGGGTGGATAGGAACAAAAGGTTATAAAGAAAAAATAATTTAAAAATAGGGATAGGTGGTGGTAGAATAGGGAATAAAAAGATAGACGAAGCGGACAACTATCTCTCGCAGTGCAGGCTTCTGCTCGCGAATGACCGTGCTCTGCTGCGGGACGGGGTTGTAAAATTAAATGGTGCGAATTTCCGCAGTCTCGCCTCGAACCAACACGAGCACACAGAAACACAAACGCGTGCAACGGACCCCATCGAGTGGCCGGTTTGAAACAAAATAAAATTGGACCAAGAGTGGTTGGAAGTGGACGGAGACGGTCAGGGAGGAGAGGTGGAGAAGAGAAAAATGGACGCGGGACGTATGTACGCCCATTGGCGACCGAGCGCAGCCGGCAGAGCCTTTCGGTCGCCAGGCAACGAAGCAAAAGGGGTCGAGGAAGGGACACACGGAGGTTCAACATCTACAAATTTTCCATTTTGGGATTCCACCAGCTGCTTGGTTGATTCTTGGACCGTCCTCATCCTAACCTCCCGATTTCTGGGAAATCACCTCACTCTCCTTCTTATTGATCAGTGTTTCCCAAACTTCTCTGAGACACCGCCCTTTCGGTTTCATTAACCTTTACCCAACGCCCCCCAGCCGAAAACTTAAACATCATCGATGACATGACCAAATCCCAATTTTTATACGAATAAGCTAAAAAAACTATAATTGAACTAAAGTTTATTATTTGAAATTATTTAGATAGGTAGTTCCACCATGCATCGACAAGCATCTTTGTTACCTTTGGGTCAGAACCTTGCCTCCAGCACCCCCATGCCACGCACTTGTTTTATTTCGCCACCTACCTCACTATGGGAACAACATCTATAGATGAGTCGGAATAAAGTATATCTTAAATTACTTATATCGTCTACCTCTTCCTTTTTCGTCCAGAATTTCTATCCGCCTCCCCACTTCTAGAGCGTTCTCCCCTCCGCCACACTCTTTAACATGCCCACGCTTTCTAAACACCTCCGCCACAAACTTCCTTTCCTCTCCCACCGTTATCAACACCTTCTCGCCAGGGGCCGTTCAAATATTACGTAAGACGATTTATGACATTTTTGACCTCCTACCCTCCCCCTACGTAAGACGATGTACGATTTTCCCCACCCTTCCCCCTTCCTCTCAGCCTTACGTAAGACGTTACATTTGTATCTACTCTTCTTTAAATGCTCGCTTTCTGCTATTTAATCTTTCCATATAAGACCTCGAACAGCTTTGTGCACTGAATATCGCATAATTATTCAGTGTTTGAGTACCACATTCATTAATATTAAGAGCGAAACAGTACCACAGCTGATGAATTTGTGAACAACCACGGGATATTCGAAAAAAACAGAATATTCTAAAAAAAACTGGATATTTGGAAACGATACGATATAGCAAGAGGGAAAAATATCTTACATAAATTGGCTCCAGAGCCACTGCCCCCCTCTTCATAAGACGAAGTAAGATGATCCTAATCCCTCCACCACCAAAAACATCTTGCGTAATACTTGAATGGCCCCTTAGTATTGCTCCCCACCTATCTCGCCCTCCCATTTTTTTCTCATTCCACATTTGCGTGAAAATTCCGTCAGCTGCTGATGATGCCGTTGCAAGCAAAACCAGGTCGTAATAAATATGATACACTTGAAATTTACTTAAAAACCTTAATATTAATAACAATTCATCGGGGAGGTGGGGATGGCGAGAGCCCTACTGCTTCCCCCAACAACACAACTCATTGTTGGGGGAAGGAGTAGGGCTCTCGCCATAGGAGTGGCGAACGGGGCTAGGTGCGTGGAACGTAGGCTGGAAATGGACAGCGCAGAGAGGGAGCCGGGGCGTGGGAGTGGACAGATGCGAGGGTTCCTGTTGGAGTGGTGACGGGGCTTGACATGGTGACGAGGAGATGGGGAGAAGGGGCGGCTACGGCGGTGGCCGTGCCCTTGCTTGACCCATTACTCCCCCCCTCCCACCCCCAAAATCCCGCAAACCCTTCTCGGGCCCCATATGTATTGAAACACCACCCTAACCACCCACGTCTCCGTTCGCCATCCTTACTCGCCGCACCTATTTCCACCCCCTTTCGGATATTAATCACACACACTCCATCGGACGCTTTTCACTCTTGTAATAATACTCCGTTTACGCCGGCTTTAAAAGAGTTATCCTCTTGAGCATCCACGGCATATCGAGGGCTCATGTCTACAGTTACTTTTTGGGTATTCTACCAGATGACTGAAAGGTTTTCGGATTTCCCGGAATCACAATATCCCCATTTTTTGGGAGGCCATCTTATTTTCCTTCCCACGAATGCCTCATCATTTGGTTCATCTTATTTTCTGCATATTTTATACCTATTCTTATTTCATCCATAACTCTTCTCCCCTTACTTCCTCTTTCATGCTTCCCCAGCGTTCTCCCCTGTATCACTCCCTCTCCAAAATATAATCGCCTCTCAAAATCCTCATCTTCGTCCTCAATCCATCTCTTTTTTCTTCTAGGATTCATTGCTACTATTTTCATCATCTTATTGAGCATATCCAGTACCTACTCATCCGTCCTTCTCGCCGCTCAGCTCACTCTCTCCAGTCTCCTTCAGACCCACATCACAAACAGTCACAGTCCAAGAAAATCCTCACTTCGCAAAGACCAGGTATCCGAACATTACAGTGTCACGCTTCTATTATCCAATAAATACACCTTGAGGTAGTTAATAATTGTTCGCACCTTCAGGTCACAATGCGTAGTACAAATAATTGAAAATGACGACCAACGCAGAGAGAATCATCCTCCTGGAGACGAATTTTGTAAAAGGCATTTAGGTACTAGTTTGTACGAATTTGTCAGGTTTTCAGGAAAGAAAAGGCCATAAATCGCATCGTTAATTTTGATTCAAAGCCCGATAATAAAAATATAAATAATATTACATCTAATTATTAACAAGGAAACGTACTACACTCAATGAGGAGTTCGTTGAAAATCATAGGATCTCGTTGTTTAAAAAAAAAGCTTAAGGTAACAAATCATGTGTCCATCCACAAGTCCGATTGACCACCTTAAATACCATACTTCTATATGTATGTAATCATAACAAGTACGTCTGTAGAAAGAAGTTAAGTCATTTCGAATGACGCTCATTTTTTGACTAAGTTATTACAAGTATGACTATCCATTTTGATGAATAAGAAACGCTAACTAAAAGTTTACACGGATTTGCTCTCATAGTTTAAAAATTTTTATGCAAAAAAATTCATTCGAATAAATTATCCTGAGTTATTTATTTGATTCATATTTATTATCATGTCATTTTGCATGTTTCTCTCGTACGATGAAGAATAAGTCGTGTCGGCGAGGAATGGTGATTCCATAGTTGATGGCATCTTTCTACTTAACATCGAAAACAGTGAAATCAAAGCAGAAAGGTTCTCTTCATATTTGTCTCCTCCTAATGCCAGTGAGTTAGCTCATAATTGTAAATGTCACAAGAAGCAAGAAACATTCAGAGCTGATACAATTTTTCAAGTAAAGAGAGTTCAGTATGTGAATCAATTACATGTATTACTTTGTAATATTGAATATTAACCATGTTCTATGTCACTCAAATCAGCGTTGGATTCTTTTCTGCCTGTAATGGCATGGGAGGGATTCCAATGCCATTTATTCACCAACCCCGATATAATTGACTGAAACGAAATTCGCCTAGTATTCCACCAATCCCTAGTATCACCATCCCTAGTATTCCACCAATCATCCCTAGTATTCCACCAATCATCCCTAGTATTCCACCAATATGTGGATCTTTGGACAGTCCACGGCATAAATCCTCCTACCTCACATCGTCGGATCATCTCCAGTCTTTCCCTCACTCAACGACCCGTTCGCTCAACGTGATGTTCCCCTTTAAGTTTGGATATCTTCCGTATACCTCCATATCGTCCTAAATTCCCAGGCTTTTCAGCTCATTCCTTGGCCTATACAACATTATTGTCATTATCCTTTTCAACATCAGGATGGTGATTACTTAAACAATATATCCAAGTGAGCTTTCTCGGTGTGATGTTGCCAAGTTGGATCCGACTTCACTGATAACTAAAAACTTCTTTATTCTTAAAGTATCCGAATGCATGCGCATTATTTTTAAAAGAGGCAGCATATCCGATCAAATTTGAATGTAAAATTACTGAAACACCCTGCCACAGGCCCTTGAGGTGACTAGCGGGGTATTATGATAACGAATTATGTCTTGCGCTCTTCATAACATAAAACATGAAAGAACATATGGAAGTTGAACATTACCTCGCAATGACACCTTAAAAACAAGACTTGTCTACAAATTCCCGAAACTGCTCCACTTACCTGAAAGGAAAAAAATATAAGAATCAAGATGAATAATAAAAATATTTTGGTGAGAAATGAGGTCAATTAATTCCCAAGACAAGAGACCATAGTTAATACGAGAAGTCCGTTCATCAAATATTTTTTCGAATAAAAAGAAGATTTTTATACAAGTACTAAGTTCTAGATATCGTGAAACAGTACGACTAAATGTAACACGCCACCATTCGGTACTGCTGTTCAGAGAATTTTCTGAGCGAAAGGGATTTCACAAAAATTAACATTAAAGGCAGGTCACCTTAATTTTAGTAGCCCGATCACAATCATACACGGGTATGCTGGCAAATAACGAGGATTTTTGACCTTTTGATGAAACTACGTCCAAGAGAAAAGAAAGTACGCCCAACGTGGACGTATATTTAGAGACAAGCGTCAAGAGTAATGGTAAACTAAACGAAATTCTCACGGTAACAAAGGTGTAAGACCAGCCATTGTTCGACTGGAACGCTTTGAAACTCGATTGCATGCCACCCAGCAACAAAACTCAACTTGTATGGCTTTGGAAAGGCGCACAGCTGAATACATCGTTTCCTAAAATGATCATTGTGATTGCACATTGCACAAAGAGCTACAATTCCCATTGAAATGTTGCAGCTAGTTGAAGGAGAGCCGCACATTTTCCAAAACAAGACCCGCGTTATATTCACCGCTTCGCTCTTATACCCACGAATCTACTCCCCAATTTTGACGTGAAATTCTGCAACTCCAGTGCATTGAAGCGAATAGAAATGAGAGGGTGGAGTAGAAGAAAATGTGTGAAATAAAACACGATGGAATTTTGAGCCAATACTTACAACTTTTGACTCTTATAAAAATTATATTGAGTAAAGGCGTTTAGAAAATAACATCGACCATTATGATATATCTGTGTCAAAAAATACGCTTACAGATGTATATTGATTAATCGTTTGAATAAATCGGATGAGCCGTTGACTTTTTTCATACATACCATCCCATCACACGCCAAGAGTTTGACAAATTTGGCTCATTGGCGAAAAAAGCGGCGTGTCCCGAGTGAATTTTTGATTGCCTAATGTCCTGGAAGGTGACATCACGTTGTCGGCTACGTCAAACCCCGTTCCCTCGTCGCCGGCTGTCACAAAATCTCTCCTGGACAACCTAGTCCCTACTCCTTCACCCCGTTAAAGCGCCACGCCGATGAATATTGATGGCGCCTTTAGCGCCACCCCGCTCCCTCCCCCGCCACCTGCCGGGATGTCGAGTGCCAGGTTGTTTCTAGGGACGTCCCTTAAGTCCTCGGGAAGGGCTGCTGTTCACTCCGGCCGAATTCACTCAACGATTCGGAAAAAGAGCTCCCTCGATGGTGGGCTTCCGATGTCGCACATTAAAGCGATGCCTCCGCGCCGGGTCCTTAGTAGCCCCAATCGCTCGTCGAGGTACGCCCGGATAAACGGTGTGATGAATGTCATTTGATGCGCTTATCTCCGGCAAAATTACTTGTACGAGTCCCAGGGGGTTAATGAGTGACTACAAATTCATCGAACTTGTCAAATGAGATCAGCTTTTGCATGAATAATTCATGTGCCAAATCATATCGGGGCAATTTAGCGCGACTAACTTCTATTTACAATGAAATCATTCTCTGCAATCATTTCTCAGTGAGTTCGCTCAGCCATCAGCAATTAATGCAATGTGCAACCAAGATGTTTGCCGTACATTTACGTGAAAATACACGGTGACCTGTCGAATGCAGTATGTGTTTGCGCACGTGGGTGTTCATAAATAGAATTCAATATTGAAATGGCATTTGAAATACTAGAGATTTACTCCAACTTAACGAGGCAGCTATTTAAAGCTATGACGAGACCGATTAAATCTTAATTTCGGTTCCGGTGGAATTCTAAACCTCACCATTGATTTAGTTCACAATCAAGCTTCTAAAGGAGACACAGAAATCGCGCATAACTTGTTGTCCTGGCAGGTGAGCAATGAAATATTTCGTGTAAGTATTTTCATCGTCTTTTCGCGAAACGATGTTTAGGCCAGCAAAGGGAGTAAATCTCTTGAAGTGATACTCCTTAAACAGTAAAACCCCTCTTAACGACCACTCCAATCAAACGACCATCCCTCTCAATGACCATTTTTTTCAGCGGTACCGTCGCTGGACGCTTAATTCAGGTTTCACTCTATGTGCACATCAAATTAATATGCATTAAAATATACTGGGAGCAACTAAATTATGAGAAAATAAACACCATCAGTATAGGTTAAAAAAACAATCGCTTTTAAGATTTCTTTAAGATTTTTTTTCAAATCAGCCGCCCATTCATTTGAATAGATAATATATAATCCTAGAAACTGAACCCCTATCAAACGACCACCCCTCTTAACGACTATTTTTCAGCGGAACCGTCAGTGGTCGCTAAATATAGGTGTCACTGTAATACGCATCGTGGAGAGACTTAAGGCCAACTCTGTTCGGCGCTATCGTCACCTAATAAAGACTTACTGAGGACTAAGAAAACATCATTTCTCCCACAGCAATTTTCATCTTCCATTCTACCTCCCCGCTAAGAGCTTACTCGGCACTTAAAAGCCTAGCTTAATGAGCACCGGGAGCTATGCGGCAGGGTAATGAATACAACCATGAAATAGACACTAGGAGTGCACAGCTTTGCCTTGATTTTAATTTACTGCATTTTTCAACACAATGGCCGTTTTGAACTAGTGTCATTACTCATTGTATAAGACTATGGTCATCCGAGTACATAAGAAAAATCCCAATTTTGTCATCTAAATACCATACCTCTCTTTTGTGAGGATATGAAATACAAGTCCTTGTGCAGGTAATCAATGATAGTACCGGGACTGGTTGTACCTTCCGAAGTGGATAACTTATTTTGACTACGAGCAAATGGATTATGTTCACAAGGTTTTAGTCCCGAAAACTGGAATTAGCAATGTGATTTCAAGAATGTTTTTTATGTGAAAATATCGGACGATTCCTGGATTATATTGAGGTAAAAAGTTTGAAAAATCATCTTAGATGTGAGAGATCAATTTGCTCAAATTATTCAAAATATACATAAATTCTAAAAAAATTAAACGATACCTTTGATAGTAAGAAGAAAGCAGAAGAAAAAAGCACATTGATCGAATACAAGAGCATGATCACTCACTGAACTTCTTCCCATGGCTTCACTAGTATTCGCACTCGGGAAATTTCAAATGGAAATTGCTGCTAGAGGTAAACAGTGAAAAAATATGTTCCTCGCCAAAAATTCCTCGGAGATTTAAACGCTCCATCCTGCACGCAATTCTGAATTCAGGAGACTTGTCGCAAATTGACTCTCAACTTTGAGTTACAGGCCACCAGGCTTCTCCGTAGACCACCTACCCATCCGAACTAGCCCGCAAACGGGGCCACCGATAACGACGGCCACGTTTAATTAAACGCGCGACTTATTTAGCGCCAATACCGGCCTCCCAGAGTTACGACACTTCATGAGGCCGCGCCGAAAATTACAGTGAAGGAGGGCAGAATGAGGGCGGGAGAGCCTGGAAGGGGGAAGAGAGGTGGACGAGAGGAGGGGGGAATGGCAAAAAGGGGAGAGTGGGGGAGGGAGAGCAGGAGGACCGCACGAAATCCCTTTGAGCGGCGTGGAGAGCCGCGGGCCTGCTCACAAAACGCCGTTGCCAGACGCAGGAGAGACTCGGTGAAAAAAAATTTTATCTCCATCACCCCAGACCAAAACGAATCCCGCGAACGCCCACACGAAACACTTGCCCCCTCCCAAACCCCCCCCCACCCACCCCTCCCACGCCGCTCTCCACTCTATTCTCCCCCAAAACCTCACTACTCCTAAAAATCTCTCTCGTGGGCCTCAAAAGGTCCGACGAAAATACACCCGCAGACGCCGAGCACACTACACCTTCCTTCGACCACTTTACCCCCTCCTCCCCCGCCCCCCGCGCCGACGAGTGCGGGCCACACATGCACACACAGTCCATTGGGGGGCGGGGGAGGCGTCGTTCCCGCCCGGTCTCGCCACAGAAGGTCGCCGCGCGGCGCTGGTTTTGTCCCGAGGCGAGAGAGAGGGAGAGATAAAGGGTAAAGAGCGAGGAGATAGGAAATGGGGTTTTTTTTAAAGAGGGGGAATGGGTGGCCTGCAGATGAAGCGTGTGGGGGAGATCAATGAGGTGACCTCTTCCCCACCAGCACCACCGAATGCACGCTCCTTCCTTCTCCCTGCGACCATCCTCTCCTTCCGGTTGAGGTGCACATCGTGATGTTGCTGCTGGCGTCCTGTCATGTTATCGCAGATGTTCCCATGTAAAGACTGTCAAGAAGATATCGCTGAGGAAATATTCTGGTTTAGCTTCGAAAGACATGAAGAGTAAACAATTTTTCACGATCGTATGATTTAAACAAAGGGCACCATCATTGATTCTTCGGTCGAGCGATTCCTTTTCCCAAGCGGCATTGGACGTGCTAATAATTTGGCTGCATTTGTAGCTGTCAACTGCTCTTTTATATTGGACCCATTCTAATGCATGATTATAATTAATGTATAATTAATAATATGTACAACGGAAAACAAGCGAAGATGAGCCCAAGCTATGAAAGCATTCGTGGTTAAAAGAAAACGCAGTTACTTCATAAAGGATAAAGGAAAAAAAGATACTTCGTAAAAAAGTTCAAGATGGGCCTACAAACTAGAAAGCAGTGGGTAAAAGCATTCGTGTGGAGTGTGGCACTTAATGGATCGGAAGTATGAACCATTGAAAAAGCAGACCATATGGTCCTTTCCTCTTTAAGTTTCCCGTGAACTTCATCATTCGTATTTTACTTCGTACACACTAGGTTTCGAAGGATTCTGGTCTGTTCTGGTCTGCTTTTTCAATGGTCCATGCTTCCGATCCGTAGAGTGCCAGGCTCCGCACGAATGTTTTCACATACTGTTTCCAAGTTTGCAGTCCTATCCTCTTTGAACACAGCAGCTGTCTCTTGACCATGCACGCTTTCGTAGCTTGGGGTATTCCCATAATATCTATCCAAACCTTAATCCTTCCCCTTATAGCCGCGCATTCACATCCTAACGTGCTTTTTCCGATTTCCCGCCTAGCTAGCGCGACCGCCCAACAACATCCATCTAGCCCGACCAAGATGTGAGGCGGGAGTGAATACAGCTTTCCCCGCCCGTCCTCATTCTACTCTCATCTCAACTACCCGCACAACCATCTCAGCCGCTCCGGGCCCCCAAGGCGAAAAAGGGGCCAACGGAAGTGCCGGGCGCGAACTTCGGCCCGGCCCTTTCGCGCACACCCTTCCTAACCTCTCTCTCTCTCCCTCCCTCCTAAAAACCCTGACGAGGCTCCTTTTCCCTCACAACGACCTCCTCCCGAGAACCCTTTTCCGACACGCACCTCCTCCTTCCTCTCCTCCGCTAGCAGTTTACAAACGCGGTCCCAAGTTTCCCCTTTCCTTCCCCACCACCCCATCGTCCCCCCGCGACTGCCTTGGCACAAATACATCACCAACGCCAGGGCTTCCCGCACAAGTCCAAAGGAGGTGCAGGGCATCCCGCAATCCCCTAAAACTTTCCACGTCGGAAAACCTGGGGGAGAAGGCGGGGGGGGCGTGCCCCCCCGGACAGCTACTGGTCTTTATGCGCTGCATCCTCCTTCCGTCAATCCCCTGCCCCGTCACCGTCCTGAGCGCGTGCTAAGGAGAATGGGAGCGGAGGGAGGGCTTAGTGTACCGGTCTCCTCTCCTGCAACCCACGCCCGAATGTGTACCGTAATGGCGCTCGCCAAACTCCCAAAGGACTAAGCGTGTTAGCGGAGGGGCGGATTTGGGGAGGAGCAGATACTGTCGGGGGAGTATGACAGGGTGAGGCTGTCCAATGATTGGAAGGTGCCGAACCCGCTGACTTCCCATATCGACTTGAAGAGGAGTTCGGAAGGCTAGTACTAGAAACATTTAATTACCTGGAGAGAAAGGGGCGCTTCGTGAGAAATTTCCACAGATTTTATGATAACCTTAAAGATAATCAACTTCCTAAAAGGATTTTCTCGAAAGGTCACAGCCATTGGTGTGATCTTTGAAGCTTCAGTATGGTCGGTATATAAATGGAGATTAACTAAAGGTATATACATAAAAATAGCCTCTCCTAGATGAGGAACGCTAGGCAAAAAGAGTTTAGAAAAGGCAAAAATGGGAAGCAATTGCAGTGAATTAAAAGTTAACGTCAAGGAAGATGGAATACCTTATCCAAACTCAACAAAGAGCCACAGCCCTTTGTCCAGTAGCGCTATTTCTTCATTCATCTTGGTAAACATCTGAACTGTCTTCAATTTATTAGCCTATTCTAAATTCTTTCCTTTCCCCACTTACCCAACATCCCCCTAGTCTGTCTTTAGCATCCCTTTTTAAGTTTTATCATCCTTCCGTCTCTCATTACCTATTTTTACCACCGACTCTCCCTCATCATAATCTACCCCACCCGTATCCTCTTCACACACACCATGTCACGCACGTCCTCGTTCGTCTTATTTTCCGTCCGTCGCACTTTCACCACTATCAATCACACCCACATCTAAAACGCCCTTAGCCATTTCTCATCCTCTTCCCTCAGAGTCCACAGCACTGGCTTCATTAAATTAATTTACTACCGTCAAGTGTTTCACGGGAGGATCACAGCCAGCTTTAGTTCGTTGCAGCTTTGGCGTGAGATAAATACATGGGATGGCAATTGATTAATGGCGAGTAACACAACTAGATTTCCTTTTAGGAGAAAGCTGTGGCGAACAGATCAGTTAAAACAAGGATTAGTAACAATAAAATAAGAAGAAAAATGATACCGGCAAAAAAAGCATTATCAATGACTAAATATAGCTGGGTCTTCGAGTAAAAAACACGAAATAATGGAGCATTATTCGTGGTTATCCTTAATTTGGTCTTCTATAACAAATAAGGCTATCATATCATATAGCCTTGAAACTTGCACACTATCAGGTAGAGACATCGGCAGAATACAAGCCAACGAAATGAAATTCCTAAGGACGAAGGTACAATAGACAAGACTTGACAGGCAAAAAAATGAAGACATCAGAAAACAGGTTGGACGCAAAATATCATTGATGAAAACGTCAAGAGATCCAGACAGGGATAGTATGGTCATGTGATGAGGATGGAACAGAGCAGAGTAGCTAAGGTATGGCTGGAAAAGGAAATACCAGGGAAGAGAAGAGTGGGCAGACCAAGAAGGAAGTGGATCGACCAACTGAGAGGGAGCTCTCTGGAGGAAGTTCAATATCAACAAACATACCAAGACAAGAGAAGTTGGAAGAGGCTGATAGACAACACCGGGGAAACTGGAGTTGCTACTTGATGATGATCATAACTAATAAGGATGAATTTTGTTTTCATATATAGGAGATACGGAAAGATAATGGAGATGAAACAACTGTGAGGTGAACGAAGTGAGGAGGGCAACTATTAAACATCAACAATAATAATATGGTAAGGAGGAAATTTAAGTAAGAGGTGAAAATCCGAATGAAGCAAGAGGAGTGGCTGGAGGGCCCTGGACAGCTGAAGGGCTGCAATGAATGCGATGAATGGGAGAATGTAGGGGCTAGATGTAGAGGGAACGGCAAAGAATGACGATTTTATACGAGAAGATGAAGGATTGAAAATGAAGGCTTGCAAATTGGAGATGGGGTTGGAATTCAAGCTGGGAATGTACAACGAATTATAAACTTAAGCTGGCTCTGGCTTGACTATGTGAGCCAGAACGAATAATAATTTGCACATTTTTATTTGTTGTCTAAAAATCCAGCTTAAATTGAGGAATTAGGTTGCCTATTAAAAACCAAAATTAAGGTAAAAATCAGCAGATTATTCCACGGCCATAGTTTAAATGACCATGGTTGTCCAACCACAGACGCCGACTGCATCGCCATTTGCATGGAACTATCGCTTTTTGACTCCAATTATGGAGGTAATACGGTCTTAACTTTTTAAAAAAGAGGCACTTTTAATATTACTTTTAATTAAGGGCTTGAATATGTTTCCTTGCTCAAACTGACGTTTTACTCCTCTAATTTGAGCAATCTTCTTCTAAGTTCACGTTAAAATCTCCACAGTCACGGCTGAATAAAGATAAAACCAGCCTGGAAACCCTATTTCATTTTCATCTCAGTTTATAAAACACACTTCAAAAAAGCTAGCTATGAAGCAAGTTTGCAGAAAACTTGGAATAAGTGACCCTGATGCCAAAGCCACCTTAAAAATAAATTATACAAACACCTTCGCCATTAGTTCCTAAGCTATTACTATGTCTGCAACCGAGTCGGTGGTAAACTGTAAATGTAAAATTAAGAACGTCAAGTCTCATAATTCATAACAGCAAATATAATCCTTCGAAGTCGTGTTATAGAGGAAACAGTTTTAGGCTTGACTTTGTAGTAGTCATTCATGACAGTGGAATTGAAAAATTTGATTGATTCAAGTTTAATATGTAAATAATATACCCCAGGTTTCGAATCTTTGTAGCAGGTTAAGATTACACCGCAAGATAATACAAAGGCTAGTAACACGCGTCGAGCCAATAAAATCTTATAGTGGAAGTTTATTTTACTTTTACCATGAAGTATCATTTAAGACAGGATGCGTTGCAACCAGTGCCGTCATCATCCTAATACATTTTCCGTTTCGTTCTTAAAATTGATCATTAATGAAATTATATGGGTGAAAGGGTGAAAACAGGAATCACATAAACAGCACACATCTTTCACGCAAATATATTTATCATGAAAAGTAGACTTGATCTAACAGATTATAATGGAATAGTTCATGTTTGAAGTATATCATAGAAGAAGGCATTTGAGTTGTGGGTGTGGAAAAGGATGGAGAAGGTGAGGTGGACGGAAAGGAAGAAGAACGAGAAAGTTCTTGAGATAGTGGGCGAAGAAAGGCTGGGCAGGTGGCTGGAGAGCAATAAGGGGCAAGGGGTTGCTGAAGAGTATGATAGAGGGAAGGACGTTGAGCACGCAGCAAAGGAGAAAAGAGAGAATAGGTTTTATGGACGGGATGAAGAAGATCGCATACTGAGGCGAAAAAAAGAAATACTTGAGGTAGATAAGACCCCGAAAGTGTGGAAATCTGGGAGGAGAGTTTCTGACTTTCAACAGAACAAAATGTACCTTTTACCGGAAGAAAACTTACATAATAATAGCACAAATAGCAATCCCATTTATTTTTACCGGTGAAATAATATTCAGTAAACAGAAGAAGAGAAATACGTGCCGTTGTCAGTACGGTAACTTAATTCATATTGAAATAGTTTTTACCTGAATTAACCAATAAGGTAAAAGCATGACATCTCTATAAGGTAAACTTGTAAGAAAAAGCAATCTATGATCTCACAATCGTCCACAAGGGACTTGAAAAAAAGGAACCGCTGAGTTATAACTCTGCATATTAAATTAGAATTAAGAGATGGATGTGGGACATATTAAAGGGGAAGGGAATGCTGAAGAGGGCAATGGAGGAGAGAACACTGGGGAAGCGTGGAAGAGGAAGGAAAAGGATAAGAGTTCTGGATGAAATTAGATGATGGAGACGATATGATTAATTTGAGAGGGGTCTAATGGCGAGCCATCCAGAAGAGTGGAAATAGGTTCGGATAAGTATGGTCCAAGTATAAACATACCAATAACATATCAATATACCAATACAATACTATTACCAATACATACCAATCAGCTGGCAAAATATTTGTGTAAAGGAATGAAAAATAACGAGGAATACTGAGAAAATTTGTTGATAAATAAAAAAAATCCAATCTATCCGATAAGGGACAATCTGATTTAAAAATCTTTCGACCCAAATCGAACCAATTAATGAGAGGCTAAAGAACGGAAGGAAGAATCTTTTTATTGTTGGCATACTAGACGCCGTTTCTGCTCTCACAGGCGGAGAGCAAAAGATAGGCCATCGATCGCTCTCGCTATTTCGTCAATTCACCTTTCTTACGTTTTTTTGTCCCATTTGGTGACACAACCTCCGAGCATAGAATCGTGAATAATTCTCTCGAGCGAGGAAGCGAATCCGCTTTGTAGTCCTTGAGGTCGTCGGCCCTTTGTGGCCCGAGGGACATAAGCCATTATCTTTTAACAAACCGGAAACGTTCCATCACGTGAAATTTTTCTCTCTTTTGATAAGCAAATCTTGTCACTTGTTTCGTTTGAGTGCGATTCTTTGAATGGATTAATGGTTTCCCAATACTCGGGCAGCGATTCTAGTGAGACACACACACCATTGTGATTGCAAATTTCCTCATCCTTCCCATTTGCATATCGGCAAACGAGACGGAAATAATCTGTTTTCGCAAAACTTGTTTCTTTAAGGGGGTTGTATACCAAGGCTGAAAACGCTTCCGCAGACGTCTGCACACTTTTATTTTACGACTCTGCTTTGCTCCTTAAAGTAAATCTATATGCGTAGACCTCTGAAATGAGAATTACTATTTAAAATGAGTGTCGTAAATTTTTGATTTTTGCTTTCTAAATAATTATTACGACCGCAGAAAGAGCATAAACATATCAGATGATTGTCAGATGATGAAAACTATGACGCGTACGATGTACGTATATTAAAAATTTTGCATTTATTGTAAATAAAAATCCTTAATTTCTACGGAGGATCATCAAAATTTTGAAAACTGTGTATTCTAACGTCACAGCAAACATTCTCGTGAATTTATGTAAAGCATTTTTCACAGTGGCATGAGTGTCCACGTGGAGGGGAAGACGAAGATTACTCCCTGACTGCGGAAGGAGCTACTACTAAATGGGCGTTTTCGGCCGAGGTATACGGTATACCCCCTTAAAGAAGCGACATATTGAGGAGAGACAGAAAGAGCGCATAAAAATTCCCACCCACCTCCTCATCTCACGGATGGATGTCTCTCTTAACTCGAATTCAAAAGTATCTCCGTACAGCTGTTTCAGCAGCAAGCAAAATCGACGTTTCGCTCTCCTCTGATTCATCTTTTAAAAGCGATGGATAGTTCGGAAAGTCTGGGGAAAAGGCTTGATGGGAACAAAGGACCGTTGACTTCGCTTCAGTATTAATTTCACAGAAGCCCACAATTAGCTCCACGTTATGTTCTGCCAAGGTGAAAGCGAACAGACAAAAATATGTTCAAATCAAATACTGTGGAATGTATTTCGCCGGTGAGAGCATATTTTATGGGCGAACACGAGTCTATAGTTTGATGTTTTAATTACTAGTCACAATAACAACGACAACGGTTATTCATCCAAAAATTATGGATAAAATTGAATATGAAAGGCCAAGTTTCAAAAAAATATATTCCGAGCACATGTAGTAAAAAAAATCATGCAAAAATATATATTACCAATCCATTCCAATAACTAGATGAATATCAAAACAGAGATTATTCACCCATAAAATTAGCGTTAGAATAAATTATAGATAGGAAGTATATAATTACGTATGTTATTCAATCACAATAAAAATACTTAAAATGAAAAATGATTGATTAATAATTACATCATTACATGTGAAATTATTTTTTTTAACCAAGCGCTTTTCAAAGCGAAGGTTTTAAATATTATGAAAAGCAGTAATATGGAAATAACTTCCTCTATGTAAAAGATCTCATGTATCAGACATCTATGAATTATGAACTACTAGAGTCAGGGACAATCTTCAGCAGTTTAAATCACCTAGCCCCAATATATTAGAATAAAAAATAGAATGAACCTGTAGAACCCTAGGCCAATGGAAAAGTTAAAATGAGACGATATAAATATTGAAATGAAATAGAAACTGAAATATGCCAAATGGAGGACTTAGCTGTAATTAAGATTTGATTCGATGTCCAAACCATCTACCCATAGCAGGTGTCGCATATAGAGAGGTTTTTCTTTTGAAGCACACACAAAAATTAAAGTTCTAATTATGAATATTGCCAATACAGGCATCTTCAAATAAATAGACTGTAAACATAAGGATATCTGAGGAGAAATTAGTGCTATTATAATCCGGATTCTAAAACCAGAACATCTAAAACGCGACCAATATTAATCATTTCAGATAACTACTGCGCAAACCACTCAATTCATAACATTTTTATCTCCACCCAGCGAACAAGCGAAAAGGGTTATCGAAAAGCCTAGCAAACGAAGTCAAAACTAACTCTAGGTTCGTTACCGGCACAGGAAGAAGGAAGGGACGGATGATAAAAATTTTTCCACCAAAATCCACGACAGTAAACCAAGTGAGAGAAAGGAAACGCTTGCCATGGAAAACACACCCAAAAGCCAACAAGGGGAATAATAACCGCATTATTCGAAGTTAATGGAAAATAAGTTAGCCCAAGAAGCTAGGGCAAACACACGGGAGGGCGGGACTATCTTTTCAATTTCTGCTTCCGCCTTGTTTACCTAGAACGCGCTATATTCGCTGACGCAAATGTAATTTAGGCAGTGAAAGGCTCTTTCTCGCCCTCACGCCGCACCACTTGCCTTCTCACGCTTCCGTTCCACACCCGCCCACCATATTCCACAACTATTCCCCCTTCACCCGTCATTGTCACAACACCTCAGCCCCTAGACCTCCACCACGCGTAATCACCGCTCCAATATCATCGCCGGTGACAACAGAGGCGCCCCCGACCAGCGACTCTTCACAGAAGGGATGAAGAGAGGAGCAAGGGGACACGGTGAGATGCTAGAGAGTTCTCTTGACGCATTTGCAGGCCCAGCGGAATGCGCGGCGCGGATATGGCGACGTGACGAATAATTAAGGAGCCGCACTCGCAACCTTTGGTGAATAAAATATTTCACCAGACACCGCGAAATGTGCGGGGTCTCTTTTGAAGGCACTTAAATTGCGACTGCGAGGGCCAAATGGAATGAGGAATTTTGCTATATAAATACATTTGACTGTGAGCGTAGATACTTCGCGAAGTTAGGTATTTTAAGAGTAAAGTGCGCGCTTTTAGTGATACTATTAGCGATAATAGATAAAATGAATAGGGGAAGTTGCCGGGGATAGCCAAGGATGGAAAATCTTCATAAGTATTATACCGGGTAATTGTTAAATTTTTGAAAAGTCGCTATTAAAAAAACACACCCCATTTCTCCGTCAATTTTCTCACTTATATGTGCATGAATTGCTCGCCATTAGGTCTCCCCAATCCCTCATAATCTCCGCCATCCCTCAGCCATTGCCTTCCTCACATCCCATTTCGACCACGAGCTAATTAATAGCTACTACTCCGGCGCTTGTCAGAAGAAAGAGAGAGCAAGAACTTGAGATTGAATCGTCATTTCCTTCTCCTCGACTCAAAAACCCTTTTCCTGATCCCTATACGATCCTGGAGAATTTCTGAAAACGTTATGTGGCCGACTGCAGCCTCATCAAACGAGAGGCAAGAAAATGCCCACTCTCACAATCCTAAGCATTAAATACAGCAACGGGGACTTTAGATTTTAAGAAAAAAGTCGATAACTTTAAAAGTAGCATCATTCCTCGAATTTTTGAAGTCTCTCCACGAACATTTCTGGGATGAGCTTATTCGGCAGAGGTAAAGGAGAGATCACAAATGAAAGTTTTTGTGCTCACTCAATAAGATGTTTCAAATGGTATTATTATGTGACATATAGGATGGGGCCATATTGGATTTTTTAAATGTATTTTTTATATTTCACGAAATGTATAAGGAAAGGAAGATGGAAGGATTGGTTAAGAGTCAAGAAGATGCTGAAAAACGTATAGAAATGAGGATAATGGAAAACAAGGTAACCCAGAAAAAAGTGAAGTATTGGACAAGTTAAGGGGCCATTTGGTAGATCATAGAACTACAGGGAGAAAATATAGGTATACTTTCAAAACTTCAAAAAGGAATATCACAAATTGCTTGTTCAAGCGATTTAATCCACAAAAATTGCGGTAAAAAATTTTATAGTGACGAAAGAGTGAAAAACAGAGACCTTTTGATTATCTGGGGAAGAAATAAAACTTTTAGGCTTCAGAACCAGTTTGAAAATCTCTTGACATACTTCATGACTCTGAGGAGTAGGATTTGGCTTAAATCTTCCCGTGCTATTTTTTAAACTCTCGGAATAATACGGTCATTTACTATTTCGACTTTGAGCCTGTCGATTACGTTCCAGGTTCGCAAAATATAGTCTTCAATTGGGCCACGGCCGGTAACGTCAGGATATTCACAAATCAGTTTCCCACCGAAAACTTTTTAAGAACAAGAAAGTCGAGCCAAATCAAAAAGATAGATGAGGGTTCTACGCCAAACACGAAGACAGAAGCATTGTTTTCTACAACTTGGAAAAAACCTGGTTTCTTTCGATGACAAACAGAGATTCTGCAAGACATGTGGCCCTATTACTGCGGAAAGTGTCTGCTATATCTCGAGATGAAAAATGAAAAGTACCCTTTTTATTTTTCCATTCCACTATGGTTAATAAAGAGGAGTAATTTTTCTACGCTAAAGAGAAGTAATATGAAGCAATTTTTGCTATGTCGACCTTAACGCACACTAACAGGGGAAACACCGTCTTCCTCATCATTCCTCAGAAGAGAAAGAGAGAGAGAGTTTCTCGACAAATTTACGTAGTTAATTTTTTTCAACCGTTCTTTCTCAACTGCGCCAGCAATTCACGGCCATAAGTTTCAACTTTTTCCCCGCCCCGTCTCACGGATAGTTTGTCACTTGCTGTCCGACGCAGCGAAGAAATGGGGGAGAATGGACCCGCGAGCTTTACTGCGCTGTCGGGCAAGAGAAAAAATAAGAATTCCTGGGACGCAGGCTGACTAAACAGACTATAAACGTGCTTACCATCCTACCAACACTCATCATGCACTAGGAAGTGGGGAGAAGGATGAGACACAGGGAGAAGGAAGGGAATACAAATAGTGTAGTCGCCATGGTCAGCGAAGAAGGAATTTATCATGCTATGAAATTATAAACAACTAGCTGACCCGGCGAACTTCGTACCGCCTCAGAATCAATAAATGTCGTGTTAACTTATTAGCTGAATTTAATTCAGTTTTTTATTAAGATAAAATGAATACTGAAAATGAATTAAGTTCAATAAATGTTCAAAAACCAAAATGAAAAGTATTTTAATTACATTGAAATGGATGTAATTCACGTGGCAGCAAGCATTTGCTTTATTGAAGCGAATTGAAATGATTCGCGTAGCATTTTTGCACTACTTTCTGTTAAACTATTTGCTGGATGGGTTGCACTCCGGTCCATTCCCTTCATTGAAGCACCTTGTGATATACGACATTTTGTGTTTTTTTTGTCAGATGCGAGAACGAACAACGCGGATGGTTTGCCGGCATGTGAAATTGCTACGTACAATTGACCATGAGAGAAACATTCATTTTCTATATTCAGGCCACAAACACTCAAGGAGTTGCCTTGTGATTTGTTGATCGTCATGGTAAATTCAAGACGAATCGGAAATTGAATTCGTTGAAACTCGAATGGCATATCGATTGGGATCATCGGAAATCTTTGAATGAGGACTTCCTCACCTTTGAACTTTCCTTTGATTATCGTCGCGTGAATTGCATTGCCCATGAGTTTTCTCACCACCGAACGCGTTCTGTTACATAGTTTTGGTTGGTTCAGATTCCGAAGCATGACCACTACCGAGCCAACCTTCAGTTGTAAATTGTGCGGTGGCAAGCCAGGCAGATCCAACGAGTTTAAAAATTCAGTTGGATTGTTGGTTGCTTCGTCTTCGGTTGTTACACAGTCGATAGATTTGAAGGAATGCAGAGAACCAACGATTTGATTTTGGATTGTGAAGTTGAGGTGATCCACATCTTCGTTCTTTGCCACAAGAATTGCTCGTTCGGGAACACTTTGTTGATGTGAATGTTCGGGAATGAAATGAAATGTTCGGGAACACTTTGTTGATGAGCTCGTCCTTTGTTGAGATGAAATTGAAAAAAATACGGCGGAAACGAAATCAATCCGTTCTATTCGTCGACAGAAACACGGCCATTACCGATAGTCAGCAATTGCTTGGAGAAATATTCGGCAGATGCATCGTTTAGCAATGCAACTCGCATGTTTGTCGTCAGCTGAAGTTTCTTCACATAGCGCCATAGAGTCGATGATTTGATCCAAGCGTTTATTTCATCGGCAGAGGTCGACCTTGGAATGACTGGTTGTGTTTGGTGGAAATCGCCAGACAGTAGAATCATTGCGCCTCCAAAACATCTTGAGTCATTGCGCATATCTTTCATAGTTCGATTTGAGTGCTTCCGATGCGCGTTTGTGCGCCATTGTGCATTCATCCCAGATGATCATTTTACTTGCTACCAAAACTTTGGCCATTTCTGAGTGTTTCGCAATGTTGCATGGCGGTTTTTCAGTCGTTTGAAGGTTTAACGGCAATTTCAACACTGAATGAGCCGTTCGGCATCCTTCTAGAAACGTTTGAAGATAATTAATAATAACGAATTCAAATGCAATAACGGTCGAAAAATGAATGAAAATAAATGTTAATGAAGTTTTCTCGGGCTCCACACCAGGTTACATTGTGTGTAACCTGGTAAGCCCGAGGACTTTCCGCTGAAATGGCTACAGTGAGGAAGTAATTCAACGGGCTCTGAAAACAAACTGCGATTGCCACGGAGTGTCTACGCGAAGACCTGCCCACAGTTCATTCCTGATTCCTGAACAGACTGTTGGTGATCGTAAGAAACCGATTGCAAATGCCTGCATCCCGTATATTTCATGGGTATCGGGAAAAATATCTAGGATACTGAACAGGCACAACATTCGCACAATCCACTTACCACCGAGGAAAATGCGAAGCCAGCTCGTGAGGGTAAAAGACCCACTTGGTTTAAAATCAACAGGAGTTTACCGCATCCCGTGTGAGTGCGATTAAGTGTATATTGGAGAAACTGGCCGCACAATTGAGAAGAGAGTAAAGGAACACCGGAGCTGTATTAGGCTCTTCCAATGAAAAATCCGTGGTAGCGGAACATAGCCTCACAAATGACAATCACTTTCACTTTGAAAATACGCAATTACTCCACATAACATCTAGATATTGGGATAGACTCACCAAAGAGGCTATGGAGATTAAATTGGAGAGCTACAACGTCAATCGCGACACCGGTTTTGCCTTGAGTTCCACCTGGAAGTCTATCCTCAACTTACTTAAGGAAAGAGAAAGAAAACAACAATCGGCGTAAACAGCAACGTTTAGTAAACAACAAAAAAATTAATTTTCTGATATTTAAAAAATGTGAGTTTGTGTCCTGAAGACGGTGGTGGACTAAGCCACAGAAAAATCGGCAGTTAAACACTGTATAACCTGATGATAAGCCCGAGAGAACTTCATTAATACAATACGTCAGGAATATTTGAAATCATATATTAATGAAAATTGGTGAAAACTCGAAAAAAATGGTGATAAATCGCGGTGCACGTCTGCACAGCTAGCGTAATGGTATGTAATGAAAGGACCGCGCAACTGAATGAGCTGTCAAAGGATGATGCACTCAACACCATGTTCATTTTTGTCCGTGTTTTGTTTCTGTCATGTATCAGAGATGGCGTTGAATACGAATTTAAATTTTTTGTCATTTTCTTACTTTTCCAATGCGCGAGGAAACTTCTCGAGGCCGAGACGAACGAAAAAATTCATCGAAATAAGTCAAACCGTTATCGATATATTGTCAAAAAAGCCGTTCCATACAAAATGTATGAGACAATGAATTTTCTTCATAATTTTTTTTCATGAATATTTCCAATGTTTTAATAGTTATTCTGCTATTCGGGGTGGAGACAAATCCAACAAATCAAAGATCATAAAAATCGGTCCAGCCGTTCTGGAGTTATAAATGGTGTAACTAACCCGACTTTGTTTTTTATATATATAGATTGAAACGGTAAAATTTCAGAGACCGTTAGAGGACGCGCGGTTTCATCCAACAATAGGTGTAGAACCTGATGCTTTAAAACTGGTCGTGTTAATAAAAGTCTACGAAATCTTTTTTCGATTTGATTCCACAAATGTGAGCCTGGCCCTATCAAAGTTAAAAACGCACTAAAACGCATGAATTTCTTACTATTAATTAGGTAACCTACATCTACATAATATCCTGCGAGCCGCCGCAGGGGAATGTGGCAGGAGGTGTTGGGACACCAGCCGTGTATAATGGTTAAGAAGAAGATTTTTGGAGTTGAAATGGTGAAGAGTATAATGAGTGTGTTTGAGTGAAGCTCAACTTTCATTATGGTCACCTCTAGTGCGTGGAAATAACGAATTTTCGGTCCTATTAGTTCGGCAATGCATCTCTCTTATTTTAGCGCTTCTGTTGGAGATAGAAATGTAGTGTGGCGTCAAATGATATTCTCTGTGCCGCTCAGAATCACACCTATTCTGAATTTCCCCAGCAAACTAAGCCCAGTGTGCAGCCTCCGAGTCTGTCGACCCCGAATCAAATCCCTCTAAAAGCTGTGTGACTTTATGTTTGTTCGTGGTAGACTTTAACAAAGCGCGCTGCTTTCCTTTGTATTTTATTATATTTTTCTTAGAGTCCCAAATACTCGCGGTGTATTCGAGGTGTGGAATTACCAGAGCAAATCAAACAATTTAGGTAGGTTCAAATGGAAGTATGTATCAAAGCACCATACACTGGTTCAATTTCTCTCTTCATCTCATCATATGTCCTGAAAGTCTTCATCCAGTCCATAAATCCTCTTCAATTTCTTTCCCTACTTCACTTTCCTCACACCATCGTCTCTACCACAAATTTAAGCAACCCATCGCTCCAGATTACATATTTCAAATATCTACTACATTCCCGACTACCCAAAGAACACACCCGAATCTGTCAAATGAGAATCCCCAAGGCGAGTCATTCCAGCAGCCCGGGATGAATCAGAATCAACGACATGAATGCGTGCAGTGAAATTCCAAGATGACGCGTTTCAAATCTAATACGTACAGGGACTTAACAGACAATAAACAGTAACGGCATGAAACCATATGGATGTTGAAACCATTGAGGTACATGGCTTGCTATCTCGGCCAATGTTAGAAGCTCTGACGTGGGCATTGCCTATCTTCGTCAACCCCGATTTTATTTTAGCACCTACGGTCTAACACATAAATTTTGCAAATTAACGAAGTTTTTCTTCGATAAATTATGAGAAATTAGGATGCATTGACTCCTTTGATATGCATTCTCCTTGAATAAATATATTGTTTTATTTATTTTAATAAATTATAATCCGAGCCCGAAGTGCGGAGCGTAGCACTCAATGGATCGGAAGCATGGAGCATTGGAAAAGCTGACCGGAACAGATTAGAAGCCTTCGAAACCTGGTGCTGGGGGAGGATACTGAAGATAAAATGGACGGACAATTTAAGAAATGATTAAGTGATCAGAAGAGTTGAAGAGGAAAGGAACCGTCTGAACACCATGCAGGAAAGTAGAATATGATGGATTGGACTCACTCTTAGACGCAATAAGTTTGTGAAGAACATAAATGAAGGTAAAAAAAGAGGAAAAAGTCGCCAGCGGAAGACCCAGGAATGAGTTCATGGACCAAATAAAGAGGAAAGTATATTGGAAGAGAGAAAAGGAGGTACGGGAACAAGCATCAGATAGGGAAGTGTGGAGGGCGGCAGTCCACCAATCTTAGGAGTGAACGGCAAATGGTATAATCCGAATTCCCGTTGAAAAATATGGCAATTCCGAGTAGAATCCACAGAAATAAGTGTCCAATTGATTTGTTAAGGGTTTCTTGCCTTAAGTTTCAAACATATGGCAGACACTCTTGCTCAAAATCTGAAAATTCATCCATTTGTGCTATTCTAAGTAATGAAAGAGTAACCAATATGGTTGTTCTATTGGTCGTTAGGCCACAGTTCGATGACGCAATGCCTTCTCCATCTACCTCAATGGTTGAAACTAACCATTCAAAATCTTTGCGTGGAAAAAAACGACGCCAACATAAAATCAGCATGCGCTGCGAACCACCCCACGATTAATATGATCGCCTTTAATGTTTCCCCGTCAATGATTTGCGCGGTCACGGATAGAATTTATGACCCGGAGGAAGGAGAGGTGTGCCAGATCAGAGTTCTTCTCAGTCACTTCCCCGAGCGATCAGCATGCGACACCGCGGCCGTGCTCGAGGATTAGTGCCCTGCGGGGAATTCGAGAGGCGATCCGGGGGAGGGAAAGAAAGTAGTGAGGGAAAGAGGAGAGAGGGAGAGCCCATCACCGCCATCCGCGTGCTCCAAAAAATAACGGCGACGGACACCTCTCGGAGGACATTTTTATTTGAGTATTCTACCGGTTAGGGTAGGTTTTGCTGAATGTCAGAGAATCTCCTCCTGGTTGTCTACACTTTCTGGGGCCTATCCACCATTAGTATTTCCATTTTAACCTCATGATACGATCTACCCTTCTATATCCTGTCCATAAAACCTATTCTCTTTCTTCCTCTTCCCCGCTTGCTCAACATCCTTCCCTCTATCACACTTCTTGAGCAACCTCTTACCCCTTATTACATCTTCCAGCCGCATACTCTGCCGATCTCAAAGTTCATTCAAAAGTTTCCTTTTCTCGCGCACCATCTCAATTACCTCCTCGTCAGTCTTCCTCTCCGTCCACCTCATCTCCTCCATTCTTCTCCACAACCACATCTCAAATGCCTGCAGCCAATTCTCGTCCTCCTTTCTGAGAGTCCACGTTTCTGCCCCATACAACGCTACACTCCATATCAAGCCTCTCGGAGGACTTGATTGCGGAATTTTACTCCAGAGGTTATTCGCTTACAATACTAGATTCTGCATCTACACTGCAAAATCTAGAAATTTTCAGATCGTAAAAAAAACTTGCTGAAATTCAGCAAAATGTCTTAAATTCAGCAAGTTTCCGCAATTAAACTTTCCAGACTTTTTCAGTAAAAAAACCTTGCTGAAATTCAGTAAAATTCCTGAACTGAGGTTAGTCTTGGACATCAGAAAACCTATGTATAATTAGTCTCAAAAACTCTGGATGGAATGATATTATGATACCCTTTCACTACGTCTCGCTGGACACAGTTCCCTTAATTTAATGACCATTTTTGTCAGTTCATTCACTCCTCCATATTTAGAAATTATTAAGTCTTAGGGTAAATCTGTGCTTGGTCATAGTTATTTTAACCACTCATTAACCTAAGTACAAGAGAATTACTTTTTTCCTTGTTAATGACTACGGTTATACCACAGGCGCGTCATTGCACTTCATTAATATCTTTTAGTGATACCTTAATCTTCGCCACAAAATATCACCTTGACTTACCTGCCAGTGAGCCAATTCAGAGGATGATACTTTGATGAAATTTACATTTTAGACAGATATACACGGAAAAATACCAGTGCGCTAGTGCTGCATTATTTCTTAATTATAGAAGCATAAAAACGCGAATAATTTATCGATGGCAGTAGCTTACACATCATACACAGACAGTGTGCATTTCTGTAAAAGAAAAATACCGATCTCATCCACCGATTGACGTTTTCACCGCCCCTCTCTCCTATTCTTCGTTAATAACAACGGTACTGCCACAGGCGCGTTATTGTGCTTCAATTATTTCTTTAAATGATTCTTTACTCGTCATCTCTAGAGTATCTACAACGGAAAACGAGAAATCGTTTGAACTCTGGTTTGATTCGGGCCGGCGTGCTAGACAATCATTCAATCGTAGTCATGCAAACGGAGCATTTGTCGTCGAGAGGAGAGGAGGGAGACAAGGAGAAAATGACAGGGATAGTGAAAAGGCGACGCGAAGAGGAAATACGTCGAGTTTACCCGGAGCGAATGCATGCGATGGGAGGGGAGGAGGAGAAGGGGGGGGGTGGAAAGGCTTCCCGTGGAAGCGTTTCGAGTCCCACGTAGGTCATAAAAGTCGTTTCCTGCTCCTCTCCCGCGGGCTCCAGAAGGAGGCGGGATCTTCCTTCCTCTCTTTCACCCTCCTTTAAAAGGTTTTTACGACTTCTTCTCTTCCCGCGACGGGCCCAAGGATCCGTAGAATGCGTCTGGTGGAATAGTGGATCGCACACAGATCGCTGGCACTACCAACGAAACGAATGCGCAGTCGCTTGTAGAAAACGTTGTATATGCGCGCGTTCGTGCCAACGTAAAATGTAGTTCCTAGCGCCGTCAACTGAACATGAATTTCAGTGGAATCGCGGAAGGAGACTGGAAAAAGTACTGAATTATGATAGTCAAATACGACAACAAAGCAGAGACAGGAAGCTATTTGAGATTAAAAAAAGTAGAGAGTGATGTTATTTGCTACCAAAAATATTCTCAAAACAGCAAAAAAAGTATTGTGAGGTGGAATTTCTGCTTTTTTGCTTGTATTTAAAATTCTTATGACTGGCAGTATTTTAGGTAGTTGCCCTAACTTTCCCTTTTTTGGGCCTTTGCTTTTTCATTCTTTTATCTACTTTCTAGGCATTTATGTCCACAAATAGTCTATTTTCAACGTTTCATTCTCTGTAGGTTACTTTATCTATCTACTAATATTAGTACATCCTTAATTTCTATTCTTTAACTTCCTCACTCAACACAACATGACGTTCCTCTTCAATACATTCCATTCCTTTCCCTAATCACCTCTGATTTCCATTCATTCGTGATCTGAACCATCTCATAATCTCTATATATATAAAGTAGAATGTTTGTCTGTCTGTCTTTAATACAAATCTACAGTTTTAATCCTACCGTGCTGAAATTTAGCAAAGTAATAGTACAAGGCAGGGGAAAAATTGCAGGCTACTTTAAAAAGATCTCAGGTCCCTTAAAGGTCCCAAAAAGGGACCCTTTGGTGGTTCACGGTACGTATAGGGTTTTGTGCAGTGGTTTCATTTTTTTCCTTTTTTAAATTACTTCCGCTCAAGATAGAGCGTTGGACTTTTTTGCATAAATGTCTGAAAGAATGAAGTTTTTAATTCTTTCAATCAATTATCCTTTTCACTTCGTAATTGACTGAAAATTACGTTCTTAGCTCCAGAAACGCATATTTTTCTGTGAAATCAACTATACCATATTCGCTTGACAACCAGAATTCGGTCTTAATTGCTGTTGGAATCCATATTGCTTAATTAAGCCGATTAGGAATGCTAAGCATTGGGATTTGTGCAGTGGTTAATTATTTTAATTTTTAAAACAACTTTAACTAATGATAGAGAGTTGAAATTCATTTTATCAGATACATACCCGAAAGCATGATACTACTTAAAGGGACCCTAAAATTGGTAGTATCATGCCCGAAAGAATGAAGTTTCTCACTTTTTCAATCGATTTTCTTTTACGCATTTTCCTTAACAACCAAATAAACATTGTAACCATTATTTATGACTCCTAAATGGAATAAACTTGATAATTTTTGGCCATATACAAATCCATTCCGGGCTACAAGTTCATTTAGATTGTGATTATCATTAAATCAAATCTCAATTAACGAAAATGAAATTCTGAATAACTACTCAACAAGTACGCACTCGAAATATGTACTAAACTTTGTTCTTTCAGCCAGGCTGTGATTTTCGTGGCGATTCCTAGGGATTTTTCTGTATCATATGTACTGTAACGATTTCTCGCCACTTAATAGATACAAGAGATCCAGAGATACTATCTCTATTCTTAATTTAAGGTTTTAATTTTAAGGATTTCATTTTTTTCTTTGTCGGTGTGTCTGTATTGAAATTTTGAAGACAAATATTTCAAAGCAGGAAGATTTTTTGTAGGCTATTTTAAAAAGATTTCAGGGCCTTAAAAGGTCTCAAAAAGGGCCCATCGGTGGTCTAAACTACGTATTGGCTTTTGTGCAGTGGTTTCATTTTTTTGTTTTAAAAATTACTTGCGCTCAAGATAGAGGGTTGAAATTACTTTAACAAATGGCTGAATGAATAAAGGTTTTAACTTTTTCAACCAAATATCTTTTCCACGGTAAATTTGCTTCTTCCTGCAGGCCCATGATAGCACGTAGAAAGAAAATCTGTATAAGATGGGCCCAGAACCCAAGGGCACCATGATAGATTGCTTCGGGGGGCACAAAACGGTCAGCGTGTCTACTACAACGAACACAACGTACAAGATGGGTTACGAACTCCTCAAGTGACCACGCTGACAGCATTCCTCATACATTTCGGTTTTATTATCAAATTAGTGCAATGTTTTTCACACCCGTTGAATTTCAACGGGTACCTTCCGCTAGTTAAACGTATTTGTCGCTGCTAAGCTTAACTATAATTTTCCCTTCTTTATTGTGAATTCTGAAAATGCAAGCTTAGGGCCATGATGGTGAATAGGAAATAATATATATATATACAACTAGATAGGCTAAACTAGTTAGTGAGGACGTTAGACAATAAGCCAGGAGTTACATCGGTAGAATTAACGTAGCTCCATCCTGAAGGAAGTAAGATCCGCTATAACTTTCATTACTGGTTAAAAGTTCTCAATTCTTTATGACTGGTTTATTTTGACCTACCATTTATTTATTGAGCATGGTGAAGGCTGTATGCGTTTTTATCTTCCTCAGGGTAAATTCCAGGCCAGATCCAGTTCTACTATAAGGCCAAAACCTTAGGCTTTTATTGACAAATCTTCGGAGCCAACCCAGAAGAGATTAAACGTGATGCGGGGCACGTGATACGATCTTGTTTTGTTGACATTTTTGATGTTTACAGTACTTTCTTGTCACTTTCACCGTAAAATAATCGTGGCCTAACTCATACTGTGATGTTTCATTTTTAAATACCCCTGAAAACATCACAAAAGTCATTTTACCTCAGCTTTATGATGAGCAAGGAAATAAGCTTGCAAACAGTCATGCCCTGGGTGGCGGAACGTCTGCCTAGGGGATATTCGAGCGCGCAACCCTCAGCCCAATTCCACAGCCACCGAAGCAGTATCTAAACGTTATGGATCTGTGGAATAAACTTGTGAGCTAAACTTAGTGTGAGCTAATACCTATTGGCTACGTTAGTAGGGACGGCGACACGTGAGCGGAGAGTAACAAGGAAGAGAAGAAGGGGATTCGTGTGCGGAGGATTGCGATGAGGAAGAGTAGGAGGCAAACTTTGGGGGAAATACGGGCCATTCGCAGTCATCGGGGGAGAAATTTACACGGCAGGGCGGAAAGGGCCGACCCGAACGAGGGAGAGGGATACGGAGATCGGGCAGGGAGAGAGAGATAGGGACGGATAGAGAGGGAGTGCGGAGGCACTAAATGGAGACGGTCATTTCAGCCGCGTAGCGGGAGAAACCGATCAGGGACGAACGACCGGGATTGGTCCTCTCTCTCTCTCGAAGGAAGGGGGGAGTCGGGCGAAACGTGATAAAGCAGAGGAAACACGGAGGGGATGATGGAACACAAGGAGGCCGGAGGGGACGGCACGACGCGGGGAGAAAATTCGCGTGGGTTTGGATAGGACGCGGTGCAGTTCAACGCTGGGATCCCCGCGGCGCCAAAAGTGGGATCGTCCTTTCCAAGGCCGGCACACGAGACTCTCTTTACGCGTATGCCCTGATGCGCACATCTAACCCCCTGGGATAACAGCGGTACTGGGACAACGTGAAACCGAGAGCATGCACTGCCTTAAAAAACTTAATGCCGAACGCAAAGCTCGAGCCTAGGACCTTCTAATAGGCTTCTATTCTCCAAACATATATTTCTACACCATTTAAAAGTGGAAGACGAAAGGGTACTAAGTATGGGAAGCAATAAAGAAAATAAGAACCAGATAGACTGGACTCACCCACGGGCACAAGGGGTTTGTGAAGAGCATAATAATTGAAGGTAATTAAATTGAAATGTTGAGAGATATGTAATTGAAATAAATTGAAATTAAAATAGGAAGAAAATTCCCCAGAGGAAGACCCAGGAATAAGTTCATGGATCAAATAAAGAGGAAAATGCATAGGAAGAGCTATCGGGAAGTAAGGGAACTAGCATTAGATAGGGAAAGGCGAGTGGCTGAAGTCAACCAATCTTACGATTGAACGACCTATGATGATGACACATACTATTATTTTCCCTATTATTATTTTCCCTATTATTATTTTCCCTATTTTTTTAATGTTCATTAACGCATTTATTCATTCGAAGGTTTATTTTGTTATGGTAGTCTGACGGCGATTTTCGAAGGAATACCGACGTCCATAGGTAAAATGCCAGTCATATACCTTCTCGTAGGTTTAAATACCCATAATATTCCAAAGTTGTATCAGTTGTATTGAATTTATAAGCGGATTTAAACATATTTTGAATGTTATTGAATTGAGCGGACTGCTACCGAACCAACACGCTTTCATCTGTAAAATTTTAAAATTAACAGAGGTTTCTTATACAAAGTACAAAAGAGACGAGGAGAAAGAATGGACATCAGATGGCTTTGAAAGGTTCAGTTAATTGGAAGTGACGACAGAAGAGCGCAACTACCAAAAAAGTTTTCAGAAGTATTGGGATGATAGATATGGTGATAAATGCAGTGAACGCTCTCGAAGGAAAAAGTATTTGAATGAATAGACTGGAGAGTAACTTGAAATAGCATCTGCAATATACGGCTCATTAAAAGTTTTAAAAACCGTTTAATACGCAAATATCATTCTCCTGTAAAATTTTACGAGTGTTGAGATGAGTTATTTGCCCTCCATACGGAAAAATGTGTTTAAGATTTGTTTTAAAGCTTTTCAATGGTTTTGAAATGTACAATTGCATTCAATTTGGAATACATTATAGTGATACATTGCAAGTTAACTAAAATAGGATAATTTTAAGGCATACGCAAATTCATTACAAGAAATGTATTTAATAAAATGAATTTATTCAAGTTTTCTTGCATTAATATAGATTTCTTAGACATGTTGACCTGTTGCCACACAGTAAGACTACCTATAAAAGCATGTAAATCAGTAACTAATGCTTTTTTTATTCAAAGGTCCATTAGTTAAGAACTGAAGGATTACAATTCAATTGTTTATGTTTCCAGCATTCTCTGATGAATTGTTAATAATTTAAATAGGTCAAAGGTCAAGCTGCAATACAGCTATCATAACTGCTGAGGTATGAGAGGCCGTAAAACATGCACTCAAAGGGCCAGTACATTACGTACGATACATTGCAAGTTAACTAAAATAGGATAATTTTAAGGCATACGCAAATTCATTACAAGAAATGTATTTAATAAAATGAATTTATTCAAATTTTCTTGCATTAATATAGATTTCTTAGACATGTTGACCTGTTGCCACACAGTAAGACTACCTATAAAAGCATATAAATCAGTAACTAATGCTTTTGTTATTAAAAGGCCCATTAGTTAAGAACTGAAGGATTACAATTCATTTGTTTATGTTTCCATCATACTCAGATGAATTGTTTATAAATTAAATAGGTCAAAGGTCAAGCTGCAATACAGCTATCTCAACTGCTGAGGTATGAGAGGCCGTAAAACATGCACTCAAAGGGCAGGTACATTACGTGTACATGTCGTCCGCGCCGCAAGGCAGTGTACGTATGATACTGCAATGCAATTAGTCGGCGGAGGAAGACACATGTCCAACAGGTCGTGCCTTCAGCATAAACTAGCTGTGACACTGGATCATGCACCGAAGCAAAGGGCCCGTCAGAGTTCAAGTCATTCCTATGACAGCTTTCCAAGCAACCATCCAACATTTCCAAGAATGAACAATGGAGACAAAGAATAATCACACAACATATTTATCATAAGAAAAATATTCATTCTGGCGCTGATGCAAGTACTCTACCACCAGTATCAATGCCTGCGCTCACAAATCCTTCCGACGAGATAACTGATACGAGGAATTTAAATATTTTGACCCCCTCTTTCTAAATAAAATATAGAAAAAAATATAACAAATCTTTTCACAATTTTTATTAAGAGTACAAACGTTAATGTAGATTACCCCACATCGACAATATTCTTGAGCATAAAAATGATTAAAATATTTATTTATTGACTAACCTATTCCTTTTAACTGTATAACCCGAAGGATTAGAGGTAATGATGAATTTGTACGGAGAAGATTCTACAACATTTGACGCATGAGGAAGGTATGTGCTTCGTTGGTTTGGCCCGACTGGGTCATTAAACATAAGTGATCTTATAAGACAAATAAAAAATTGAGGAATGAATACTGTGAGATAAATGAGTAGACCAAAGAAGTCTTGGGTAATACTGTGGCAAAAGAGACTGCATGGTGGAGTATTCATGACAAAAAATGCTTTAAGTTATGCATAAATGTAACTAAAGAAAATGAGGAATGGCGTGAATAGGTCCTCACTAAAACATGAATACAGATGCAGTTTCCCGGGTCAAACACCGAGAATGTTATTCTTTCGACGGTGCTCACCCCGAAAGGGATCTTCATCACTGGTTTGCATGGATGTCAACCATTCTTTCAATCGATTTTTCCCTTCCTTCGTATTTGTCTGAAAATCATGTTTTAGCTAAAAATTTAACATTTCTCTTTGAAATAAAAAATAGCATAATTCCTTGGCAATCGGAAATTTGATTTTTGAAGGATATTTGCGCATCTTATCATTTAAAGATAACGTTAACCTGCAGGCCAAGGATAGCACATAGAAATAAAATCTGAATAAGAAGGGCAAGGAATCCCAAGGGCCCCATGATAGATTACTTCGGGGGGTAATCGATAAATTTTATGTATACTTACAACAAATATACTCGTCAATGTCTATTCTCAAATTAGGCACTATTCTCATAGAGGCACTGCATGCATATGAGAGAACACTTACTTAGTAAACGATACACACAAATTCCCTGGTGTCAGCGTCTCTAATACAACGAACACATAGTACAAGATAGGTCACGAGCTCCTCAAATTACCAAGCTGACATTATTCTTCAAGCTTTGTCAGTCAGGTTTCCTTATATAATAAGTTCAATGTTTTTCACACCCGTTGAATTTCAACGGGTACCTTCCGCCAGTATACTATACAACTATGTCTATTCCAAGGGAGGTGGACGCCGTTATCCCCCGTACTGGTGTCAGAACAGTCACCTAGTTATTTTAATGGATTTAACGGACGTTCCGAAGTGAAGAATTATAATTAAAGAGCATAAGGAATGAACACAAAAATATGTCTCCAAGAAACGCGGAGAAGGATGCGCATAATTTTTCATTCGATGAACGTGAAAGCTTCACCTGAGCACACAGCTTTTAGCGCGTTACCTGAAGTTTACGAGCAACAAAAACTAACGCCTTCTCTCGTCGGGGGTCATTTTTCCGCGCGTCGTGTGATAAACTTCCGAGTCAAATTTCCTTAAAGGAATTACGCGAGGAATTCCGACGACGAAGCGCCTCTTTGGACGTCTTCCGGGGTATCTCGCCTTTCCTCACTCTGGGCGCACGGGCGCCTAATCTCTTTGACGCTGGTTCCTGTTTCCTTTCAGTAACTTTTGACACGAATGCCGCCAGAGCGAACGAATCTTGAAGTGTGAGTTGGAGTGCTGACTAGGGCACCGGCTTTCCATCCCGGGGGCCTGGGTTAGAATCACGACGGAGTCGGAGATGCTTCCACAAGAGTCTCCAAACCTATTTCGGTTCTTTGTGGAGAGCGCCGCCAGTAGAGTACCTAGCTCGTCGGATGGGATATTTAAGGTAGTTTGAATGAAATATCATTTCAGTGAAAATTCAATGAATTTGAGATTAATTTAAAGAAAAATATCTCACCCTTCAATAAGTACGAAAATATCAGCCCCTTACCCAACTACTTTCCGAGATTCATGACGAACAATAGCAGGCCTTTTATATGGGCAATGTTACGTGTATGCACTCCAGAGGGACATAATTTACTAAATTAGGAATATATAACACCTATATCTCGTCAAATAATTAACAGTGTGTAGTTTGTACGTTATCTCAACCATTTTTTCAAAGATTAATCATATTGTCACTGCAGTAATTTTTTTCAGAATCACAACAAAAACCTCCGTTTGTAAGGACTCGTACCGCGTGTAAAAATTAGTCAAATAAAAGACTATGATAGATATTTTATTTAATTACTTAGAATTTAAGTCATATAAAAGTATAGTATTGCACCATTAACAATGCAATATTTAGTTCATACTTCCCACTGCTGCTGTAATCTAAACTTATAATTCGAATATGGTCTCCATTATGACTAGGGAACTATCTCGCTCAAACTGCCTTAACTGTGGTACCTTTGGCGTCTTTCAATAAGAATAGGCTAACGCCGAGAGTGGGTTCCTCTACTCCATTCCCCATACTGTTGCTTTAGAAAGAAAACCTCATATCTTATTTGAAAAAATGTTTTATCGCGTTTATTTGTAGAAAACCTTGTCTGAAAACCTTGCATATCACGCAAAAATCAGCTGAAAAAGAGGAAGTTATACATCCGGCTGCACCCAGATGGCCAAACAGCATTGTAAAAAGTGTCATTAATCTGAAATAAAGCTTTACCAGTCACCAGTAAACTTGATGTTTTTTGAGATACATAGTTTTATATATAAGGTGACAATATAATATTTTACTCCGCCGACCCACTCACTTCTTCTCATTGGTGTAAATCACTTAAGTTTTCCGTCCCCTTCCACAGTAAGCAACAAACCCACCACGGAACAAAGGAAAGAGTAGATAACACTAGGAAACAAGAGAGGAAAGCCCCTTTTTTGCGAAAAATGATCCACTGCAACCGTCACTGGAAATAAATCAATTATTTTATGAATAATTCAGTGATATTTTGACCATTATCTCCATTTTATATTTTTCAAAATAAGAAATACGGAACCTTGACAATTCCGCCACTAATACCTAGGTTCACCGTCTATTATTGACTGGAATATTAATCCATTCAATACGACTGATGGCGTATTTAAATGGATTCCAAACGCCCTATGCTATGGTACTTCATGGCCACATCGATTCTCGTCTTTATTCTACGCTACTTGCCAATATTTTTCCTTTTGAAACGTGAGCAAAAGATCAGAAGTCACCAGGAGAGGTAACTCGATCGCTACCAAGTATGGCAAGAGAGTAAAAACTTTCATCAAGCCTATACTTATGCTCTCAGACACACATAAATATAATTGGACCGAGTCGTCCGGCGGGGAATGCGGGAATTGTAAAAAAAAGCAAATTTTCCGAGCGGGAATCGGAGATTCGGAATAGGAGCCGAACTGGTTGCAAATTCTAAGAATGGTACTAAATTCCTCATCAAGTTTGCTCGTTGCGCATTTTTTTCTCCGAAGTTAAGAGTTTCAACCTCGGAATTTCCTCTCTCTAATTCCGATGGCACAGGGAAAAGTGAAATAATTGTGGTACTTGGGAAGTTGGGTCACTTTGTTTCGATTGAAGGAAAAGTATAGTTCTCAGAGTAGCACAAGCACAGAATTTCCTTAAAGCCCTGTAATAGAATAAAACATCAGATAAGAAGAGACCTTTTCATTAATAATATAATTATACGGGCCACACTCTTATTTGGCATCGATGCGGGGACGACAACTAATGCAGAACCAAAGGGGATTTTAAGCATTATAAATGTGGTGTTACTTGATAATTGCTAACATCAAAAAGATATAGAGAACCAGCAATAAAGATGTCCCGCGAAATGTCGGAGATACATTTTTCTTCGTGAAAACTCTCCGAAGTAGACCACACAATCTGCCTCGACAAAATCTGAGACCTAACATGGGAACACATATGTTATTTTCCCAATGCAAGACCTCAATTAAAGTATGCCGAGAGTGACTAAGATTCTAACGATGCACGGTTGGTCTAAGAAATACAACGAGAAAAGAAGAGAGCAGCTAAATACGTATAAATCTGTTATGTTTACCTAAGTTGTCTCAGCAAATTCTTTAACGAATCAAGAGGAAATTTCTCACGGATGAAAGGTAAAAATATAGGATGAATCTTTCGCGTAGGTTCGAAGCAGGGTGTTATTCGAAAGACATTCAACATATTTTATAAAAGCTAACGTATCACGGTAGAAACGATCACAAATATATTGTACGGGGAATTTAATCTCAGTAATAAGATAAGTAATAATGGAGCTGAGAAAGAGACTAGCTAAATGTTATTCATTGAACGTTTTCATGTATGGATGTGAAGGGTGGACATTAGGTAAGAGGGAAAGGAATAGAGTAGAAGCTTATGAAATGTGGCTGTGGAGAAGGATGGAAAAAGTAAGATGGGTAGATAAGATGAGAAATGAAGAGGTTTTGAGCAAAGTAAAAGAAGGAAGATCGCTCCTAAAGGAAATAAGGAAAAGGATAGGAAACTGGTTGGGCCATGAGATGAGAGGGAAAAGTATAATAACTGTGGCACTTGAGGGTTCAATTGAAGGAAAGAAAAAGAGAGGAAGGAGAAAAATTAAATTGGTGGATCAGGTGAAGAGCATCAGCTATGATGAAGCAAAGAAGGAAGCCAGGGACAAAAGCGGATGGAGACAGCAGTGGTGTACGGGACCTGCCAGCAAGCAGAACACCAGATGATGATGATGATGAATAAGATATTTAAAGCAACATTTTTCCACGGGAAATTAGAGACAAATAAGTTGCTATAGATCTTTTTCTTGAAATTCCCACCCTTGTTAGGTTGGCCGGACTTCGGTATTCGATATTGTCTATCCAATTTAAGTTCCAAGCACCTCACCTAGATTTTAACGTTCCACATAATTTCGTTTTTTGCCTGAATTAATATCTTTCCGTAACCGTAAATTAGTGATGACAATAATACTAATCACAGGTTGTGTATTAACGCAAGCACTGTTTGCTAGTATGTCCGCAAGCGGAGCACTGCCCTGATTTCTGTTTTAGTTGTGCAATGTACTGGGACGTTGAACTAGCCTTCCGGGTGTTGAACTATCTCGTACTAGATACGTATTCATGCTACTTTATGAATATAAATTTAGATGGACAATAGTTTGATGGAAATAATACACGCAGTTACAACAGTATGGTGATTATTTCCATTTTTTGAGCCACAGGGAGCAAACGTGGCGTGAGACAATATTCTTGTAATATTTAGGTGCGTTGAAGCATTCTTCTCGCTAATTTCTGTTTTTTTGCATAATTAATGTGAGTCTATCCTCAGCATGATTCCACAATAATGCAGAAACTCAGGCTTTTTATTGGCTATTTATTTTATTCATTCCCTCATTTCTCAAAACTGTCATCATATTCGATAGTTTCATACTTAACTCTGTAAAACTTTTCCATAAAGCTCAAGAATTAACAATCATTTGTAATTTTTACGTAGAATATTTATTGGACGACCAGTTTTGTCAAATAGTCGACATCTTAAGGTGGCGTCGATCTCCTGATGATATTGACTATTTGACGAAACCGGTCGTCTAATTAATATTCTACGTAAAAATTACAAATGATTGATATTTCCTGAGCAGTCATTTTATGCGTATCTTTGCTCTTAACGGATCAAGTAATGGACATTATTAACACTTAATACGAGAGATGAAATACACCTGGCAAATTATGAAGGATGTTTTAAAAAACTTGAGAAGGAACGAACAGGTTAGCTTGAAAGAGAACAGAGTGCGGAGAGCTCAACTAAGCAAATTCCTCTTTGAATTGCCGGCTACGATTGATGACTCATTTTTCTTTTTTTTAAAAGAGAAACCCACTTCCCTTTCAAGAGCCTCAATCCACCGTATGGAGGTTGAGCCCTGCCTTAGATCAGTCGTCTATTTAATATGCGGCCCCCGTCACAATGGTGGAACACTGGATTCGTTATCCGCCGCGGATCGATTTGCGTCGCAAAAGGAATGCGAAGAGCTCAAATCGTTGGCAGGAAGTTGAGTGGACAGCAGCAGGTGAGGCGGGTATTTCCGCGAATCTCACACGTTCCCACTAATTCTCAATACCGAGAAATTTCCATTGAAGTTACGGCGGCTGAGGTTTTCCGATCGTTTGCAGTCTGTGATCAGACTGTAAAATGTATGCAGGGAGCATGCAGGCATATAATTCCGTAAATACTGTTATTTATAAGCAATGCTTTGTTAAATATCTCGGTTCGATATCGATATCGATATCTCTCGGTATCGATAAACAGCAACACGTCACCCAGAATTTTTTTATGTTATCTTATATGTTCCTCATTAACCATCGAGTCGACTCTTAAGGACTATTGCATGGGGATTATAAACAAGTAACGGGCGAACCAAAGGACGGTAAAAAAAATGGAAAACCATGCTTGGAGTGGTGAAAAACCGCCAAAGCGGGACTAGAACCCGCGACCATAGAATAAGAAGACGTTTACTCCACAGCCAAGCGTAAGGCTGGTGAAAGTGGGCGTACGGCACTTCACATCTTTGGTTGCACAACTAGCAGCTCCCGGCTCGCGTACTTGATAATTCTGAGATTCCTTTTACGAGAACGTATGAGACGCAAATTTTCAACGTAAGGTACAATTTATAGAGTGAATATATTATGGAACTTTTTATTCTCAGATTCCAATAATGTCTGAAATTCCGGAAACTTCAAAATTGAGAATATCCTGCTCTTCCTGCAGTAAAGGTTGGCTTTACTTAGGAATTCCATGCACAGCTGCACAATTTAAATTCAGGTAAGGGAGTACAGAGGACTCTCTCGGATTCGGACACATGATTCTACCGAGAAATGAGCGACCCGAAATGAGCGACCCATTAGGTAAAGCAGTAGTCTTATCAGCTCGCGTTTTTAGGGAAAATTTTCATTGCAATGGTATCAAGTTTATTACGTTTTCATCTAATGGAAAGAATGCATTAAATTCACAACTTATAGTGTCATATTTTTATAATTACCACAAATACTCAGCATACGTGTTTCCTAGGGTCATATTAAGATATTGGGAAAGACTTAAAGTTCAAAGTTCCAAAAACTACAACCTTTCCTGACCTTAGGAGACGCATAATACACAGTCAGCCCAAAGCCTTTAAAAACCACATATGTATCTAATTCCATAAGTTTTAAAGTATTCTTATGTTCTTTTACATCCATTTTAATATATTCGAACAATACCGCATTAAAATCCCCTGAGGTGATACAATAACGATCAAAACGTTTCTTAAGAAGCAAAGAATAGCGATAAACCTCTTTTAAGAGTTCACTAGATCATGCCATATCTTGGGGATCACACATACAAAACATATGCGGCACAGCATTAAATAAACTAGGTTTTGTTAAGCGTCTAATAGGAAGGTCTTCGGATGAAAGTAAAAGAGAGATGCTACTTCGCTTTAGTGAGGCCACACCTCGAATACGCCACGAGCATTTGGGGCCCTGATTATAAATATTTATCCAAAAAAATTAATCAAATACAAAGAAAAGCAGCACGCTTCGTTAAAACTGCTACGAGCAAACTAATAGTGTATCACAACTTTTAGAGGGATTAAGGTGGTAGCCTCTAGAGACTCGGAGGCTACACCCTAGGCTTTGCTTGCTTGAGAGATTCAGAACTGGTGTATTTCAGAGCGATACAGAGAATATTATCATGACGCCTCACTACATCTCTAGGTCTGACAGAAGCGATAAAATAAGATAGATAAACTGCCGAACAGATATGTATAGATACTCACTCGTTCCTTCCGCGCAAAATAAGAGACCACAATAAAAACTGAGCTCCTCTAAGTACACTATCATAAAACACGTCACCATTTCTCCTCTTAAAGCCTTATCCCTCACATATTTACACGGCTGGTGACCTAACACCTCCTGTCACTCACCCATACGGCGGCTTCCAGGGTATTATGTAGATGTAGAAACCAAGGATGGCGTAGTTTGCTCGTAGTCTAAAATACTATTTTTCCTCACAAGTATCTAGAACATCCAGAGCTTGAGTATTCTTTTTTTCGTTTTTATCTCAAAGAGGCATATTGAAACTCCTCACCCGCAACTTATCTTTACAGAGGAATGAGAAGCACGCTGAAGATACAAATAACAAGAAAAATAATTATTAGGTTGATTTATAATGAAAAAATTACAAAAAAAGCCTCAAAATAGCCACCAAATTACACATGCAGCAAAAGATTAAAACCAAATTATCCTTGTAAGTCAAAGTACCCACACTACAACCAACATGGGAACTTTATAACATAGACTCCTTTGAAAAGGACACAAGCATGTATTTCTTGGAAACTTAAGAATGTCTTTTTTCATGCTGTGTGCTTACGTCAATTGTGAATTGCTCACTCCTCATGAAATTTTATATCAATAATGACGAAATGCGGAAACAAAATAAATTTGCAGTGTCGGATTATGGAGCAGACAACATCAATTGCTATAAAAAAATAAGACCCATTATCTCCTTTCTAGATATGTATTTATCAAAACAAGAGATCGAGAAAAACTAAACACAAGAAAAAAGGGCATAGTAAGCTCGGCGGAAACCGCAACGACGCGAAATTTCGGGAAATTAGCAAGTGAGAAGAACGAACGGGACGCAGTCACTCGAGGGGTGGTGTTATTAGTCTTGGTAGTCTTCATTAGCGGCCGTAGAAACCGTCCGCGATGCGGGAGACGCCGAAGGATACGCCACCACTTCCTCCTTTATCTCCCCCCATCCATACTCTCCTCCTCTTCGTGCAATTTTGAGCGTCGGAGATCGGCTTCTGCTTCCCCTTTGAACGTTTCGCGCGAGTTCAGCACCCGGAACCATCACTTACCTTCACCCCCTCTCTCCCTATCATTCCTCCGAGAGACACCACCTCAATTGCCGCGCTGTGCCGAAATTAGGCGGAAAGTGGAAAGCGAAAAGGAATACCCACTTTGAGGGAGGATACAAGATTACAAACACGGCACAATGGAGGGACTATGTTTACGGCAGGAGCGGTTTCGATGAATGAGATGATGGCACAAACATCCCTCAAGTTTTACGAATCAATGCTAAAAGGTTAGAACGTCGACTCGATGGTCGACTCGTAATTTCTGGAAGAGATTTTTTTTACAGCAAGCCGAGGGTTATATTTAATTCAATTAAAATAATGAAATGAATGAACAAGGAAAATTACAATATATATGATGGTTTATCTACAAAAATTGGTGTTGTGGATCAATCCTTTCACGTTCTGTATCATGCACGTGCTCCGTAATTTTCGCCGTTAAACAAACAAAATCTTCTGATTCATACATTATTAAAGGTGTCTTTATTTGTCAAGCGTTACATTGAACTGGTCATTCTGTTAAAGATTTTGCATGCACCATAATTTATAACGTTCGACAAAATAGAGGTTGCAACAAGCCTATCACCTATAATCTCTTGAGTGTACAGGATTGTCTAATTTCTGCCCGAGTCTTGAACGAGCCGTGGCTTTAGAGGGACGATAGTTATATAATTTTTATTATTGTACAATTTGTTTTGCAAAATAAAAAACAATCAAGAACCAAATAAAATCAATACATTAACTTCACTTGGGGTTTATTAGCACGACCCGCGTTTTGACCCTTCGTGACATCTGAAGACATCAAGTGGAGTTAACTAAGTTATTTTTTTTGTCCGTAATGGATAACTTCTGCAAAGTAAAGACTGCAACCATTTCCTTCGTAAAATATATTTGATGGACGGAAAATCAATTGGGCATGATCTAGTGAAAATTTAAAAGATTACTTGCAGATTGCAGATGACGATTTTAGAGAAGGATGGAGGGAGAGGAAGAGAGGGAAAAAATATGAGCTGGGGGGAAACTATAAAATCGGAGAAATTTGGAGTATGCAATAAACTGATTCTGAATAGCAGAGAAGGGGAATCAAAAACGTATTGAGAAGATAGAAAGACGCCAAAGATGGTGACGGAGGGAGAAAGTTGAGCAAGCCAGGAAGAGGAAATAAACGAATAGGTAATTCACACGGCATGATAGGAGACAGAAGATATAAAGAGCTCAGAACGGGATGATTTAGCGCAAAGCGAAGGGTAATTATTGCTAAAGAAACAGGTATTGATGATAGGATGATAGAATGGAAACACTCAAGCCAGGGATTATACACAAACAGACCGATATTGACAGAACACCCGAGGTGATAATAGAAACAAAGTAAATACTCATCGCACGAACATTGGTGATCAGGCATTAGGAGTTCCGTCCTATCTCCCGAAGGAGACTTCTCAGATCCTCGTGGAGTGGAATGCGTGTCCTACGCAGCTGCACCACTTTATATGAGTTCTAACGGGAACGGCTGTCTGGAATCGACTAACTTCCTGGCATGGTGCACGTTTGCGAAAGAAAAATATTCACGCGAAGCGCCTGGGAGACTCCTTAGCGGCTGTGGTTTACGATGTGAAACGGCACTCCGGGCGAACACAGCCACGCGCGAGGAAAATACTACAGAGCTATCATCTGCTGTGAGTGGGAAGATAAATTCGTAGCAAGCTAACCTCGTGCTCATTTCCTAGATGCTCACTGCAGCAAAACCCCAGCCCGTCATGGGCCACCGAGGCAAAGGGTATCATCCTCTCCTCCATGTAACACCTTGGGATTTCACCTGATGTACCCGCAAGGGTAAGCTCAAAGACGGAAATTTAAAAAAGGATTTGTGAATATTTTCAGTTAGGAAATGATTTTAATTGATAATTAGAGTGATTCCAAGAGTACCAGAGGTTTTTGATACAGAAATGGAAATACTGATGTGTACCAGAATGTTACCTAGGCGACAGATCTGACTTGGGAACAAGAGTAATGCATTAATAAACCTCCACATAAAAATCTCCATAGTTTTTATTTTCACTGACCTCGTTTCCCACCCAAAAGCATACCGGTACAATATTATTTCTTCCATAACCCATTAAAGATTTGAACCCAGTAACAAATATGAAGCACAAAGCCTAGGAATGACATCAAACCTACACGACTCGGAAAGAGATGATATTAATAAGGCATATGATTATACGAGTCAGCAATTAGGAAGAGAGAATGCTACGAAGGCTTCCACGGTTTTCCTTTAACGTTAAATTGAGAATGCTGAAAGCATTTACTATCAAAAGAAAATATTATATAGAAAAGAAGAAAAAGAATGAAAGAGGGAGAGGACACAGAGGAGGATACATAATAAGTAGCAACAAAAGTCATTGTTGCAGGGTAAATTGTAGGGGATAAAATATTGATTACGGGATACAATGATTTTTTAGGTCTGGGCTGAACAAAGAGCTTTACTCGGAATATTACTAGTAATGATGAAATTAAAATAAGAATAAAATATCGCAGAGTTATTCCAAGTCCTACATTACACTTATGTATTATATATAAACAGATTTACATTTCATCGGAACTAGTATTTTCCAATCCACACACACCTGCAATCAAGAAAATGCATGTTCCAGAATTGCTTTCTCAAAACCTGAAATTTTCCTCATTCCTGGTGTGTGCTGTAGGCGATTAAGGTGATAGAGAGTAAAATACGATGAGTTAATATTACAAGATAATATATCGCGAGGAATAAAACAGCTACTACGGAAGGGAAGAGCATAACTTTTTCTATGAATTGCTTACTCACGTTCCGTGTTCTGCACTTAGCGCTCGACTGATGCACCTTGCATATTTTCAACATCTAGTATCGCGAAGGATAAAGAGGATAATATCAGCCGTAAACGAAAAGCAGTTCACGTAGCTAAAAAAAAACATTCTTATACATGATGAAAGAGCATTAACAATGTTACGAATGAATTTATAATATCCTGTGTATATAGTTTTCAGTGCACATGACGCTGAAAGTCATCCAATGAGACCAGTAATAAGGATCTCGGGAGATAAGAGAAGTAAGCAAACCACCGTCTCAAGACGAGAGCAGTAGCCGGAATAATGCCGCTGATGAATATTAATGTTCCTTGAGAGAAGGAGAGCACCTCTACTGAAAAGTGCCCCGGAGCCAGTTGAAATTTTCTCCGTGAATTTATCTCAAACGGCTTTTACCCTAAAGCACGGGCTTTTAATGTCAAAGAGCACTAAAAACTGATAATATAATTTGTCGCTAAAATTTTGAAAGGGGAAACGAGAACCAACGGCTTCAAAAATTAATTCTGCATCTTTTTGAGAGGATAGTACCTACGACTTCATCGCCCCTACCCTCCCCCCGCGGATATTTTACGCTAGGAACAAATTTGAGCGGATATTTCCTCCTTGCCATTAATCCTCTGAGTAAGGAGATTGGACCTGAGGAGTTTAATCAGCAATTGATCCCGCTAATTAATGATTGATGTTCGCAGGTGATTAACCGTATCACCTACTTATGCAAACCGCACCCCTTTAAGGAGCATGCGAAACTTTCTTTCGCCACACTTATTATTCACAGCCTCTAATCCCAATTTTATGGAAAACTCACCTCACCGCTCGGTTAAGAAATTGAGTTTCGGCTGCGTCTCCCATGGAATTGGAAGTAAGAAAATGGTAGCAGGCGCTGGAATACACGTTAAATTATGAGAATCGACTGTTTTACCGTCCGGTTTTATAACGTCATATCAATGTTACATTTAAGATAAAATCATCATCATTAGTATACTGCAATCATTTAGGTGGATGGAGAGGGCATAACGTCATCATACTGTAGCCTGACAACTAAAACAACAGCCATATTGGTTATCCCTGCTCTTCCCTTCCTTATCTTTGGATAGCACGAGGGAATGACGTAACAGCTGATGTAAGCATGAATATCCACCAGCTGAACTAAATTACTAAATTTGAGTCAATTAACTCTTTATACTTACAATGGTTATTTCGTTCTATGGATTGTATTCGATTTTGTCATAGTTCCTGTGAATGCGGATTAATATTACGGTGACGAATAAAAAATATATGCAAGGAGAATCAATTATAAAGAAGTAAAAACGTGCTGATTTCTAGTACGTGGTCATTGGAAAACATCGCAAGATTGCAAAATCAGCGCGTCAGCCCGTAAGCACTAAAGGGAAATCGGGGTTGTCAAAGATGGCGGACAAGCCACGCCCATGTAAAGCGTCATCATACATTTTCAATCATTCATTCTATCATTCTCATTTAAATCGTTCCCTCGCTCAGCTTATAGCAGTGACCATCGAAGCAAGCGCCCTCTCCATCCGCCTCAATGAGTGAAATCCGACAATATTTTTACTGTATCCCTTCAATCTACCACGTCCCCTGCAAAATCCTTCATATCTTCGAAGCTATTCTTTCGAAACCAATGTTACCCAGCCTATGCATCTGTTTCCCGGTACTCTCTTCTACTAACCCATTTATTATGCTCCCAACAAATTCATGGCGGCTCATGCAAAGTGTGTGTGTGTATATATACATACATATATATATATATATATATATATATATATATATATATATATATATATATATATATATATATATATATATATATATATATATATATATATATATACGTATATATTTGATCATCACCACCCACCCCCGGCATCGAGATTCAAAAGATTCTACATTTTCTTCCGATCTTCTTTTCCGAAGGTCCTTGTTTATTATCCACCGAGGGCTTTTAGACACTGACTTTTAGATACAGCAATCTTATTTTTAACAAAACACTTTGTTTTCAACAGGAATGCTTAATTAATTTGAGTTTTTCGCTCTATCGCTTTATGTCTCCCACCCCAATCATGCAGCATCTAATGAGTCAGTTAATGTCGCGTTTTCGTTAATGTATTGACAACAGGCAGAACATGTTTCTGCCGTATACATTATACTATCTTCCGGACAATATAAGCGTCAATATTGGGAAAGCGTAATCACAACAATCATCACATTAAAACAATGTTTGACTGTTGGTTCTTAATTTGAGAATTTATGAATTTTTTGCGTTCTTCCACAGAGGGTGTCATTCGTATCACATTGCTTTTTACTGTCGTTTGGAGTTCTACAGAGCAATTTATGTTTCTAATAATCATTACCTCTCATCTTTCCCTTTCGGCATGGAGGCTCTACATCATCAAACGATCTTCCTCTTTATTTCGGGTATTTTCTTACTCATTTGGCAGCATTCAGAATGTTTGTCCTTTCTCTACTCCACTACCAACATTTTAAAAAATTGTTCTAAAACCATTGTTTATTTAGCCTAAACACCTAGTATAACTTCGCTTTAATTTATTATTCAAGTGCAATTCTTCTACAAAAACTCAAAATACTGCTCTGTTAGCGTGAGAAACAATTATATTGATTTTTGTTTACTTTATCCCTCCCTAAGGTTTCCTCTCTCCCGTTCGTGTGGCAGAGACCTCCTTTGAGTGGCATAGTTTTTAATCTACCGGGCGTCACTTACCACCAGGTTGCCTCATAGCCGATTTTACACTGGTGAGAGATTGTTTATGTAGCCTTTAAAAAAATGAAGCAATAAAAAAGATGGATGTAATATAAACTACGCAAAATTCTAATGCAATGCAGTGCAGCTGGACCCTAAAATTGCATTTAATCGAATAAAATTTTCAAATACATTTAAGTGGTTTTTTTTTTAATGAGGCTAGAGAAACGCATCCAGACAGAATAGCTTACGGTACCCAATTAGCCCGTTACGACTCCCCCACTCCTCTTCACCGCAGTTCGTTGGATGGGCATTAAATTCGAAGGTCAAAAAACTTCTCCTTCGCCGCTCCTCCCTTTAGGAGGGGGGCAAAAGGGGTGGAAAGAAGTCGCAAGGAGGGATAAACAGAGAGACGAAACGGACGGAATAATTGAGCCACAACCCCCCCTCCTCCCCAGCCTCCCCACACCCCTCGTGAGCCGTGATTACCAAACGAACCGACTAGGGTCCTCTCCCCGTCCCTCCCTCCCCCTCGGCCAAACTCACCCCTCCCCCGGACGAGAGGGTAAATAAACAGACGGACGAATGGTGGAAATACATTCGGGAAATCCCCTTTTTGCGCGACCTCTTGATTACCAGGTGAGATTGCATGTGGGACTTCCGTTTTTGTTTCCGGGTGGGGAAGGTAGATACGGAAAGCAAAGAGGGGTGTTGGGTGAGAGATAGGACGCATATCTTCATCGACGCGTTACCTCGCTAGCTAGCCCCAGGGAGTACGACAGGTGACGTTAAGGTATCGGCCGAGATGAAGGAATCATCTTTCATCTCCAACGGACACTCCATTATTCATGCGTAAGTTTTTAGACAAATGCATACATAACTGTTGGAAGCAGCTTCCTTATACCTATACTAATATGAATTTACTGATATGCATTATACTAATTGTAAATAGAGTTGTATTAAGGTATGTATATCTGCGTTCATATCTGTGAGTAGTACACCTGTTCCATATGCTTATTGAATTTTCATATATGTAATACGTTGTGTGCTGAAAAATTAAGCAATTTTTTTGCCGCATTTTCTTTTGATCAACTGTGCTATTTTCGAAATAGTGCGAAGTCACTGAGCAGTAAATATATATTATTATTATATTATATAAACCTACATTAGGTTAAGATGCTTCCATATTTAAAATCAATATTTTTTTATATTTATCAACAATTTATTTCCAGTTTTTTCGAAAAATCAATCTATTGTTTGCTGCCGTGGAAGAAAAACGGTGAAAAATAAAACGAAATCGTAGAAGACCATTCCTTGTACAATAATCATAGCAGTTGTCACCATATTTAAAGTGTTAATGTAATATTTTCGGGTATATTTAAAGATTCATTTAAAATCTAGCATAAAAGCACGAAGGATTTCTGAAAAAAATTTACTCTTTTGACGGTTCTCGCGCGACTGAAAATAGGAACAAGTAATTTGGAGAATAATGAGATGAAATTCCAAATGTGTCTAGGCAGACTCGTACGCTGCTTTGCTGAAGGCCATTATTGAGGGAAGGATGTCGGTTAAGCTTGAAAAGAACCATTAAAATGTCAAAGTAGAGTGTTTTCTCACTTGGAGACCCGCATGCTTAGCCTAAACTATAGAAAAAAAACAAATTAAATTTAAACTGTCTCGCGCTAATAAATCCACGTATCATCGTTTTTAAAGGACTGTATCATGTTTTATAGAAGGAAAATCAAGTAAACTACGCTGAAGTCCTCATTTATTCCCATACTTGTCATTTTATGGCCTGGAAATCTTTTATAGGCTCTTGATACGGTCGTTTAACTAATTTTCCCCGACGATCAGATCTAACCTAATGGTTAAAACAATTATATATAGTGTCGTACTTCAAACCTATCTACATATAGTGTCACATTAAAATCGTATCTTCGCTTCCGAGATGAATTTTTATATGCATAGATACAAAAAAATAGTTACTAAGTAGTATGTTATTCCCTTAAAAAAAGACGGCCTTCAAGGATTGGATCAATTGCTGGGGCGTCTCCCGGGGAGTCCTCGCCAGCCGCTCTTAATCCCTCTTCGGCGACGAGTCCAACGAGGTACACCCGGGTGCACACGAGCAGGAAAAGAAAACAAATTGCACGGCGAGGCGCGGGCGAGACGCAAGAGAGACAACGAGAGCCAGGGGGAAGGCGAAGCGATGGGCGGCGGGAAGAAGGCCAAGGTGGGGCAGGGGGAGCACGAGGGCCAGCGAGGAGGGCAGAGGTCGGGGACGGCGGGAGCGATCGATCACGCGACGCTGTCAAAGGGAACGCAAAACTAACAAAGGCATCCACAAAGCTAACTGCGAGGATGGGGACCGTTCTCTCGCCAAAAAATTCATTCCTTAGTTATCAGATATAAATTATTCAAAGCGATGACATGTGGTGTCCTCTTCCCAAACATGTTGATCCTTCTTTTTTGGAGCACTTCCGCAACGTTTGTTATGGAATTAACAGGACAACTTTTTGAAGGGTTAGCATCTTCCGACTCGGGATCAAAACTAACCACCAGATCTAGGATCTGCAATTAGATCATGAAGTAACTACACACGAAGGAGAGTGCTAGGAGAAACCGCCAAGGAAATTATCTATACCCAAACAACCGTCTCTCTAAGTGACAACTTGACCAGTCCCCTGACACAGCGGTTCCGGTCAGATTTTGACAGGCGAGCCATTGGATTTTAATGAGAAGGTTCGCAAAGTATTGCCTAAAATTAAACAATTGTTCAGTGACGAATTACTCGAAGGTATTTATTTAGCCATTTTATTTATGACCTTTCTTATTTAAAATGGTGGAAGACCGTATCCGAGATAAAATCCTGGCCAAACTTCAAAAGCTCCAAAACAAGCCCTCTCTTTCATAAGTTTTTGACATTTCTCTTAAATGTAATCATCCCAATCAGTGGAAACCATAACTGTAATAAGATTTGATTGTTACGCTTCCGTCATAATTCATTTTCTTCCCTCGCATTACAAAAGAGACCCATCGAAGAGCAGACAATTTTTCCTAAAATCTCATCTTGTATTTTGTCACTCACCCGCATAGAAGTCGCCGAAACGTTTAGTGAGTGTACATATTGTTAGACGTCAAAAGTTGTTCCACGATAAATAACGGGTTTTTGAAGCCATCTATGTAAGCCATAAATAACCTTTACCCTTCACATATTGGGGGACCAAAACACTCAAGAAAAATTCCTGGCCATTCCAGAAGAAAACTCCAAATAAAAAACATTTACCTTCGTGAGTCTTTGACGCACAAAATTTCCAGTGCACTTGACGTCAGCACCAGGGAAAGGTATTGGGCTTTATTTCTCAATTCAAAATCCGAGATATTTTCGCACCATACCTACGGCTTTTCGTGACTCGACCTTTTTAAAAACTGGCGAAAAAAATTTGCAACTTTCCACGTAGGTGTGAAGCATTGCGAATTATATTTTTTCTGAATTTTTTGTCGCCAATGCCGAACATTTTCACGCCAATAAAACTCTCAACTTCCATCAGATGAGGCACTTATTTTGGCAGGTTGGAAACAGAATGTTGCTGGAATCCGAGAATAAGGAAAATGGAGAACTTAGAAAAGGAATAAGGAGAATGATATGACGTCAATGTCTGTATTCTATTGAACTCAGGTGAAGGAAATGGAATTAGTGCTTCAAAATATCGTTCTGACGATGGCTAGAAGTAATAGACAAAGAGTAAGGCCCAACTACTTTCTAATACCTCCAGTACATTGCTTCCGGAAATTGTATGCGCTGTTTAAATACATTATCTGGATTTGAAACGGGAGCCTAGACGGACAGCGCCCTCGTACCATGCCTCGCATTATCATTCTGACTAATTCGCCTGTTCCTCATTACGATTGTCATCAATATCCAACGACCATTCTATGATACAAAACAAATAAATATTTGCACTTAAACAGATCGCCCGAGCGATCTTGCGTGGACCAAGAGGCGTTAATTCCACTAGAAATATCAAAGGCACGAATCAGTCAAACAGTCATCACCGGTAGCTACGTTCCGCTCGTCAAGGAATTGCGCAACCTGAATAATTCATCAAACGACACAGTGATGTAATATGAACGAAATTTTTAAAGAATCAAACGGAAAGAAAATAAAAGTGCTGTCTCGAACGGACGCATGTTTCCGAGGCAACTGACGTGCTTCTTTTTCCGAGTCTTTTTTTCCCATTTCCATCGACCCGACCGGGGTAAAAATAAAAGGATCAGGAGGATTCACCTGCGACGCAATGGATAATTCAGCACTCGCATTACGCGAGAATATTAGATCACAAAAGGGGACTACAGGGAGATGGAGAGAGGGAAAGAGAGGTTGAAGTCCCCCATGTGTCGCGGAGGACCCGTCGGACGACCATTCCCGGGTTCAGTTGGTGACCGCGACGGGGCAGACGAGAGGGAACGAGTAGTTTCCCGCGGAAGAGAACAAACGGGAGAGGAACAATCAATGGTTTTTTTAAGTTAAATCTGGATTACACAGCCACCCTCCCCGTGGGATTCCAGATTTTCCGGGAAAAGGTCATTGGATGTTTGTGTGCTTTGGGGGGGGAGGGACAGGGCGAGACGCGCCGCGGCCGGCGGGTCCTCCGGTGCAACCCCTCGCACCGCGACCCCCTCAGCAGTCCTCCGACACTAAGTCCACCCCCACGTAAACAAAATTTGCCGCAGTTTCGCGTGAAGCCTGCCTCCTGTACTCTGGTCTTTCGAGGCTGGGAAAGGAACCCTCCGTACACGATATACGGGTCGCCAACCTCTCTCAAGTGGCAAGGACTCCTTCACGTTTTATTTTTATATAAGAGAGCGGGAGGCAATTTTCAAGAGTTAAGCCCAACTTGAACTGTGAGGGCGTGTCATGTACTTTCTGCATTTTCCTGCGACATCGTCGATCCATCCAGTTATATTGCCACTGAGCAAAATGTCCAAGAGACGGAAAAATATGCCATTTTTTCCACCTCTTCGACATCACGGCATCTTTTTATCGTTTCATCATTTTCAATTAATCAAGTCGAGCTAATGTCATGATTTTAAGGTTGAGATATAAAGTCATTATTCTTAAAATAAAATTAGAACAATCGGCACAAAATCCTCTGAGCTGATGCCAAAATTATAACGGATTTATATCCACAAGGTGACCTCGAATGTTGACTGAATATTAATGAGAACCTGTCAGCTCCAGTCTCTGCCCTTGTGGGGTAAAATCAAATCATTCTTTGCTTAAGGCACACAAATTTGAGTCCGGATATAACGGATTACAAAGCGGAATTAAGCATCTCATCAATATTATTTTACACTTGAGTATTCCCTTATGGCTAGAACAGCCACATGTTTTCCTGCCAGGCTTAGAACAATATGCACGTCTGTTGGATCTCACAGAGTAAACTAACAGTATTATCGTGGCAGATAAATCCTAAGATGTTATGGAAAATTCAATAAGGAAATAATACATCAAGGATACTATCCCCGTAAATTTAAGCTGCCGTTTCGCATTCAGCTGGTATAATCGGCAAATATGGAGATTAAAATTGAGATTGAATAGAAAAGTGATAGTGGAACTGAAAGAAAAAATGAAACATTTTATCGAGCGGTTAACTGCAGATGTGATGGCATTGGTTCTCAGTGCAGCATGACGACACTGTTGATATCACTGGTTTAAATAATGAATTCCAAAATGAATGATGAATTCCAAATTTTTACCTTTCTCCTTAAAATTCCCTATTGAGTCACTAAAAATGCTACTGATTACGATAACTCAAGCATATAGCTTTCAATCCATCTCAGCCTGACCAATCTGAACCGGCAACACTTATGATTACAGTATGCCCGCTGGGCTCACTGCAAAGTTAAGTATCCAGGTGGTATGCCGTTCTCACAAATCCTCGCAAAATGATAGCTTACCTCTATAGACATTCCCAAGAGGTGCTGCAACGGCCAAAATCCAAACCCACTCATGTGCGTTCTGTATAAGGTTCCCGAAGTTAGCAGGTATTCTTTCCATTTCTTCTTTCGGGATGCGGCCGCTTGGTTCTTTTTCCAACAACGTTTCTCCTCCTATCCTGGAGGCGCCTTTAGGTCGAAGATACAGCGCTTATTTTTGGCCGGGTAAATATGGTAGAGTCAGTCGGCACTAATCGGAGAAAGAAAAATGGAAAATGGCGCCAAAAGTGGTTTTTCCCCAAAAATGGCAACCAAGCAGCAGCGACTGACTACTATATAAACCCGGCCAAAAGGAATCACTGCATCTTCAACCGGAAGACGCCTCCAGGATAGGAGGAGAAACGTTGTCGGAAAAACAACAAAGGGGCCGAATCTCGAAAGAAGAAATAGAAGGAATCAAACAGATACGAACAATGATCGTTTCTTTCCTGAAGAACAACTCATACCCGATCCCTGAAATGCTCCTTGCATCAGATTGAATTTCACTTCTAATCGCAACCAAAACTCCAAGGCGCGAAATGTCTGACGAGTATTTTAATTTACTCAAATGCTGTCGCGACGAGTGAAAATAACTCCCAACGTGATGGAGGTGGGCGTATTGTTTCGGGAATCGATTCCGTAACGAGCCTTTTTCTCTCAACCGTAACCCTCGGGAGACTGTGCAAGGAGATCTCAATGAAGCGTGCACGAGATGAGCCCTCCATTCCCTCTCCCTCTCTTGTCTTTCACATAGATTACACGAAGCGAAAAAGGAAGAACAATAAGGGCAGAGGAAAAAGATTTGAGAAGCTACGTCCCTTCTTTGTTTTCCGGAAAATGAAAAAGAAAAAAAGAGAGCGGGAGAGGAAGGGAGAGGAATAATTCGAGATGGAAGGATAAAAAAAAAATACACTGTGGGCATTCTTGCAAGAAGGGGGCGTGGGAGTCGAAAAGTTAGGCAGCAATGATGGAAGATGGTTAGGGTGGAGGAGGGGTTGGGGATCCTGCCCTATGACGTAATGGGACGAGGAAAATGGAGGAGGGAGGAAAGACAGCGAAGGGGAAGGGGAGGAGAAGGGCCTGGGTGGGGAACCCCCACTTCTCCGCTCGACTGGATAACAAACGCAAGAGATGATACTAGCCCGGGCTGCGCCAGCAACATCTCGGGAACACCCATGGATATCGCGCTTTTCGGTCCGAATAAACTCGTAACTTCCCGCCTCGCCGTTTTGCATTCAAATCAACCACGCCACGTCCAAGAGAGCGACTAAAGCGAATCGCTGGTGTTACTGACCTTTTGCAACAACTTGGATGGGAATCGCTTTCAGACGATCGATTGCAATTTAGTCTCAATCGTTTATGTAAAAGTAAAACCAATTTGTTTTCAGGAGAGTTCATACATCTTACGAGCTCCAACATACGACGGTAGATCAGATGAGAATAAAATAAGGGAAGTAAAATGTAGAACTGAAACGTTTAAAATGTCGTTGTTTCCGCGATTGATAAGAGGCCATAATGGCTGCGTTAAGACTTTGAATTAGGTTAGTTGACTGGTAGTGTAGCTGATTCATATGTATCGTAATGCACGTTCCTAAATCTGCCGAGTAGTGCTAACACCATGTTTTGCATGTTCCCTACATGAATCTTGTGTCACGTTTTCATAGTTATATTATGGATTAAATTAGTAGTTTCTTTAGCATTTGCAGTATATCGATAGTGTGGTGCTCGTTGATGAAAGTAAATTTCTTCACTGTAGATCATAATGGTGTTAGTCATTCCCTGCCAAAAACCCTTGTGGTGGCTTGAGGGGTAATAAGTAGATGTAGATGTAGATGTGAAGACAGAGCACTGAAATGCAAAAAAGTGTTGAAACGGTAGAATGTCATCCGATGATGGGATTTGCAATAAAGTTGTGCAACTTTTATGGAATACGTTAAGAGATCCAGAACGAAATAAATCGTAAAATCTAAATCAAAGCAGTAATATACTCAGGAAATGAGGTAGATGTAACAAATGAGGAAAGATCGGAGCATTAGATACAGGTGAAACTTATCAAGAAGTTGGAGAGGTGATCAGAACAATGGAAAATTTTCCCTGAAGTCTTTGAAAGAAGGTATAAAAATGAACGCGAGTTACATCGATCCACAAAGTTACAGAATGAGTACACTCGTGGGCCAGATACAATGAGGATTTGACTCGACTAAGATAGATAAAATTGAATTCCATTGGAAATTCAAAGTCATTTATAATAAGGTTTATAGTTAGATGTTAACTGATTAAGTTTCAAGTAGTAGGCTAGGAAAGAGACAATATTTCCGATGGGAAATGAAAAAGTCGAGACTGAAGATGCACTGTAGATTAGTGACAGCAACATGAAATTCTTAAGATTTTGATCAGCATAAGACTAATTGACAAGCTGAAAGGAGGAGTAAAATATTATCCTTAATACAGCAGGAAAGCAGCTAAAATATGTACAGTGCTGGAAAGTTAAATGAGATAAAAAACTTAGAGTTCATTTTCACGCTTTTTATGAAGTAAGCATATTTAATTACCGAGTAAGAGAATAGTGACTAAGGAGCCCTCGACGTCTCAAAACATGCTTCCGTGTCCACCGCAGTCCTATGTCTTCTCATATCTAGCAGTCAATTGCAAGAGAGAATTTACTTCCTAAGTTATTCATTTGTGAGGTAAGTACGAAATCGATCATTTGAGAACCGCTCGGAGATGTTGCTGAGTTATGAGATTTGACCCCAGGTCAGCTGGCGCGTAATAGGTGTGAGTTGACCTGTATGACGAGATGAGTTCCTCTACCTGACGATTTAACAGGAGCTCTGTATTTATGTATCCCATTTATGACTGAAAATTTTCAATTGCACTATGTTTCTTTTTCTTCGATAAAATTCTAATGAATAGTATGAGAATTGTGAATCGAACGTTAATTTTATTTTCTATATTTGCATCTTTGTATATTTATATTGGTAAATATTTTTAACTTCATGCCATCACTATGTGGAAACAAATAAAATCTTAACATAATAACCCTCTTCTCTTTATTGCTTGCGCTGGTTATTTTCTTTTTCTTAACAATACGTTCTTTTTCTAAGTTTTATCAGCATGATAATTCTATAAATTTAAAAAATATGCATAAAATATCACTGATATCTAGGAAACTAAACTATGCCGATCAAATTGGATGAAAAACTTCCAAAAACATTATCAACTTTGCATTTTTTTACACAATTCATTGAGTTTCTTGCATTTACTTGGCTACGCTCAGAATTATTGCAGTCGATTTGGGAATGATATCGAGTATCCTTACGTAATACTAGGCTTCAAAACCTAACCACAAAGTAAAACTAGTCCATGATGAGGAAAATGGGAGTAACATCATCGGGAAAGTTTTCCATTCTCGAGTTCATCAATTTTGCGGCTTCACTCTAGAAGAAAAGTCGAAGGTGCTCTCTCTACGGCGCGGGGGAGGGAAACAAATCCACAAAATGCAGCCTCACGCACGCCCACTAAAACACTTCGGGAGAGCCAAGAGTCAAGAGTGTAAGTCTACGATCCACGACGGACACTAAAACGCCCAATTTACTCGCGTCGCCAAAATTTACACCAAATTCACCGACCAGAAGGGCTGAACGCCTAAAATTTCCGGAAACTGCATCAAAAATTTAAAAACCCACACGCACCGGAAACCTTACCTCCGCAGCTGTCTACGCCCGCAGTCGTATTCATCTGCCACATTCACACTACTGGGCTTCTACCTCCGTAGTGCGTACTCTAGTGGAAAGTTTGCCGTGAGCTAGCCCTAAAAACTTGTTTGAACAAGATTGAGTTACCATCGCTGGTGCTAGCTACTGGCTTCCACGATAGGAGTGAACCGTTATCAATTAGTATTCTACCAGTTGCTTCGCGGGTTTTTCATGCAGCTCCGAACCAAACTTACTCATCACCGGGTCTTCTTTTAATTAGCTCGCACAATGCTTGGTCGTGGCTTCCTAAATCTCTCATTTCGGCAGGCAATAGGCGTCAACTGTTAAGGGTTCCGTTATTGCCAACGGTTTCCTAAACAGTCGCAAAGTAGCCGTTTATTTCCACATTTTACCATTCAAATGTAAATAACCCGGAAATAATCTCTCAAATATTGCCCTAGGATTGTTTATTATAATTCATTGTGAAGTTAAACAGCAATATGCAATTACTGAAAATACCTCGTTTCTGAATAATAGCCGTTGACGCGGCGTGACGGTAAAGTTCGACTTTAAGGTTCGCTCATCGTCCATTGATGGCACAGTCATCGCAATAGGTTCAATTATTTCACACTCGCCAAGCTTTTTGAACGCTGAAGTCTGATTCCGTCACGTCAGGGTGCTTCAATAACTATTTGGGCGTTTACGAGTTGGTATGAACAACCTATAAAAGGCAGCACCGTCTTCTCCATCCTGGTACCCCGATGTAGTGCCGATTTTTAAGAAGGATTTGATTGGATTTTGGGGAGGCGACCGACGGCTAAGGTCACTTGCGCCATAGTGAACAGGTAAGGGAGGAAGGGTGGAGAGAAACCCGGCGTCAGCATTAGCCTGCTTTTTACGAGAGGCGCCAAGGGGACAACGGTTTACGTCTCATCCGACAGACGGAGTTCTGTTCTTGAAATTTCCTCCACAAGACACTCAAGTAGAGATCGGGTTTTCTCTGAAAAATATCCTCCTCTGCAGGGATCTGAACCCGGGCAGCCCGCATTAGTCATCCAGTACTCTAGCTACCACACCAATTTTTATGAGGTATCTCCATAAAAAGAAATCACGTTTACATACTTTCATAGCACACATTACATTACATCGTGGACGGATTTCCGCAGAGGGCGCGGCGCTGACCTACGTAGCCTTAAAGGATTTCCTCGGGGAGAGGAAAGCGGGTCGAGGTGGAGAGGAGGAGTGCGTGGAGGAAGGAATGAGTCCGACCCTAAGGGCCTCCGGTGAGGGAGGGACGGAGGGCGGGGCAGGGCGGGAGGTCTCTCCTCTCGCACACCGGGGTGGCGCGGATTCGATCGGGCGGACGGGACGAGATGACGAGGGTTTACGCGGGGCGATCCCGCCGCGCTCGCCGTGCGATAGAGATGAGAAGGCCGCGCTCTCCGATGTGTTTATACGTAATGCGTCTGGAGGAGGAGGACGAGTGAGTGAGGAGCGCGGGACTGGAGCTGGTTCGTTCACCTTGCCACTCGAGAGGGGCGCGGGGGGTTGTTGGGGGGAGCGGGATGGTCGGGGGAGGGAAAGTGGGGGTGAGGCGGGGAGACCGAGCTACTCGCGATACTCAGCCGTCCTCTCTCTTTCTCTCTCTCTCTTCATCTCTCGACCCCGGAGACCCGTCTCCTCACTTATCTCATCACAACGGCGAACGTTATCCTAATTTGATCGCATCCATTCCTTTCCGCGAACGTGCCTCCTTATAACGAACCGTATATATACATATATTTTTTATTTCGTCCTCTTCCGCTCATTTAGATTGCCTTACTTCGCCAAAGGAGACATTCTATAGAGTCAGAGACCCTTTCCTTTCGTCGCACATATTTATTTTTCAACGTTTACACGTTTCCAGCAACTCGCGTGCCTCATCACGAGCCTTATTTTTGCCAACTTTACTTTTCTTCCCTTCACCATTACAGCATCTCGCCAGTTAGTCCACGTTAAAAATAATTGCCTGCGATTAATGTAATTACCCCTTAATGAAGGGTTCTCATATTTTTTTCGGAGCGCAGACTTCTCCCGTCGTTCTTCACTTCCGCCAACTTAACTCTTCTAGCTTTCAAGTCGCGTTATTTTGTATTCCGGCATTTAATCATTCGGTGCATCAAATCAATTACGGCAGGGAATGTAGTCACGTTCGTTTAAAAACTGCGTTTAGAACTTTCTCCATTGCTGCGGATGAAATACTCTATTTTCAGCTTTGAAAGAGGGAAGATAGTAAAAAAATTCGATTAAGTTGGGAAAATTGTAGGGAGACAGATATAGAGGGAAAGGACTGTCATTTCAGAGGGAATAAAGAGAGGAGTATGAAATATGCTGAAATTTAAATTTAATTGAAAAAGAAATTTAAAGATGATATAAACGCCCTATTTAGACCTATCTAATCGAATGTACACTGTCATTGGTATAAATTTACTCAACTATATAATCAGACTGGTTGTGTCAGGCGAAACTTTATGGACCTTCCTTAGCTTTGCGAATTGAAAGCTGTAACTTGGTAGTTCCGCATAAACTTAAGATTGTGTGGAATTACTAAGTTACAGCTTTCATTTCACAACCATATATTGTCAGGTGTGTCAAAGTCGGCACACATCTATGGAGTCAACTTAGTTCCTTTTCCAATGAACCATTCGCAGAGTCTGACACAGTGAGAAATAATAAACAAATTAAAATATAATAAACCATTTATGGATTTTTCTGTATCCGTAATTAAATGATAGGAATAATTTTGTCTCAATAAAAAATTTGATTGGAGCGTAAACTGGACAAAAAGGCCTAATTACTCAAAATGTTTTGTCTCAAATAAAGTTCCGTACCGTTCGTGTAAGGCAATTCAACGCCACACGACGTAAATATCGCTTTCCAGGAACGTTTCCGATGAATGTAATACGGACGATTCTATTAAAGTGACCACATCTCCATTCTCGTGGATTGATGGAGGTTCAAACAAAACAAAGCCTCGCAAAAGTGAACATTGTATATAGGTCGCCCTTTCAGGAGCACTTACATTTCAAGTAATACGGGTACCGACCCGGTTAAGCTCGCCCTGCGCGTAGTTTGCTTTTAAGTAAGCGCGGTTGAAAAAGCATTGTAGTCCGGTGACACAAATCCGAGAAATTCCCGGAGTCATCGCGATGGGACTTTTGTGCAATGCAGAGAAGTCGACGACGCGTTATTTGATCGTCCTAGTTTTTCCACGGATTCCAGACACTCTTCAGTGCCCCTGGAAAATGTCTATCGACCGACGAGAGACAATGTTCAAGAGAAAGGAGCTTTGAAGCCAACGGGAAGGCGGCTTTAACGCAGGCGGTAAACGACATCACTTGGAACACAAGCGCGCGAGTTGTCTGTGGCCGCAAAATCACAAATACAGCACACACAGAAATGACAGGCCAAACAATAGAAAATGAAGTGGAGAGACCATTGAGTACCCCCCTCCACACCGATGATGGCATATCGTGCCGAAACCATGGCCGAATGCCAATAAATTGTGGATTAGTACAAGTGTTCTTTGCCTTCTTAAGACGTAGGCCAAAATTCCGCCCCGGATATATGTATCAGCTGTCAAAAAAATGCACTTACTACAACCAAATACAAGGTGTGACACTGAAGTTAGAAAAACATAAAAAGCTATCACTTTCAAAACATAAAGTTCTGTTCTCACGTACTGGTTGAAAAATTCACTCGCGAAGTGATATTATATTACTTTTCCTGGAAGGAAAAATGGTTCAGTTTCAAACAAGACATCTCAATTGTATCAACAGCTGAAATACTGGGAGAGGAGGCTTAAAAACTGTCAAAATTAGGGGAATGATACCGCGCACTGCAAAAAACCCAAAAGAGGTCTCACTACTGGAAGTATTTAAGAAATGAAATGCCGATTTATCAGGGCAGTGCTGTGCTAGTAACGCCGCGCTTGAAAAATAAAGCTTCACGAAATTTTCATCCGTCATGCAGCAAACATACACTCAAAGTTATGCACTACAAAGACAAATATTCTATCGAATTGTTTCGTCTGCCACGAATTTTTTTAAGTCTCGAGAATATCAGTCAACGAAGTACCCCATGTTATATTCTACACGTACAAATGCCAGCATTCTTTCGAATATTTCTGCCCGCCATGAATGTTTTTAAGTCTCGAGATTTTTAGTCAACGAATAAATCGAGACGAATGACGGAATCTCAACCAAACATTTTTTTTACGCCACGGTGTTAAAAATATTCGAAATTTGGCCACTGCAGCGATCACAATGGCACTGCACCGAAATAAATCACAGGCGTGGGATTCACTGGAGCACGCCAACCAAAGAAAGTAGCTTTCCCGGGAGAATCCAGGGGACATCCCCCCACCTGCCCCCGCCGACAAACGCACGTCTCGCTCCACCTTCCCTCCGCGTATCCCCCCTTTGGTTGTCGCCCAACGCTCTCGTTTCGTCGGCACACTCCCCTCCACACACCGCCGGGCACGACGAGACCAATTACGCGTGTGTTTGGTTTCAATTCGCTCGGAACCACCCTCAAACAATCCCTCCGGGCGGGATTCCGGGAAGCGTCCGCCGAGTGGTCGGGGGCTCGCCAAACCGGAGCGTTCCCATGCACGGGAGAGAGAGACCGTGCGAAATTCGTCGTTATAGAGATTTCCCCGACTAGATACAGCGGCGAATGGGTAACTTACTCCGGAGATTGTGGTACTTTCTGGAAGACACTGGACATCAGCGGGAAGCCTTTGGGTAAGCCGAGAGCGACGATAGAGTAGGGCAGGTACACTTCAAAGTTTTGTAATGAGGATTATATTTTTTTAAATTTCATAAAAACAGGGAAATTATAATCTGGCAAATAGGATGAGATTTTTCTTGGTGGGAGGGAGCACAGTAGGCCTGGTGGAACTGTTTACACACCTGTGTTTCGAAGGAAACTAGTAGTGATGGGGACAGCAGATGTAGAATCGCCTTGGCCAAGAAAGAGTTTTCCAGGAGACTTGATGGGGGTATCGGTAGGGACGCAAAGAAAATGTCGGTGATAGTTCTGATATGGAGCGTAACCTTGAATAGATCGGAAATGTGGTAAATGCAGAGAGAGAATGTGCGATCAGATGTAGATTTGGAGAAGAATGGAGATGGCGAGCTGGGTGAAGAGGGAGCCGAGCAAGGACGTAGGAGTGTAGGATACAGTGCGCGCTCATATTCCAGAAAACAATGGACAAAACTTTTTCGGCCGGCAAAGTTCCGTGAAATCCAAAGAAGAAAAAAAATCAAACGCCAGGACTACGATTTGAATTCAGATATCTCGATTATTTTCCGAGTGTTCCAAAACAATTTCGAAAATCTTGAGTTGAATTCGCGGCTTCTGAATCAAATCCGCGATAGGCAGGGTAGGCGGCAGGAGGGAGTAATAAACGCCGTCCTCTGATGGGTCGCTCTGCAGTGTGATAGAGGGAAAATTATTGGACAAGCGGGGAAGAGGAAGAGAGCGAATAGGTTTCATGGACGTGATGAAGAAGGGTTGATCGTATGCTGAGGCGAAAAAGGAAATACTAGAGGTAGTTAGGCCCCTGAAAGTGTAGAAAACCGAGAGAAGATTCTCTGATTTTCATTAAAACCTGGCTTTATCAGTAGAATAGAAAAAAACTGTCGTGATTCTAAACAAAACACACTCCAGAAGGGCACTGCTAACAGTTACTCTTCTAAGGACGTACTGTATCTATTAAAACTTGTGTGGTATAGCACCAGACATAACGTGTAAAATGAAGACGTCGTTTTAGCTCTAAAGAGCAAAAAATAACTATAACGCGAGCTTAAGAAATAAGGAGAAAGGTGATTCAAGGCCATTGATTGCTACTTTCCAAGGCATTGTATCGTTCGCGCTGCAGATACTCTCTACCGCGGGGAATATTTTGTGACATTTAAGGATGAATAGATATATTTGATAAGGTATCGAAAAAAAGATGTAACATAACACCTGTTCTCTTACAATCGGCGCCACAATCCATTACGCTAAATCCCGTATAGAAGTTGAAACGCATAGGTTTTTGCATCGAGCAAATTTAAAGCTCGAAACTTTAACACCGGGACCCGTAATAGAGGGAAATGTAAGAGAACAAGTGAAAAAATAAATCAATCATTGAAAGAGGACGCCTGGGCTCGAAATGGGGGAATCTGGGTATGTATCCCAGCAAATCACAATTTCAGCTAATTTTTTTGACAGTGAATTTCACACATTCCATCAGAGCAAGTGAAACTAGCTGAAACTTGCCGCTTTACTTTCGCTTAAGCAACTACATTTTATGTAAACACTAATGAGCGAATTTTGAGGATAGCAGGACTAGTGACGGTATACCCTTTAAAGAGTCATGTGCATGTAACAGCGCATTAGTGAAGAATCCACAGAGGTAAAATTATACACCTTGATCGGGACCGAACCTGAATCCCTCGAGTGAATTTAGGAAACTAAAAGACCACTGTAGATAACCGCTTTCCTCTCTGGCATGGTGAAAAGCAATGGTTGCTGTTAATAGATGATGATAAGAATATCCACGAAGGCAATATTTCTCACATAAATATTTCCGATGGCAGAATCAACACCATATTCAACGGACGAAAATTTGGCGTACTTCATTAGAATATGCTTCCATCAAAATAAAACTACTAACAGACAAGCATTATTTACACCAGTTGGGTATCAACATTTCATAACTACTGAATGAAAAAACAGTCTTGATTCATCACCAAGGAATATCTATTATTTTCCACGATCCAAAACTGGACCTCTATACATCGCTCTCCGATGGCAGGTAGTTATTTGTCATTTCGTCATCAGATTATTCAAAATACTACTGGTTGAGCAAAATCAACATATAAGACTCTGCAGGAGGCAATACTCAAGTTAGTGATTTGTATTACGTACGTGTCGGGGGAAAAATCCACATGACCGGGTATTGAAATCTCGCATAAAAAACAGCTGTGCACGAACTATCCCAAGATTTTCGCTTTGGAAAAGAGAGATTATTAATTCCAATCTCCTTCCTCAGACCTTTCACGGCCTAAGGTGGTTGAAATGGTGAAATCCACTCAAGTATGCATGTTTATACGGTTAAATAACCATGCATGAAGGTACAAGCGTATTGCTTACATAAAAGATGTAAGAATTATATGTTAAAATGATTGTCTTAATTAAATCACAGTTACAAATAAGACGCAAATTTACGGCGCGGAATCCGAAATTTAAGAACAAAATAACGATTAAACTAGCGATCTCAACACGAAATTATATCTTTATAATTAATTCTAAACACAATTAAGATAGAGATGAATGTATTATTTCGCGTTTAGGATGAAATCAGTTCATAAAGAACGAATACTTTCGAAATCTAATAGCAAGTACCGTTAGGATAGCAAGTGTTAGAATAGCATTGAATTTTCAAAAGACCAACTAGGTAATATGGAATTTTTTTCTCGTTTATCTATAGGCATGACTAATTAGAACGCGCATGCAATTTTAAAATTTCCCAAAAATTTGAACGTTAACGAAAATTGCTCCAACCACCGTAAACTGATTTTCCAATCATTGCATGCACAAATAATATGGTACGAAGTCACTCGCAAGGGTGCGTATACACCAAGGGTTGAAATTTGCCTCGAAAAAATAATAATTTGACTTGACCGGGATACGAAATCGGATATCCCAATTGCCGGTCAGGTTGAGATCTGGGTTTGAATCCCGTCAAGTCAAATTAATTTTTCACAAGGAAAAATTTCAGCCCTTCGTGTACATCGTAAACTGGATTCTAATTTCATTCACAATATGTTTAAAATGCACTGAAAACAATAAGAAGATAAAATGTTCACTATTTCACATATTTAATAGTAAAACTATGTTTCATTTATATTTTACTGTAAATGGTTCTTGTGCGGTGTGAAATATATCGAGATAACATATTTTCAAGAGATAATGGATATCCATTACAGAGGAAATTTTTAATCCTTTTATGGACTTCGTGGTAAAGCCTAACTTCGCCGTGAAACGGTAAATAAAACTTATGGAAGTGTAAATCTCTTCACACTCTTTGAAAAGACATTCAAAAAGAAGTATTTTCATTGAAGCAACCGAACTAAAAGAGTAAACGTAGACTGAATTGTATTTCATACTCGAGTATTGGAAACTTTGAAGCCTTCAGACCGCAAGGAGTTTTTCTTCAATCCGAGGAAATGCGGATGGTGAACGGGAGCGCTAAAATAAGGTCGCAAATGCACGGAGAGGAACTGCGATAGAATGATTAAAACTTCCCGAAAGTGGAACTTTCCGTGACGGATTCAGGTTTCTGCTCAGATGCCACCGATTTTCAATACCTACGCACAAAGCAGTAAAAAAAAACGGAGATTACGTACAGATCCGGTGGCATTAGCATTCATTTTTTTCCAATCCATCCCGCGACCTGAATTCCTTAGCTCCTCCGCTGCGGAAGCGCAAACATTCTGTCCGCATTTAAGATTCGAAGCCACTCCTTTTTACTCTTTGATTACCGGGGAATTGGAGCTTCCGATAAAGACCACTTGAGTATGCTAATCCAGCACCGCTTCGTAGGTAGGTACCCACAGGCACGAAGGAAAAATATCATTTAATCGGAAGCTGGATTCAACGGTCTCTATCGTTTATGGCGAAAGACTAATATTGAATCAAAGGAATTAAAAATGGTTTCTCTACAATTTTCAGCAGAATTTTTGATTCCCCTTTCAATAAAAAAAAGGAAAAATTAAAATATTTTTGCAGAATACGTTTCCATGAATTTCTGAGCCAATTTTCAAAGGCTGTCATAGCACTGGAAGAGGACTAAATATTTTATTATTACAAACATTAGAAATAAGGATCAAAATGACTAAGGTGAAACTTTGGGGGTTTAGACCAAGCTCAAATGTTGCCATACTCCTAGAAGAACACTTATCAGAAGTATAGAACTTATACTTGAAGCATAATTATCTACCTGACATAGAGGCTCTTCGGCTGAGGAGAGAAAAGTATTCATAAAATCTTAATCATATCCTTCATACAATAAATCTTATATTTTTAGCCAACTCGACACAATAAAGATACCTTATTTCAAGGAATAAATCAAATGTAGTCAAGTTTATCATTTGAAATTTTGCTCCCGTTTATTTATTTCATGAAGCACCAAGAGTATGCAGAAATAGGTCAAAGTCAAAGTCAAAGAAATAGGTCTCATAGCAGCAGTGGTGCGGCGAAATTACCATTATTTTTTTAATGTTATTTTTTATTTTAATAAATGAACGGGTAAAAACCCAATAAAATAATGTAAAACAACAGAAATTTACATTGTTTGAATACATAAATACATTACTATTAAATATAAAGACACAGCAAAAGTACGATATAAACAACACAATAAAATAACAAAGTAGCAGGAACATAGTGGTAGGAATATATGTAGTTTAAGAAGCGTGATAAACCAAAATAAATGAATAAACCGCAGACTCAACTACCCAATAAAGTATTAACATCATTCTGAAATGAATAAACAGATATGGTGAAATCAATACTTTTTTATTGTTACACTCATTAACTTCTACTTTCATAATTCTATCTACTTTTATTGTTCTACTAATTTTGAAAAAAGTTAAATTTTCCCAATTTTCTCGCAATCTTTATGTGCTATTGTTTCAAACTGCAAGCATTAAATGAAAATATGATACTATAGAGACCATGAAAAATTGTACCAACCATACGTAAGACAGAAGCAGGAGAGGTACAGAACGACTAGTTTCGGAATTCTCCGAATAAAGATGAGAAGCGTAAGGATTATGGGCATTTGATCATTGAAATAATTTATTTAACGTCGAGGCTTACCAATTTTAATTTTGAATCAGGAGGTAGTTCAAAGTAAATCACCAAATCTAAAAAAAAACATTACCAACTTCTCGAATCAAAAAACACCATTATTGAACTTCTAATGATGAAAGTGTTACGAGAGACAAAAGAACCTCCGTAAAGAGCTCGAGATATGAACCATGACATTGAGCTGGACACAGTAGATAAATTGCGTACAGATAAAAGCAAGAAATTCCAGCTTTATTGTTATGCATTAGGTAAACGGTAACTATCCCATTAAATCTTAGGATCCATTAATAATTCAAGCATGCATTTAATTGATTTTTTAACTGATGGAGGTAAAATATAGATATTGCGGTTGACCACAAATAATGGTTTTATTTTGCGTTTCAGGGCTGAAATTGTGGATTTAAATTTTTCATAGCTTATTGATTAACAGATATTGAGAAAGAGCAAACATAGTCCTTTAAAAAAATCCTTGAAATTATTGTTACGAAATAAAGTGACTTACATAATGAAAACACGGTATACACAATATATACAAAAGGTAGAAAGCTGAAGATTCTGAGGTGACTGTGATTCCTCATTGGCTGGTCCTAATGCAGAAGTGTACGGAGAGGTCCATTTATGAGTGGGTGGACGAAATGTTGAAAAATTCAGGGATTCGGTAAAAAAACGGGCATCGCTGAGAAAGAGAAATACGGAGAGTTTGTAGCGTGATGGTGGGTTATTAATCGAGAGTACAGCCGACTTGCGAGCCGACCCCGACAGCACGAACGCAAACGGAAGCACCCACGCGGCGAGGATGATTCTAGGAACACGGGAACACGGGTGATGGTAAATGGGAAGGTGATTTTGCTCAAAGCCGGGATTGGTTTATTCGGTCAGCTCCGGGCTCATGGAGCCCGTAATCCGGTACTGAAAGGGAGGCCCGGGCGTGCACCTGGTGCCGTGAGAACGGAAGTCACGCGTCGATGCTGCGACCCTACGTGGAGACACACCGGACGGAGCGGCACTTGTCAGAGTTCCCCGCGGAGGCGAACGCGCCGCCATCCGCGGCCATCCGGGATTTCCCTCGCATTGACGGCGACATCATTTCAACCCATCTGTTTACTTCCTTTTGGCATTAGCGCAAAGAGGAGCGCGTGGACCGAAGGCGTTTGGGGCATGATGTCGGAGAAGAATGGACAGAGTGATCACTATAGCTCCCGTCTGAGAGGCGAGGTTGTCCGTATCTTCTTTTTTCTTTAACACTGGCTCTATTACTCGGCAAATTGAGATTTTTGAGATGGGGGTTTAGAAATATATTGCAGGTTAGAGCCGTGGAGGGTAAATAAGGAGGGACGGTATTGTTTTCATGAATGAAATTGATGTTAGCCTTAACACAGTTCATTTACCTTATAGACTATCCAAACTTCCCTGACATGCACATACAAAATGTATTTTCTAGATACATAGAAGAGTAATGATATTCTATATTCTATCATATAAAATACAAGAATAGGGAGCGTATGAGTGAGCGAAACATTTTACGTTATCGGGTAGTGTTAAGGAAAAAAGTGACTGCAGTGGTATGAGTAAAAGATACAGAATTGTTCAAGTGATTGAAGTATTTTTTAAGAGTAGGGTATAGTTGAGGGGGGCTATAAGGAGGGATACCAACAAAAGCTAAATGGCAACTTAAACGCTGCGCGAGGCGCGGTTTGGGTTGGAAATGTGATCATCACAGAATGTGAGGGATTTGGGACGTGGGGTTGGAATGACAGAGATGGCAAGCAGGGTAGCGAGAAAGACGAACGAGAAAGGGTCGGATACGGAGGGAGAGGAAAGGAATTAGCTGACAACGATTCAGAGGTTGTACAGAAGGTAAATGGAGGAGGCGTTGAGAGGTGAAGGTATGTTGAAGAGGAGAATAGGGAGGGAAGATAACAGAGGAAGTGTGGACGAGGAAGGAGAGAAAGAGGAATTTAGAGCGACAAAAGGACAGGCATGAAAGGGCAGGTATGAAAGAGGCATGAGAGACCCAGTTGCAAGCTCGAAATGCACAGCAAGATGAAAATATGTCCGAGATTTGGGAAAGATAGGGTAAGGGATTTCTCAAATCCAATCACCAAACAAAAGTGATAAGAGTGTTCGCTTCCACGGAACTAGGATCAAGAAAGATGAAATGTTACGATAAATATACTGTGAATTGAGTCTCCAAGCATAGAAGTTATTCGGGCAGAGGCAAAACTCAATACTCGCAAAGCATCTAGCTACTTAAGCTAAGAAGTGATAAACACTTAATTAAAGGCTATTATCTCTAAATAATAGCTCTTATAAAGATGTGAAGCTTGGAAAATGGCTAAAATGGAGTACAGAATGAAAGGAGAAGTGAAAATATTACGCTATTAAAGAATTTATGACTAATATCGCAGATCAGATGGAAAGAGAGAATTACTTGTTCTCTCTTTCCATGTTATGTTTTAATTAAATGCTTTAATTAAACACGCTAAAAGAAAAGCAATTCCACGAATCAATCAGACGAAAAGCTAGATAGTTCCTTGTGGATGAAGACGATGTTAAATTAAAATCTATAATTTTTGTGCCCATGAGACTCAACCTTAATCGACATATATAAATGGACTGGCATTTGTGTAAATTTAGATTCATGATTCTAATTTTCGTCAAACTATCATTGGATTTTTTTAAAAATCTGATAAATTGCGACGTACTTTGCAAAGGAAACTTATGAAGGAATAAAAAAGCTAGGAAGGAAGAGCAGAGAGCAGATCAATCTTCGAATTGCAGCGGATCAATCTTCGGCTTAACGACCGATAATGGAGATCTATGGCGTGTAGTGCTCTCAGTCTGCGAATGAACCATTTCGGACGGTTGCCTCGGCGCGTTCACGCGTACGTACGTGGGTTTGGCGGGAATCATTTGCCTCATTGCGGGCGTCGACCGCCCACTCAATGCGGCGGACATACGGGATAAAACTCGCGGGCGATTTTCGACAGCTTTCCGGTGACCGTGTCAAGTTTACGAGGCACCTGGTCGGTACACAAAGCTTCCCTTGTTCTCTGTTTCGCGCCAGCCAGCTCGACGTGTCTTTAAAGCGTCTCCGATGTCCTTGACCGTGGTCGGAGCTATTTTTTCCATGCAATGCATTGTTCGAAACTTTAGTGAGTTCCTGTCAGTGATACCAGTAAACAAAATTTTTAAACATGTGATTTTACTGTTTTTGCTTCTTGGTGATTAAACGGCAATTTAACAACTCAAGGCTTATGGCACTTGAGATACATTTTGTGATTGTACGCTTACAAACGCACAGGTTTTCCACCTAACGAGAATTAATACCATACATTTTACTATAACGATGGTTAATGAATATCAAAAAGTTATGCCAAGGCTAAGATTCGAAAATGTTTTATGATAACATATTATAAAAACTAAACTTCACCTCGATTTCGAACGCCGCGCCGAAAACAATCCTTTCCTCCAGTTATTGCACGCTTAAATTAAAGCATTAATGTAAACCATGGTTCTACTCGCACCTCCAATGCTAATTGCATGGTGAACTTTGCCGCATAAACAGACGTAGAGGTACTTGAATGAAATTCGGTCCCAGAATTTTCTCGATTAACTCGAAAAATTACTGAAAAAGGTGCATTCAATAACCCATGATTACCGCTCCAATCACCTTCAAATGTCTCACCCGAGAGCAGTTTTGTATTCAAGAGTAGTAGAAGTTTACAACAGTCAACGAATGAATGGGGGCAGTTCTGTCTTTAATAACCCGGATAGTGGGTGCACTCTCTTGTAGCCAGTCTCAATTACCAAGGTATGCGTCATCCAACGTATGTACGCGCGTGAGACAAAATCCCTAATGGACTGATCATCCGTACGCGTGGGACGTGTAGTTCCTAACGCTGCCAACTAACAGTGGTAGACACAGGCGTCGTGGAGAGATACCGGAAATATTAAGCACGCTTATGAAGAAAAGGTAGAAGGCAAAATAGAATAGGGTAAAATGTTGTTTTATCAGTAATATGTAGATACAAAAACCATTGCGAAGTTTTTAAAATATCTCAGGGATGTGGGAATCTTAACTTCGTTGGAAGTTACTTGTGTATACATTTTCTTCCATAATTACAGTTCCTGAAGAGGGAAGCAAGTAGATACTATGACAATTCTAAAGGAGTTGGAGTGCATGTTGATTAGCTACTCAACTATGTACGATGGGAGTGAAAATGGGGCATCACACTTTCTCGAGATCACTCCCTTCCGAACTCATTGAATATTTTGCCTCCCATCATTCAGTCAGAGTGCAAGTACTATCATTATTATGGTACGAATTATTTGGTAGATCACAGTTCTATTTTAACTACCTAGATGAAAGTGCTGAGAAAAACTGTACCGTTATAGTAATATTATTAAAAATAATGTTTTCCCATGAATTCATGAAAAATTCTAATAGCGTCACCGATTTAACTAAACTACACCTCGGGCTAATGATAGACATTTCATTACCGCAATATGTAACGACTTTTGAAGTAAACACATTCCGTTCGTCAACAATTATGTATGCGATATTAATTCTTCATTCATTCAAATTTAATTATGTGCTAAAAGAATACCGACGCGAGAGGACGAATTTAAATTCGCACATTCGAATATCAAGCGCAAATTGCACATCCACGATTCGTTCAGCATTTTTACGACCGAGATTATATTTTCGCAAGCAGTATTAATCCATATCGAAAGAAATACATTCCATTCCATTGATGAAAAACTGAAGCTCTTCATTTTTCCATACGCCATTCTGGTTTGATAATTACTCTCTGTGCCGCAATGTTTCTCTGATTATTCAGTTTATTTAAAAGTAACCCGGGATTGATTGTAAAAAGGACTTAATTACATAGATTAGCGTTTATCAAATGTCCCCTCGGGTGAACGGGCTCACATGGTAATAATTAAATCCATACTCAACAAATCAATACTAACGACATTCCGAAGCGTTAGCCGCGCACTGCGACCTTTCCAAAACCGGAAGAGACGAGGTGATGGCTTCCGCTTTTACGGCCGGGCAAAAATTTTATGGCCCCGGAATATCTCTGGCATCTTCCCAAAAGTTCTGACTGATTCATAATCGAAAATTACTCCTTTCCAAGTCGAATGGATTATCATTTCCTCTTCTGCAAAACTTCGCGGACACCAGTGTAACTTGGGGGAAACGGCAGCCGGGCGTACGGATTGGAAGGGGATGTAACCTTTTAAACATCATCCAAAGCAAGAAAATTAAGTTCCAACTCGCGTTGATCAAATATCAACCCAGTTCGCTGATTGGTCGGCAGAGAAAGTTAAGCCTGGCGCCATCACTTCTAATGAGAAAAAAAAGACACAATATCAAAGCAGACCTTCTTAGAGGAACCATCATCTCCAGTGTTTTGAGCCTTGAGAATATGAGTAGTAAAGGGTGAGAAAACATTCCGTCGAAAGTAATTTGTGGAAGTTGAGAAATATCTGATATAAAATCCGTCCCGTCATAAAACTGAAGGTCTAAACGCCAAGTCACAAAAATCTACGCATAAATATATCTGTCATGAAGGTCTAGTATTTCGGGGCGGTTGATAATGCTTAAAAAATATATAAAAAGGTGTAGAAGTGTATTGTTTTAACGGTAGCTACATGGCGACTATGCAAATATAACACGGGGCTGATCATTTTGGACTAAGGCATATTTATATATTCAATCTGCACTTTATCTGGACCGAAAATTGGAATTATGGAATTTTTCCAGTATATGCAAAACTATAGGAAAAATACAAAAAAACCAACAAAATCGCCTCACATCAGCTGTTTTTTCCATCATAAATATCGCATCTAATTGGACGTGGACTTTTTTTGTAGAGTTTACTTAGCTTTAATAGCGAAATTTGGAAAAATTTAGGGTAAATGCGTCAAACACTAAAGTAGTTGTTTTTGGCGCGTAGTGTGGAAGAATGATTCCATGCAGAGATTAAACGATGAAATAACGGGACAAGTTGACATTCTGTGCATCCTGGCGGAATGTTTGCGGAATAAGTGAGGACAGACCAAGACGTGTGAATTCCGGGAGGATAGTCATGGGCAGCGTTGGCACACATCGAAGAATGAAAGTTTGCCTTGGGATACGTAATTGGCAGAGAGCAGAAAGTGTTCTCTTACATAGTGGTCTTAAGTATAGGGCAGTATGAAGCAATGAACGAGCGTTAGAGAAGCAAAAAAGTTATGCTACATTAGAGCATTGTGAAGGAAATAATTAAAAGAAAACAATTTTCTAGGTCTTACAGGGATACCAAAGTTCCCTGGCTAATACCTAACCCGAGAGGGAACGATATGATGCGTCTGTATGCGTGTGCAAAAGACAGAACTCAGCAACAAAAATATTTGAGTCAGGATGAGCAAACTTGAGTCTCCTGGTTGAACGACCACGAAAAAACCCACTCAGCCAATTCGGAGGGATGGGAGACGAATCAATCGCGACGGGGCTGGCTGAATATCCAAACTCGCCGCTAAAAATTCAATCCGAATCCTAAATAACGCATATTTCTCCCTTCGAGCACAATCACGTCATCTGAAAGTTACTACTCCCCCCATAAGCATCCACGTAATTTAAATTCAAAGTGAACATCAACTGCAGACACGAGATAGGCGTACGGGCACCGTTCCGCCACATCATTACTTTCTTATTTATTTCATTTTTAATTCCTTTCCTGTCAAGTTCACCTACGGCCGTGATTTACCGCGCTCTCCTAAAGAAAATTTCTCTTCGATGTTTTTTTCTCATTTTTCGAAATGAATACGCTAAAATTTAGAGCGCGTGTTCTAGATAGTAAAAATTACGAAAAAAAAATATCATGCATTCACTCCCAGCCGGTCGGGAAGATATTTACGAGCCTTCCGCGCACCCTTTTTCGCCGGGAGATGTTCAAGGGGATGGGCGGAGAGGAACAGGGTCACTGTTGGCTGCTCGTAGGAGAGGAGGCATGCATAATGCAATTCCTTCAAAAATCCGGCGAAAAATGTCCACGTAAAAACATCCTCGGTGCGGTCCGCGCGAGGATCCTGGAGACCAGACCGCACGCCTCTTTTCCCAAATACACCCCTCAATCCCCCTTTAAGTTACCTCTCGGCCAAACGACAATGATTCTTTTTCTCCAACCGTACCACTCCTTTCGGGAGCAGCTGTTCCCGGCCTCCCAAAACAAAAGGTTCAGCTCCGTCGGAGAAATGTGTTTCTCCGATCAGTTTGTCCACCGCGTCGATATTTTATGTCCCTCTTCGGGTTTCGCCTCGCGATTCGGAACGCTTTTGGCGAATGTCATATGAGACATTTTTCTCTCTCCACGTTGGCTGACCGTAATTTTGCGGGGTTCTCGTCCCAAACCTTGGCCCGGACGTTGGGCTATTTTTATATATTTTTTCTATTTTGCCGCGTCGAATCTCAAAAAAGAAACCCCACGGTTATCAGATTTGCTGAAGTTACTCAATAAGAAAATTGATACATGTGCGACTAAGTATTGGTTGAAAAAGAGAATTACGCAAGTATTGAAGCCATTGGATGGTCCAGCAAAAATGTGCTGAACGTTGTGAGAGAAAGTTTCCATTCCCAAGAATCACTTACACACTATTAGTCTTTCGGTCAGGGCACACACTGACACCCAAAACATGTCCCCCAACTTCCAAAGACCACGTTCAAAGGAGATTTACCACGTTCTTTGCAGCGATATGTACTACCAACATCAAAAATTTAGTTTTAATTCAAAAAATTTCTTCTCACAGCAGGAAAATACGGAGATGGTTATTAGTTACCTATGAGATATGCAACGCCTTAGGAGAAAATAAAGTTATTTCATACGCGATTTTAGACAGTTGGCATGATGATGTTACTGATCAACTCACGAAAATTTAAATAAAACTTTAGTGACATAATATTTTTCTCTGGTTGAAGCTATTTTCATTTCCTTCGGCGGTGTTTTTAATGCAAATTATATTTCATTAAAATCATATCTCGGTAATAGTACAAAATGATCATTTTAGCATATGAGTACTAAAATTTCACTACGTTTTTGAAATGTGCCAAAGTTCATCTGCATCTCACTCACGGATGCCGTGAGTGAATTTTAGTGGTGGAGTTTCAGAGCAATAGGTTAAAACGGAATTAATTAAAGTGGATTACAAGGAAAAGCGTTAAAAAATTTATCTCCAATTATAGATATTAAATTTTCCACTGGTGTAATGTTATGTTCTAACGGTTAAAGAATATTTAAAAGTAGGAAGGATAACCTGTATCTGTTACGTTTTTACAGCCGCAGACCCTTGTTTTCTCACGCGAATTCATTTTCAGCTCGGTATTAGTTCCACCAAATGTTGTGTCTGTGAGTTCTAATAAGACACTATATCCTTGATGCCACAGTACCAAAAAGTACCACAGATTCATTCACAGTACCACACAATACATGGTACAAACGAAAGTCGCCAGGGCCGCGTCCTTCACGCCCAAAAGTTCAATATCAACTGCACAAATATCAGTTTATTTCTTCATCCCTGCTGTATAGCCTATTTTCTCACTGTCTTCCCCTTCACCACGTCCACTGTAAACGTGGCCCTACTAAATTTACGGATCTTCCAGACTAATAAAAGTCAAAAGAGAGGCTACTCCCGACGCTATCACGAACTCCGCACAGGAACCAAACTGCCTTCACCCCCGACCCCGAGACTTGAGCTCTAGGCTGCCCACTTCGTGAGGAAGAGGAATACATACTGGTGACGTTCCACCAGACTCCTTAATGCGGTTGGAGCGCGAATCGTGAGTCGTTGAGCGCACATTTTTAATAGCTTTTCAAGTAAAACGAAAAAAAAAATCTTAGGCCATACTTCACTGAAGTTCAACTATTTTCACTTTGAAAATAACCACAGATGTTTTAATATAAGTGGAGCAAGAATTATATTAATAATCTTCGTCTCTATTAAAACATTCTTATGACTAGGGTTTGAGGCGTGGAATACGAAATCAAAGCAAAAACAGTATATAACAACGTGTTTTTTATTCGGCACGATACCTTGATATTTAATATGAACGACTATAATGATATCAAACGTATGTATTCGAGATCAGAAGCACGTCTGTACAAATAGAATCCAATTATTCCGAAATGTATTTCAAGAGCAATGAGGCTAATATTTAAAATAGCATTAAACTACCAAGAAACCAACTCGGTAAAATGCAATTTTTTTTCGCCTTCATCTATGCATGCTGCGTAATGAGTTCGCGAATGAAGAGTTTCACGCTAATCGGTACAGAAATAAAAATCGCTCAAACCACCTTAAAGGCCATCACTTTATGATATGAATGGTTGAATTTATGCGATTTTTAGAGCAACCACCACATTTTCTGAGAGGCGGAGGAATACATATTGTATGTATATCACGGAAAAAATCTGGAAAAACTTTCCGTTCGAGAATAATACGCTAAGAATCTCTTTCTCACTCCGTGAATTCGACACCTATTCCTCCACCTCTTGGGGGAGTCAACCTCTCCCCCTATGCAGAGATTTTGCCTAGCTACGCGTACATCGTCGTGCATCGAAAATTCGAGGAATACGCAGCCTTTGCCGCTATCGCTGAGGCGTGAAGGAATAAAAATTTAAAAAATACGAGAATGCTGAGCTCGTAATTCACGTGCTTTACCGTCGGCGTGCATCGGATGGGAGTCTGGTCGGCCAAGGTGGCGGAGATGAGGAGAGCGCCCGACTGAAGATCGATGGAATAAACCAGCAGCGTTCAGTTCAACCCGCGCGAAATTATCAACACACAAGGGAGAGAAGAGGCGAACAAAAGCGGGCCGAGATTTCCACAATCAGTGCGTGGACATTCTCTGAGCCGGAATAATATATATATACATATTTTTTTCATAATCCTCTCTGCCACTCTTTTTGGGTCCAGCAAAAAATGAAAATTCGCCGGACCAAAACGGAGATAAATTATGAAAAAAGGATAGGTTGGAAAACTGGATAGAAAACAAGCGTCCCTTTCCGAGGCTGCGACTGACTTAAATAATAAAACTTTAATTAATAATAAAAAAATGTAATCAATAATTAATAATAATGAAAAAATAAAACTTTAATTAATAAAAACTTAATAAAAATAAAAAATTTAAGAATTAATAATAATAAAAATTTAATTCACAACGGTTTATCATAACTCTACCGCTTTAATGGTACTAGAAACATTATTATTATTATTATTAAACATTCAAACCACTGCAATTCAACGAACAGCTGAAGCCATAAATATCGATAGATAGAGCTGTTAAAAACTCTTTACGATTAAGGTAGGTTTGAGTCTCTAGTAGAGTCTGAAAACTAACTATGTTCTCACAGGGGTTAGCCCCTATTTTCCTACAAGATTTCTTCATTCGTCTCAAAAGATGCCCACTTCTCGTCAATTCATCCATAAAAGCTATCCTATTCCTTCCCAGATAGCTTATCACCCTTAGATTGTATTTATGGGGAGGCGACCGACAGCTAAGGTCATTTGCGCTATAGGGTATAGGTAAGGGACGATGGGTGGATAGAAACCCGGATCTTAACGAAAGGCGCCAAGGGCACTACGGTTTAACGTCTCATCCGGCAGACGGAGTACTGTACTTGAAGTGCCCTCCACAAGACGCTCAAGTAGGGATCGGGTTCCCTCTGAAAAACATCCACCTCTGCAGGGATTTGGACCCTGGCCGTCCGTATGGTTAGCCTGTAATCTAGCCACCACACCAACCCGATCCCCTTATCATCCGTCAATCAGTCGTAGTCTAGTTACCATCAAGTTAAAAGAAGGCTTGCTCTCGCACTTATTAATACCAGGCCTAATGTACAAGCCATAATACCAGCTCTGAAGTACAGAAGCAACACAGTTGAACGTACCGTCAGATGGACGGTATGCTCATTTGTGAGCACTTCGGCGTCTTTCGTTGAAATCAGGATAATGCTGACGCCGGTATTTTCTCTTACCTTCCTCTATTCCCTGGATCAGAGCTATCAAGTTTTAAAATTCCCAGGGCCACATTGCAACCAAAGGATAGCATCGAAAGCCTTAAAATATCACGCCTAGAGCGGCATGCGGCTCGCGGGCCGGTGAGACAACACGGACGTAATTGTAAAGCTTAAGATTAAAATATTATGTCCTCATCATCTTCGGCGCTACAGCCCATGTAGGGCCCTGGTCTTCTTCACAACTTCCTTCCATTCTTCTTTGTCTTCCGCTACTTTTCTCCTCCTCCTCCGGACCCCCAGCTTCCTCAAATCCTCTTCTACATCCTCCACCCATCTTTTCCTGGGTCTTCCTCTACTTCTTCTTCCTTCTGGTTTTCCTTCAAAAACTTTTTTCACTACTCTTTCCCCACCCATTCTTTGCACATGTCCTGCCCATCTAATTCTCGATTTCTTAATCTCTGTTAATATTCCATCTTCCCCATACAGCTGCTGTAACTCCTCATCCCTTCTAATCCTCCATTATCCTTCCGGTCCATATATCTTCCGAAGAATTTCTCTTTCCCACCTCTGTAACAAATTCTCTTGCCTCACCGTCAACGTCCACATCTCCGAACCATAGGTGACTATTGGCCTAATGACAGTTTTATAGAGTGATCCGTTAACCTGCTGGGTGGGTAATCTAAAATTCCCCATTAAATAATATTATATACCACAAAAATTATATATTCCCATAAAAATATTATAAAAAAATATCATATACCTACTGAATATTATATTAATAAATGACCTTTCCCACCAATCTACCCACCTAATCCAGTCCCCAAAATGAGCATCTTATTTTTGAATATAGATAGCACTACAGTAAAAATCTCACATCCCATAGTTCAAGTGGAAGGAATAACGGTTTTTCAAACTGAAAATGAGTTTAGCATAACAACTTTCACAGATAAAATTATAAGAGGCTGATTTCAGCGCACTACATTATCGGGACTATAAACAAATACTAATTTTAGGGGCATAAACCTGTTTGTTTAGACTTTTATCTACAGAAGTTTCACAATTTAATATACGAGTCTCTAAATTTTAAGATCTAACTTACAACAAAATGATTATTCCATGCTGTTTACACTCATTTTCAATAAGGCTCTTCTAAAATACATAATATCTTTTCTATCGAAAGAGGAGTTCACTTTAGAGATGGGCTAAGTCGATCATTTTAGTGATTCAATCATTTTGATTCGAGTCACTTAAAAGATTCAATCAACTGATTCAATCATTTGATTCATTATTACTCGTAAGTCAGATTGATTAGATGAATCACGAGACTCACGTGAATCGAAAGACTCGAATGAATCAAGATTGAAGACACTCAAAAACTCGAATGATGCTAATTGGGGCCATCAATCTATTTGAATAATCGATTTCGAATAATTACTATCGTAGGAGCGTCTGAAGAAATTACAACTTGGCTGTTTCCACATGAGGTCAGACGCTCCTACTATGAAGGATTTCCACGAAGTCACGCCCGCTACCATTACTTAAATTACTATCGTGCTTAGAAATTTAGGAAGGCTGATTGATTTCCATATTCCACAAATTTTGGATCCGCATTAAATTGCAGATTTCCAAGTACTATAGTCACGAGAATATTTAGACAGGCAAAACTGTCACAGACTCTGAATTCAAGAAGAATAACGTCAAACTATGTTCATGAAAATTAAATCACTAGCTCAGACTGCACAAATTAATGTGCATGAATGTTTTCTGATCTGCAGTATTGAATTACATTCAATTTGGAGCTTTCAACTGAGCAGGTAATTAAAATTCTTATCAAGTTTACCAACTGTAATGATGCGCTGGTATTGTAACAAGGGTTAATTTCATCGTTTTTAAAATGAGAGCCTTGTCTCTTCACTATGCTATATAAACATAAACTCACTGACCAAATATTAATGGATTTATGCCCATGAAGATACCTCTCTGAAATTTCATGACTAGACATTACGGATAACGTATATGTGAATGTTTTTCCACTTAATATCACATTCAATCACACGGCAGACGGAAACACAAAATGATTAAATGATCGAATTATTTTCCCGAAATGAATCATGAGTCATTTGACTCATTTGGTGATTCAATCATTTTGAACGAATCGATCATGAACGACCCATCACTACTTGTAATACTTTGATGAAAACAAAAAGAAAATGAACCATGCAAACGACGGCTTTATAATACAGCGAAATATACAAATAATTACCCATGAAAAATACACCGAGACGGGATTTCGGATCATCAATAGCGAACTTCACCCCTTCGAGGCTGGTTGAATAGGTGATCCCAAATATTGTAATACGGTGAATCTCTCCATGAAAAGAACTTTGTGATTTGCACTGCAATTGCCAAACAATCATGGATAGAAATAACCATATCTCAAGAAATAAAAGCAGCTAAAGTACCGCATAACCATAAAAAAATAAATAATTTTTCATTTTCGAGAAGAAAATTGTTTTGAGCCATGTCAGCCATCTTTCGAAGCATTTACTAAAAGACACAAATTCAAGATTTTAACCAACATGCCAGATATATATGTGGAAACTACCGCCATTTCATTAATAAATAAACTTTTTATTGCAAGCTCATAAATTATGAAAGTATATGTAAAATTGGATTGTAAACTTTTCAATAATTTCACATTGGAGATGATTAATAGTCGTTTTTTTACTGGATTCTACCGCTTAAGGCAGGTTTTGTTGAATGTCAGAGAGTTTCCTTTTCTCGTTCACCATCTCAAGCACTTCCTCGTTAGTCTTCCTCTCAGTCCACTTCACCTTCTCCATCCTTCCCCCACCCACATCTCAAATGCCTGCCGCCTATTCTCGTCCTCCTTTCTAAGGGTCCACGTTTCTGCCCCATACAATTTAAAAGAAGCAAAATAAAACTTTTTAATGTTGCCAGAAAGAATTCAAAAGGCTCATAAATAAATAAAACATGAATATTACTCAAACTCAATGTTAATGTACCGGAAATGAACTCCCGCTAATTGTGTTTGGATCACAGAACTTGCATACATTCGTCGCTTCGATTATAGTAAATAATGTACCGGATAGTTGAATATCGATGTTATTACAGATATATCAAATCATAATTACCAATTATCGAAGCAATTCGATAGATGTTACTCATACGCAGGGGAGTCTGATTTTACTAAGCTTAACTATTTTATTAGTCGCGAGAATCGCGATTTAAGTGCCATGCTTTTTCACCTTTACACACAATGTAATCGCTGTAATACATTATTTCCCAGGAAATCTATCGGTTAGAGGAGAAAGACGTTGTGCCGGTAGATAGAATCCTGTGTATGTAAAAGTCTGTAGGATTTTCAGTCACTTTCACGAAAAACAATCTTAATCGGTGGATAACCTAAAAAATTATGTCAATAGCGTAGGATTACATGGATGAGAGAAAATTCTCGGTAGATCAGTGCCCTATCCCCTTATATAATTTCCTTCTTCATCTCAGGGATCCTCTGATTCTACTTTTACAAAGCCCAGAAGGCATGTCTCTACAGAGAAATAACGGAATAGCGAGCCACTTTTCCTAATGATCTAGCACCGAGAGTGCGAAAACCTAGCCATCGCATCCTTACAAAGCCACAGAAAACCGATCGCGTCGGATGCGATCTTTTATATCCCGAACGAAGTGATCGATGGACGAAAATTTTATTGCCCTCCCGGCGCGCCACGCTTGGGAAAGCGCTTTCTTTTTCCGCTCCTCTTTTTTTTCGTCCTTCATTCGCCCAAAAGGGACGTGGGTGGCTATCGACTCCTCCATAGGATGGAACCCCAACACCTACCCCACCTCACCCCTCCCGCGTGCGGGCGACCGAGGTAAACCACACCTCGGAGCTCTGCGTCAAAGGCGATCGTAGAATGGCCTCGTGGGATTTTTATTGGAATGGCAAAAAAGGGTGAAACATTCCTATCATTACGATAGCGCAAAAATGGTGTGATACGCAGTCGCGTGCGCAGGGGTGCAAAGCTGTACACCCGATAATAAAAGGTGTAATTAGCCATGAACAAATCATTTGATTTGACCGAGATGGTAATGATAATAATTACAAAACTCCCGACGAAATTCACCTTGAATTAATATTACTTGGAGGAGTTAATGGCTAACATAACTGACCGCCAATAGTGTATTCAAGGTCCAAATCTCGTACGTGTGAAATGATTATTTTCTTAAATGAAATTAGAACATAACTTTGTGTTTGTACACTGATTTATTAGATTGAACACAACCGGTTTTAACTGTCATGCCACCGTCAGGAGTACAGTATACTACAAAAACAAGTCAGTTTCGTCGGTGTTTTAAGGTAGTTTGAGCGAGATGGTTCTCTAGTTTTAACGGACACTACATTCGAATAATACCTTATATTTTCAGCAGCTGTAGGGAGCATGAATAAAATATTGTACTATCAATGATGCAATAATATCCGTAAAACGACTGAGTTTTAAAGTAATTCAGCTAAAATATCTTCATAACTTGACTAATTTTTTTTAGGGCGGTACGTTTAAAACATCTTCACAACGTTTTTTTGTGTTCATGAAAAAAATACTGCGGCGACAATATGATTTATTTTCAAAAATAAATAAGAAAACATACGTACTACACAATGGTAATATTTTGAAGAAATATAGGTGTTATAAAATCCTCAATTTTTATATAAGCTTTCTCGGAAGTAACATTTCCCATGTGAAAGGGCCGGTATTTTTCGTCGTAAATCTCGGAAAGTAGTAGTCCAATAATGGGATGATATTCTGGTATCGTCGGATACCAGAATATCAGCTCTAGAATTCAGCGTCTGAGATATTTTTCTTTAAAACGAGACCAAATTCATTCATTTCTAGGTGAATGGTATTTGGCTCAAACTACCTTAAAGTTAAAGGCATTTTCTTAGCGTTTTATAACTCCTTTGGGGTTGAAGAGCTGTTGAATTGGAGAAAAACGGGAGGGCGGTGGAAATTCAAAATTCAGACAGAAAGAAAACGATGGAAATTCAGAATCCAGACGCGGGCAATCTAGGAAGATGGAACAGTCCTTCACGAATAAGGACCGAGGAAGTTTTAATAATTTGACAAAAAGAACATAACCTTTCCGCCAACTGCTACCTTTTCGAGCAAAGCGTAAGAGACTCCGTTGACAACTCCACTGGACGGGGACGGGACACTCACGTTCCCTCGGCTTGACCTCCGAAAAGGTCTCCCGACGACGACTGACATGGGACCTCCGACCCCCAGCCACTTGTGTAATTCCCCAGAGTTCCATCGGGACGAAAAGTCAAAACGGAACCCGACGAGAGTGGGAAGTCAAATCGAGGGACGGGATTTCTAGCAGGGCTGTGATGCGCCATGCGAGGGGTCCAGGGGATGTACGGGGGGAGCTCGAATGATGTAGGTTCACATGCGAGAGAGGATGGGAGAAGGCCTGTCCGCCCCACCCCTTGATCCGAAAGAGGTCCAGCGACTCAAATCCGCCAGCGAAGAACAAAAACTATAATAATAATAATATTTATTGTTCAAGGACTACATATCCTTTGGAACAAAGTACATTTTAACTGAAAAACTCTGTGGCAAAAATAGTATTTTTTCAGGACACTACAGTTTACAAATATGAACATTCAATAAGCATAGGGTATTCATTAATGAAATAATATTTACTATTACTATAGTGCAAGCTAATAAAATATATAACCAATTAGTAAGGATGAGAGAGAGTTTTTTATAGAAATTAACAACAAATGAAGTGTACAATGTAATTCACACTGCGCTAGTATTTTTATACAAGAAAGATAACATTTCCGATTTAAATTTATATACATTGTTTGATTTTATAATATTGTCAGGAATACCATTCCATATTCTTAGGCCACAATTTATTGCGGATAACTGATACATATTAGTTCTACACTGGAATTTTAAATCGTCTTCTTCCTCTTACTTGTCTGCCTGGAGCACTTTGGTTTCTAATAATATAATTATACAGATAATCAGGGGTTTTAGTTGATAATATTTTGTAGATGAACACAGATAATTTAAATATTTTTCTATGTTCCAATTTCATCCACTTCAATTTAACATAGTAAGGAGTTACATGTTCGTAAATATTCGTATTGCATATATATCTTACTCCGGCATTAAAAAAGATTTGTAATTTATTTTTAATTACTTAGTTAAATCAACAAATACAAGGAGACAATAATCGATATGAGGAATTAAAAGATGATTAATGAGTTTTTAACGCAGATCAAATGGAATTAAATGTTTAAATTGTTTCATCTGCGCTAATGTCTTGCACACTTTGTTGGAAATGAAAGCAACATGCTCCTTCCAAGTGTATTATTAATATTAACTCCTAAGTTTACAACCTTATTTGTATAATCAATTTCAGTACCATTTACTATGATTTTAGGTAAAATATCATAATTAAGTTTCTTTATATATTTGGTAGTAAAAATTATTATAGATTTTGTTTTAACGGGATTGATTTTCAACATATTATGTTCAACCCACTTGCATATGCGGGAAACATCTTCATGTATCTTTACGATGACGCTATGGATTTCAGATGGATGACAATCTAGATAAACTTGCTAATCGTCAGCATACAAATGATATTTTGAGTGAGTGATCGAGCTAGGTAAATCAAGAATAAATATTGAGAAAAGTTGAGGTCCAAGGATAGAGCCCTGAGGCACACCACATGTCACTGCGGAAAAACTGGACAATTCATCCTCATATCCTTTTACTGCTTGAATTCTCTGGAGTAAATAAGATCGGAACCATTGAATAACTGGGAAAGAAAATCCGAGTTTCCCCATTTTACGTAGTAGGAGGTCGTGATTAACACAGTCGAAAGCCTTTGTAAAATCAAATAGTACAAGAATGGTCACTTTCTGGTTATTTATAGAGTAGCGAATATCTTCCGTTACTCTAATGAGGGCAGTTTCGGTACTATGCCCTTTCCGGAATCCCGACTGGTATTTATCTAGAAGGTTATTAGTTGCTAGAAAGTCTACTGCCGAGTTGTACATAAATCTCTCAAGCGGCTTAGACAAGGTACATAGCAATGAAATGGGACGATAATGTGATGGCTCGGTCGGATTCCGAATTTACTGAATAGGTTTAATTATTGCGGTCTTCCAAGAGAAAAGAAAGACTGAATAATTAAATAAGCAGTTATATATGTCAAGCAGCACTGGAAATATAGTTGGAATAATAATGTTTAATGTCTTTCTATTTATTGCATCAATTCCGCCAGCAGTAGACTTTATACTACGGAGGTGCTTCAACATCAGTTCAGGGGTAAGATAGGGAAAATATAATACGTTATTACTAAATTCTTTTCTGTTAAACAATTTAACTTCATTTCCAGCTTCATTACCTGATTGTGACTCAGCCACCAAACTGGAAGTTACATTGACGAATGAGCTGGTAAAATATTTATTTAGGTCATCGACAGAGACATTAGAATTAAAGTGATCATTTCGAGATTTAACAAGTCCCATTCGTCGAACCTCGTTCCATATAGTTTTGAGTCCCGTTTGTCGGAAAAACAATCATTATAATAATTTTCTTTGGCTTTTTTCATTAACCTTTGTGTTTCATTCCTTAATCTTTTATATTCATGGAAAAGGTATTGAGATCTGATCCTTTGGTATTTTCGACGTGTTACATCTCTTTTTTTAGTCAGTTGTTTTATTTCAGGAGTAACCCATGGGATCGGATTTCGTTTAGGCACAATCTCTCTGAAAGGAGCATGAATATATAGTAGCTGATTCAAGTTAGACATAAAAATAGTCACTTTGGTATCAACGGAATTAGTGGATATAAAATCCGTCCATTGCAGGTTATCAAAATCTTCCTGGAAGCTCGGAAGATCGAATTTACTAAAGTCTCGGTAGGAAATCCTTTTTAGTATAAACTTTGGGGTTTTAAGGTTAAATTTTATATATATTAGATCATGGTCAGATAGAAATGGATCTGATGTTGACCATGTTCCTCAATTTTCAATGTCGTCAACAATAAATAGATCTAGCAGGGTAATGGATTCGGCTTGATGATGCGTTGGAAGTGATGGGACCAATGGCAGATCATACCGATAACGAATGTCTCTAATGTAGCGATTATCGTACGTTTCCTTCAAAAAATTTGAGTTAAAGTCACCACTTATCGCAATATTACTATAGGAGGGAAGCAGATCTGCGAGCGAGGTTTCAAAGAAGTCTATACCTCTCGGAAACCCTCAAAGCTCTCAAAGAAAACTATACGTAGGAGAGTGGATGGGGGGGTGGGGTTACCGAGACGGCCGCCAGTGGAGACAGGCTGGAGTGATACTTGAAATCGTTCAAGTTCATATCATGTACTTGATCCAGTGGAGCATTGAGCATTATTTTCCGTATGATTCCATCACAATTTTCTGGCGATGAGGTCAATTCTTCCCCTCTTATCCAGAGGGACGCCGGTTCGAGGAGAGGCTTTATGGATGGGATGAAGAAGGGCAGAACATGTGGTGAGATAAAATAAAAATTGTAGGTAGATATGCCTGCCTTAACTGGTAGATTACCCGAATAATATTAGTCCTTTGTAAGCTTTTAAAAATGGGTGTAGAGTGTGATGGAAAATATAGGCAGTGTCGCGAAGAAGGGACGCAAAGCTGTACATCATGAAAGATTTTATTGAAGGAAAGATCGCTGCGAAGTTGCAGCGGAAAAGTATTTTCAAAAAGAGACAGAATGAACATATTTTTACATTACAAATTCATATAAATTAAATGCTTGAGGTCTTTACCTTATAAAATATAAAACCCAGGAATACCGAGAAACTCCGAGAAATATGTAATATAATCAAGCTTTCTCAACGTTCATAGGTTCTACCAAGATAACAAAAAAACAATTGGTTGGATATTTTTTTAATCACTCAACAGATATTATTTTAAAAAATTAAGGACAAATATTAAACCAGCTAAACGATGTGGCAATTGGGATTAAACAATTTCAGAAAAATAAACAGAAACAAAATTGTTAAAGCTATGTATAAAACATGTAGATAACAGGGGAAGCTTGGACGAGAAAGAAGAGAATAAACAGGGCAAGTTCAAGCGTGTCTTCGTATAAATTAATGAGTAGTAATGAAAAAAAAACACTTTATGTTTTTCCACACGTTTATTTTTATATCGTACCACTAGTTTCAACGCTAAGGCGTCAACCAGATACCCGGAATTCTATTTCTTAATTTGTATTCTCGTTATAATTGAAAGGAGAATTAAGTGAGAAGAAATTAAATATGGCCGGCGTTCTATTCATAATTAAAACGAAGAACTACATGGGAAGAAATTAAAGATGGCAGAGCTGGGTGACGAGCTTAAAAGAAAGGCATAGTGACGGGAAAACTCGAAATGTTTCGTTCGAAAACTTTCGATATGACTTAAAAAATGGAAATTTAAGATGGGAAGCAAAAAAATCATCCAATCAATCGACCGAACACCAAATAATGATGATGAAGCCTTTTTATTTTAGATTAAGCTTCCTAACCCGAAAGGTTGCGCCGAGGGAGCTTTTCGTGCATTCAGGGCGAGGGACTTAGAGAGGGGGAAGAGCAAGAGGCAAAGGTCAGAAAGCGAATCAGACGGTTGGGAAAATGGAACAAGGAAAGTGAGAGAGACTTGACTTGGGAAGGCGGTTGGCGAGTGTGTTGCGAGGGTGCCGGAGTGTTCGCAGAAGAGGAAGACGGACGAGGGCGTAGGAAAATGGGGGAGGAGTTGGAGAGGTCGGGAGGGCGCGAGGAAGGAGGATGAGGGGGCGATGAGGAAAGCGAGCCGGCAAGTTACGCTGGTGCGGTAAAGGGATTGGAAGAGGTCAGGGGGGGAGGATGGGTGTACAGACCGGTAAAGCTTGTGGGAGTGCGAGAGAGCGAGTCGTGGGTCCGTATTGATTAGGAGTTTGAAGGTGGAGCGCGTCCTAGAAGCGAGTGCACTGGAGAGGGGAGGGAGAGTAGAGCGGAAAGTGCGCTCTCCTGGGAGACCGACGAGCGGGAAGTAGACACGGGCAAACGGCACGGGAACTACTGCTGGGCACCGTTCGTATATATATATATCTATATATTCAATTACCAACCAAAAATAAAGGCGTCACTTTATAGAACAATTGACTTTCTTCATAAAGAATGGGAACTCTAGAATTGAATTCACACTATTAAATCACAACAACCCGTCCTAGGTTTCGGCTACTTGCGTCGGATGGTTTTGTGACAGCGTTGAATATGACTCAAGTTATCTATATCTAGGTCAGTTTTCTGTGATTAAATGGAGCGGATTACAAGTTTTTATTCTTTACTAAGGAGACATTTCACTATGTTACTGCCGGCTAAAATTTGGAACTGGATTTTTTCACTGGGTAATCTACTGGTGAAGTTAGGTTTTAATGAAAGGGAAAAAATTCCCCTAAATTTTTACTCATATGCGCCATTCACTTTACATGGAGAGAGACATATTTACCAATGCTGGAAACTGAAGGCGTCACTTTGCAGAACAACTGATTTTCATCATGATGAATAGAAACTGGAATACAATTCATCACATTTATTTTAAAAAAACCGACCCAGGTTTCGTCAACTTGCGTCGAAAGGTTTAATGAAAGCCTTGTATATGACTCAAGTTGTCAAAACCTAGGTTGGTTTTCTGTGATTAAATAGTGTGGATTATACTCTGCAATCTTTTATTCTTTATTATGGAGACATTTCACTACGTTACTGCGGGCTAAAGTTTGAAACCGGTGTTTGCCACTGGATAATCTATCGGTGAAGTGAGGTTTGAATGTAAGGGAGAAAAATTTCTCTAAATTTTTACTCCTATGCGTCATTTATTTCACAAGAGTAGAACCATGATTAGGAATCTTAGATATTTCTTCATCTCACCATGCGAACGACTCTCGTCTTCATTCCGTCCATGAAAACCTCTCCTCTTTCTTCTCCTTCCGCGCTTTCCGTACATCCTCCCCACTTTCACAGCCTAGTCCAACCCTTCCCATCACATTGCCTATTCCAAATCATTATAAAAGGGGTATTCCAAAAAAAATTAATGTAGCAATACGGGTACCTGAACTTTGCTTTCTCATTCAAGTCTATCACGGAATTAGTATTAATCCAAGGGCATAATCCTATCGGGGGATGTGAAGTTTGAATACGATTACAAGGATTTTTACGATTTAGACCGGACTAAAAATAATCTACCATTCGTGACAATTGGTACGTCCTTCCAAATATTTAAACTATACAGGCATTAGACCACCTTAAAAATGAATATGAGTTTACGCACATGAATGATCTACACAAATAAAGCTAGAAAAACATAAGATGAACTCGTTAAACTACACAATCCTTTACAACCTACGTCTACGTAATGGTACAAGATTTTCGGAAAATATTATTAAAGTTCTTATTATGGAAAATTTAGAAGTAATACAAATAAGATAACAGCTCCACAACACAAATAAAACTTGATTAAGGTCATACCACGACTGATGACTGGATTTACATGTATCTAATATATTAATTTAGTAATGAAGTTAAATGAAATTTTAAACTTATTATATGAGCCGTCTTACGTACACACGAAAGCTGATTCTTGATACCATAAGCAAAGGCAATAAGTTTTCGCACTTCTATAAACCAAAGAGGGCGTATTTCGCTGAGAAAAAATATCCTTCGACTTGACAAGGATTTAAATCCGTATCTTCCAATTACCGGTCAGTTGTGTTAGTCAATTACACCACCAAGCCATCTTAAATCGAAAAAAAAATTATTTTTTCATGGCAGATTTTTCAAGGCCCTCTGCGGTCACCATCTTTTCACCCGTGCGGGTGACAGCGTACAATATCATTTTTGTACTTATTTTGTACTTTGAACTTACCAAAGATAGAATACGACCCGAACGAGCAAAAGAAACCGGAAAACTGAAATTTCACTCGGCACTCAGTACTGCGTCGGCACCGTTATTGATTTTGATCACGGATACGACAGTGCCTACCTCTTTCTGAAGCACCGACGACCGCCCTTTTCCGATTGGGGTGATTTGATCCCGCCACCACCCAATGCAATCCACCCACCCACCCCTCTTTGCCCCTTACAACCCCCCCCCTCCGCCCCCAAGCAGCGTTGACGGTCCGCAAGAGGAATGTGGGAGGGAGGACGGAGGTGGGAGAGGGGAGAGTGTTCGGCCCAGACCTTGAGAGGGTGGTCCTGCGCCCTGCCAGGCGCGTCGGAGGGGGAGGAGGTGTGCGGGAGGGGGAAGAAAGTGCCGCTACGAGACGGGAAAGGGGATGAGAGAGTCTGGATGGGACAGGGAAGCCTCAGGGCAAGTGCTGAGCGATATGAAGACGCATCGATTCGATATTTTTATACATCTGCCAGACGGCATGCGAACGATCAGGGAGGTTAAAATAACACAGGAAACTAGAACGCGTTCATTAAATTCTGGGAAATACTCATAAATAGAAAAATAGAGCGAAAAGTTTTAGCTCTTTAAGTTGTTGATAGGCAAAAGCGTGATATAATATTTGTGGCAATGAGTAAAATTAGGAAAATCACGATTGTACTCATTTTGTAATACCCACGATATAATATATACATATATTGAAGTATTTTATCTTAATAGGGTTATTTTATGCTAGGCTCGTTTATAATTTAAATAAGTTAGTTGGTTTGTACCAGAGTATTCTTTGTTCTATGGTAGTACCTGCTGGCCAATTTTCTTTAACAGGCATAAATATTATTAACTATTTCAATGCTTTCAATGCTTTCAATGCTTTGATAGAGAAGCATCCATCAAATCAAGAAATTTTCATTGCGCTAATAACATTTACAGACACATTATTGCCATTTATATCAGGTGGACAAATGGTAACTTGAGTTGCCAACCATGTTTTTGTTTCCCTCGTGTAGCCATCATAAATTCAATAACTTGGATTTGTTCGCCCTGTTTAGCTATTAATTATGGATGTAATTGAGAACATAATTCCAATTTGATCCATTCCGGAATTATGAGGAAGTAAAATTAAAAACTTGCCGCATTAAGTGAAGTTTCACATCTTTTATGTGTGCATGATAAAATATAACACAACAATAGTAATATCCACACTTTAATATACTACTTCAACACCGACCATGGTTTCGACATACTATGTCATTTTCAACCTTTCAACGGTGTTGAAGTAGTATATTAAAGTGTGGATATTACTATTGTTGTGTTATATTTTATCATGGATATATCGCATTTCCACCAAGTAAAGACTGAAGCGATTTCATACGTTCTTTTATGTGTGCCTTGAGTTATTTGATTGTATTTCAATATTATGAATATAAGTTATATAGAAATTACAGGAACATGCGATACGTTTCCTACAGGTGCATATTACATTATATTCTATCCAGGCAATTTATTTTTAAATTGGATTTTTAAAAAAAGAGGCAACATGTGATTAGGAGTAAGCGTTTTAGTGAGGGGCGAATGGGGAGATGGTGTAGTTCGTGACTGTGACAAGGGCGTTGGATAAGCCGTGATAAAGAAGACGGTTTATAAGAACAGGCCTTATGGATTCGGAGCAAAGAGGTGGGACGCATGCCAAGCAGGATTAGATTAGTTTAAAGTTGGGTAGAGTTCCTCCGAGGAGGACCTGGGTACCTAGACCTATTGGTCCTTTGTGCTAACCACCATTACTGTATCACCCACAGAGTCCAATGGCCTTGCTGAAGGCCAGCATGTTCTCTATGGGGATACATCTGACTTCAACTGGTTCCAGAAAAGTAGACCTCAGGTGCCTGATTCTAGTCCTCATCAGAACAGAACAATCGCAGGGAACGTGAGATGTTGTTTCGTCCTCTTCGCACCATCTCTATCTGGTGGTGTTCGAAAGCTTCAAAAGATGGAGGCGCCTCATCACCTGATAGTGTTCAGTACGGAATCCCGTTATCGAGCGTAACTGACTTCTATTTAGCGGTAGAAGTCTTCTTGCTAGTCCCGGTTTGGGTCCTTCAATCAGGAGCATGGCTTGCCTGGACCCCTGTGTATGCCGCCAGATCTCAGAGTGTTGGGCTGCCGAGCTGGATAATAAAATCGTGAATTTAAATACGGGTCGCCAAATGCTAAAGACTGGTTGATGAAATCCTTTCCATCTACATCTATCTTACGGAAAAATCTTTATTTTATGCATATCCGATAACCAAAATTGATTTTAACGCAATTCATAAAGTAAGACTTCTTATATTGAATGGTGTAAATGCATTATAGGTCATTGGTCATTTAATGAATATATATTGCTTTATAAATGACGAATTTTAACGCTGAAATACATTTTCTTAAGGACAGTGCGATGGTATCTCAACTTTTATTCTAGAAAAAAATTCAGAGTTATGTACAAAAAGTATTTTTGAACATCTATGCATGTTATTGCAGCAAAATAGTCATATTTCCTTTAGAAAAAATTATTTTTAAAGGTTCACCTTGACCCAGGTCGGTACTAATATGTATGCCGAAAGGTCTGCTTGTAGTGTTAGCGTATCTTCTACGACTCGCGGCAATGTGATAATTCAGTAATAATTCGTTTCACAAGAAATCAATCGAAACTTCGGTTTACATCGTACATGAATCGACTTTATCTTCTGTGTCGAATGCGGATGTGGCAAATAGGGGAATCGCACGGTCTCACATCGCGCTCATAATGGGTAGACGGGGGCAGCCTCGAAAGAGAACAGTAGAGGGTTTCCCCGTAGAGGCGAATGGAGAAGCGCCTCCTTTGAAATAAGAAAGGAGAAGAAAATAACGAGACGAGGAGAAAAAAATTTCGCAGAAGGCAAAGGAAAAAAGATGCGTGATACCTTATGTATATACGGCCGAGCAAATTAATCATTCCCTTCCAAGAAGTCCCGCGAGGCCACCTTTTCCTACACCGCTCTCCCTTACAATAGAATCAACATTTCGACGGCTTCAAAAGCGATTTTATCAGAATGTAAGTTTATTAAATACAGATGGGGAAAGACGAGCTCTCAAAAGCGAGGCTAATGCCTCGAGATGAAATCATCTCGAGACACACGCGGAAACCTTATTTCCGCGTTATTTCATCCTAAGGGTTTTATGAGGAAGGGTATACTCATATATGCGAGATGGGCTTTCATCGGGGAAAAGAATGGTTTGGGAAATAACATCATGATTTCCCGTGCGTAATTATCTTTCCTTTGGTGAGGCGGGGAAATTAAGTTTTCTTTCCGAGAAAATTGTATCAACGAGGATACAACAATATTCCCCCACGCTAATTCAAACAAAAACTCTTCCGTATGAAATAGCCCTAAACGGAGCATATTTCAATCGAAATTGGATGAGTATCCCAGGCTTCAAAGGAAAATGGCAAGAATAATAAATAAATAGAAACTCCTCTTAGCATATAGAAGCCTTAAAATTTGCCCATGGATGAATGGGAAACTGATGATAGGATAGTCTCCATATCAGTATATTGAGTAGAGTTCGTCTCACTCGGAGCGCTGATCACAGAGGAGTATTGAATCTCGCGAGATCCATCTCTCAAGAGAAACACGTAAAGTGAACGATTTCAATGCGTATGTATAATAAGGACCCGGAAAAAAACTAAACATAAAACATATTAACTCCGCCTATCAATAGATTTTATGGAGTGGAAATGGTTGCATTTAATTTATTCGCAGGTAAAATGGATTACTCACGACGGATACTATGGAAAAGGATGTATTTCATCTCAAGATTGTTTTCCAATAGCTTTCATTTTTCAGTTGCTTCACTTTCACTCTCTTAATAACTAAATATTTCACTCCTAACTAAGTTTCCTCTTCGACATTTTTCATCATTTCTCATGTACTGTTTATCCTTGGCTACCTTAGTTAGTTTATCCATTCATTTATCTCAGAATTATATCCAACAAGAGACCGTGAAACAGCAGAATGTGCCCGATAAGTGAGAAAATTTCACTCCATAGAGTTAGCATCACATATGAATTTCTCTTTGTCAAAAGTTAACATTGAAAATATTTTTAACCGAGCTCTTTAAAGGACTATTTGGACTGGAAATCAAACATTCCTAGTCCGCATCAATTATATTTAGGCGTCGAAAATATCAATAAAATTTATAAAATTTTGTAAATGAGGTTATCATTCACTCTTTACCTAAGCCATTACATTGTATAACCCACTGGGTATAAGGAAAGGCTCTAAAAGTCACCAGACTGGTAAACGATTAGTTGCACAATATGAAATTTTGCTGCTTCATTTTTCGAGAGGATATTTTCCAAAGAATTTCCAGCTAATTCACACTTAACTAGGGAAGCGATGAAATAATAAAGCAGTTCCGCAGAAACCTCCTTGGGTGTTGCCAAAGAACCAAAATATCTACCTGTTCTCTGGAGATGAAGGAAAACACTTGGAGCTCTAAAGCAATTTATTCTATTTGGTTGACCGCTGTTTGAACGCGCTGGCATCATTTTCAAGATAACTTTCGTTGTATATGAAATACCGCGCATGCGAAGAATCAGCAGTCGGCAGGACCTTCTAAATCGTGATGAAATACAAATCGCTCATCAATCGTTTGCTTTGAGCTCCAACGCAGTAAACTTAAAAAAATGAATAGCAGATTCATCTCGTAATGAATTTCCAAGTGAAGCCTGCAACCTTTGATTACTTTCTGGAGAATAAAACACTTATTTCGTTTTGCGAGGGGGTACATCAAAATTTACTCTATCTTAAATTACTAGAGGTAAGTGACTGGGAATTATTTAAGCCTAAGAAATTGGCAAGATCAGCCATCATCAAAAAACCAGAGAGATCATAAAGCAGATAGGTATGGACGGTGAGCTACGGCATAACTCCGTGGTGTGTTTACGGGGGCTGCTTAAAACTGGTTGTATATACATACCTTCTCGATATAAAAAAGAAAAGAAAACAGATTGCTCAATTGCTCAATTATCCGAGGACCAACTTATTACTCATTTAAAAAAAAACATCAGTAAGTATTAAATACACCGCATCGAAAACCAAGATTGCCACGAGGGCTCGGGCATTCGTTCAAACTCGACTGAACTCGAAAAACAAAAGAATATTCTGGAATTTACAGAACAAATTACCCTTAAAGGGGCAAAAGGAGAAAAATTAAAGCTACGTAGGTTGGCGGTTTAAGAGCGAGTAAGAGAGAGACACAGAAACAGAACCGAGGGAAAAGTTTTGCGGGCGAGGAAAACAACTCCGGGCGTTTAAGAGAAACAGACAATTCTCACCGTCCGCTCCGGAATGAGAAGTTCGGAACGCGTTCTCGTAAAATGCGGAAGTTCCGTGCACCGATCCGCTCGAGTTTTCAAAATTTATGAATGCAACGCCATGTAACGCTCGCACTACACCAACAATGGAACTCAAATAATTCCAACGAGAATCAAAAAAGCGAATCGAAACAAATGAACACAAAAAACTTCTTTCAGCGGGGCACGCGAAAGATCGCCGGCTCCGCTACACCGGGATAGGGGATGGAGAGTTGAGGAATTAAAAAAAAAAAACTTTGCGGAAATAAACATGGAGAGAGAGAAAGGGTTGAAGTATGTACTTGCAGGCACATGACCCAAAAGGAGTGGAAAATACCGCCCAGTTTAGATAAAAATAATCGCAATTAAAATTTTTTCCACGGCCGTTTCCATTTTATTATTTTTATAACCGAGCGCGATGTTTCATACCTTTACGCGGAGCCATCACACGTGGAGGTGGAATTCTCTCTCGGGCGGCCGACGCGAATTAAAACGAGGGCACATTATGGTGGCAGAAAAGACATTCCATTGCTTCAGAAAGCTCTCTTTTGTAAAAAAAATTTCGTTTGCCATCTTTCCGCATTTTGTATTTTTCGAATCAAATGTAGGTGTAAAAGTGAAAGTAATAAAACTTAATTAGTTAACTGAATTGGTTAATAATGCCACTTTTTGGGATGCATGCTCTAACTACTCAAAATATTCAAAATAATAATTATATTATTTTTTTTCTATTCAGAAAATCTAATTCTATATTTTAGTATTCTCGTCAATTGACGAAGAAACTTTTCCGAATGACTGCATCTTATGTCCTGCTAAATTGGTACGCTCACATGCATGTGGTTATCACAAACATTACGTCTATCTATTTCTATATTATTGTCATTATTTCTATATTTTAGTATTCTCGTCAATTGACGAAGAAACTTTTCCGAATGACTGCATCTTATGCCCTGCTAAATTGGTACGCTCACATGCATGTGGTTATCACAAACATTACGTCTATCTATTTCTATATTATTGTCATTATTTCTATATTTTAGTATTCTCGTCAACTGACGAAGAAACTTTTCCGTATGACTGCATCTTATGTCCTCCTAAATTGGTACGCTCACATGCATGTGATTATCACAAACATTACGTCTATCTATTTCTATATTATTGTCATTATTTCTATATTTTAGTATTCTCGTCAATTGACGAAGAAACTTTTCCGAATGACTGCATCTTATGTCCTGCTAAATTGGTACGCTTACATGCATGTGATTATCACAAACATTATGTCTATCACTTCCTCCGCAATATGTCGGTGGACTCTACCAATATATCGATCAAAACATTATTTAAGCCCAAGAATAGGAGTTCACGAATTCTGCTTTCACCAGAACATTCATTCTTGATTTAACCCTCCGAGGACTTCGGAAAATCATTCTTGACCAATGTCCAACGCTCTGTTGTTCGTACGCTAATGCGTGGGATACTGTTTTCTTCTTTCCTGGCGCTAGGTTAAATGTGTAATGAATCTCTTGGGAATCATCGACGTAACCAATAAGTGTCCCTGTGCTCTAAGGATACGATACGATGGGGAAAATGTTCCAATAGGCGAGAGGAACATGCGCAAGACACGAGAGAGAGAATATAGGAAGAGGCGCCCGGATGCCCAGATGAGATATGGCGCACCGAACCGACTGCACGACAAGGACACTTACAAAAGATCGAGAATCGAATGGAAATTAGGAATCGCCTCATTGACCCCGATTAATACAACCTCGAGGGAAGGGATGGAAGTGGGAGGAGGTGGTGGTTGCATGTGAGTTAGAGCGAGGAAGTGAGATGGGGGGACGCCGTTCGATTGTCTGGGGATATATATGTCCATGGGATCCGGCGCCCGCTATCCCCATCTCCGGCGAAATTACGCCGCTTGCGAAATTACGGCTCAAGCCGGCGCATGTACTCCTGGGCGCCAAGCCGGCACACGCCATCATCATCGTCAATGCGGCCGACAATAATTAGAAAGAGGTGCATTGTTGCGACGAGACGCCGGGAACGATGGCAGGAAGGAGGGGAAAAAAAGAGAAGAGCGAAATCGGAAAGCACAGAAATAAATCCCCTCGTCCAGTCTCCCCCACGTTTGATGCTTTATTCATGAGAAACAATCGATTGGACTTCAGCGCAGTAAAGGCGGCTTTGCATGCCTTATTTACATGAAAAGTTGAGTCCTACGTTGTAGTGATATCTCAACGTTTTCCGCTACAGCCAGAGCATCATTATACTGACACGATATTTTCGACTAGTTCTCGATAATAATAATGACGAAAGTAAAAATTGTGTTGTGAGTGCCTATTCCAATAATTGTGGTTTTCTGAGTTTAGTCACTTAAAAAAAAAGAGAAACTTCCAAGTATTTAACCTAGCGCCGAAAAAGTGAAAGTATGCCATCCCACGTAGGTACTAGTTGACGAACAACTGGGCGTTCAGCACAGCTCAGTGAATTTATGGATCTACACACACGAAGTCTGAGGCTCCATTTTTAGGCGAAAATATGGATATTTTCAAAATGTCGATTGTGTCAGTACACCAAATTTGAGTTTAACCGTAATTCATGATATTAAAAAATAATCTTTATTAATTGAATCGAATAAAAATTCACTTTTACAAAGCGTATCTTTTAGAATTTATTTATTTCCTCCTTTTCAAGCAAATAATAACCCTAAGTATTGCTCATGCGTTCTATATAACAACACCCATCCATGGGACTGCAGGCTATTCGTGGTGAAAGGGCTCGTGCGCTCCGGGGACCGATTTTATTTGTGCATTCTACCGGCTAATTCGTAGGTTTTTAAACTTTTCTTATCCTGACGTCCCAAATTCTGGCACATCGTTCCGCTCCGCACGTCGTTACCCCTCCTATAGGTAATCAGGAACTGGGTTCCTACAAAAATTCCTTTGATCATCTCCCTCTTCTTATTTCGTCCCATTCCCATCCCTTCCTTACTCTTCCACCTTTCCCCAGTAGTCTCCGCAACTCTCCCTCAGCATTCTCTCTTTTTTATAAAGTCCTCCACCCATCTCCTCCGCCTTCTTCGAACCTCTGCCATAAGCTTCCTCTCCTCTCCAACCATATCCAACACCTCCTCGTTCGCCCTTCTCGCCACTCAGCTCACCCTCTCCATCCTCCTCCAAACCCACGTATCAACGATAAAAGTCTCCGACACATAGTCGGATGGCTGTATCAAATTATTCCCATTTTTAATCCGCGTCCAAAACGAAGGTGCCACATCGAGACCCTTAAAGGCCACATTCATAGGGCTATTTTACGGTAGGTGAGACTTATGGGAGTGCAAGGAAGAACAATGAATATAAGAATGATGAAAATATATTTTCAACCGCAGTCATCTGTCAATTTTGAAGCAGTTTGGTTTTCGTCCAGCCAGTTATTCATTTGCGTACCTCCAGCAGTTTTTCACGCTTTTTTCACCTTCATACACTCCAAATTTAATGCCTCAAAGCGTGATTTCGTACGATATACTATTATGCATTGTGAAAATTAAACTTAGTACTTTCCCAAACTATCAATCCAATGCTCGCATGGTTCAGAGTAGCGTGGAAAAGTGCAAAACTTTGAAATTAAAGTAGATATTTGATCACAATATCACTTTGAATTTGAGTTAAATTAAGGTTACTTGTAGTTTTAAACGTAGTTTCTGGCTCTACTCCACGGAAATTTTCCACGAACAAATTGAAAAACATACTTTTCGAGTTCACCATAGATGTTTTTCCACATTTTACGTGGACATTGTACAGCATATTTTTTCATTAGTGTCGGTCCAAATTTTATTTTCCAGTCTGCCGAAATTGTAGTAAAAACTTTTGTGTAGGGAATAGAATGTACACTCTGGATGAATGAACAACTAGTACTTTTGAGAGTAATTAACCTTGCCATTGCTGAGATGGATTCAATCATTGTCCAGGAAACAAACTGAGGGAGAAAGAGAGACAAGGGAATGAAGAGGAAATTTAAGAGAGAGAGATGGAAAAGAGAAGAAATAATTATACGAATTTTGATAAAATATGCAGGGAGGGTGAAGTGAGGTTAAAGGGGTGAGTTGTATATATACGGGTGGGGGACGGGGGATGGTAGTGGGGAATACGAGCATGTGGCACGTAATTCACTCTGAGTGGAAGGGTAAGCGCATCCTGGAATAAAATAAAAGTGGGATGATTTTGTTTCGACTCGTTGATGAAACATTAAAACCCCTTAGGAAGGGAGGTCGCCGCCCACCCACCAAACGTGCATGAAAATATGCAAACATGTAAAAGGACTGAACTCCGCAAATGCAAAGCACAAAAATTTATCACCCGGCGAATTAAAAAAGAAAGAGAGGGAGGGGCATTTTTTTTGTAAACTTTATCTCCGCCCCGAATGTATTTGGGACCCGATCTTTTTTCTGCCCTTCGGATCGCGAGCGGACGACAAGGGCAGCGGGAGAGGGCTGCACGAGTGCTGCAGCATTCCGATGTATAAAAAAATGAAGTGCGGAATGCGAGTCAAGCGGTTGAGACGTTTTATGCGGAAGCTCGCAATGAGAGAGAGAGAGAAAGAATATTAATTGTGACATCAACATGTGTGGACGAGGGGACCGCGTATTTTATTTTAAAAAAACAAAGAAAGTATTGGGAAAGAATATTTCAAATTTTTTTCTCAAACATCGCCACGATTCGGTATTCTTTTAAAAAAAAATACATAAACGTGACGTTTCAAATAATTGATTCGCAAAAATAACATTAGTCCGACGATGAATAATATTTGCATACGCAAATCAATCACTGCAGAGAGAAAAACTCAAAAGGTTATGACTGCGAATAATAACTACAATTAAGCTTTTTCGAAATCTCTCGAATATTCGCCAACACACGCTGTGTGCCGATTCTAATGCCTTCCAATTTATTGAGAAACAAAAACTGGGTGGTGAAAAGCTTGTCGTAATCCACATAAATAACGGAGAGGCACACTTCTGTTCAGTGAATACCTATATTCATGATGTTGGGTCGCAATGACCTGTGTATTACAATTTAATCATGTCCGACAACTTAAAATTCGTACATAAAATACAACTACTTCCACGAAGTCTTTATCAAGGAGATTTCTGTTGTCAGCGGAATATTGTGCCGTGATCCTGGAAGCTATCGTTTCAGCTGTACGGATCAGTGTTCTATTACCTAGGACGAGCAGGATGCTCTCAAAGCAATTAAGACAATCCAATCTTAAGGAGAAGAGCTCAAACTGCATTTTACTCTAAGAAGCAGGATTGAATTTATCACCAACCAGATATCCGACTGAGGGAGGCTGTTGACAAAGGAGCTATACGAGACTATTCTGCCCTGCAAAGCTATTAGACATTAACTGCATCATTGTTGGTTCTAAGTTTTTGCACGCTAAAATTTTCATCTTCGAGTCTTCTCTCTCTATTCTTCATCTAGTCTACTTTTGAAAAGATTACAGTCTTAAGTTAATGCTTGGATTGCCGGTGTGGGAAAAATTGGATAATAGTATATCGCAGGGGAACAAAAGTAATTACATTATCTAGGAGAAAGACTTTTAGTTACTATCATATGGAATAAAAAACTGACATTTATACTGCATGTGCGATGAAATCAAAACAAAATATCTGGTAAACTGCAACAAATACGGTTTGTTTGTATAGTTTATCTCAAATCCTCGAGGTTAAAATAACAAAATCAACTGTATCCTCAAAATTTGTAATTTTGTCAGTTACTGACTTTTGGCTTAGCACGGCAGTATTTGTCGCAGCGAAACAGATGTCAGCGCCGGAAGTCAATACTGATCATTTATGAGTCAATAAATTTTGCCAACACTGATTGTGTGAAGAGCATGGCCTTACCTGCACTCTAGTCTCCGAATACAGGCACTTCCAAGAGATGTATACATCGTCCCATAAAAAAAGGGAAGAGCACACCTGACACCTTACGGAAGCTTGTACACTGGGAACGCCCACACACAGATCTGTGTAAATACCGATACTCTTCAACCACCGCGGCAGCAGGCATTCCTGCCACTCAGGGGAGTTTTTATTCGAAAAATACGTCTGAATGGAATATTGAGCGGGCGTGGAGCAGCAAGATTTTACACCAAGAGAGAAAATAATAGATGAGGAGAGTTTTTATGGAAGTCGCGTGGGTATTGGAAGTGACAAGGGAGGCAGAGCATTTGCAACATCGAAAAGGGGCGGGGTACAAAGTTAATACCCTGGTCTCGCTGGTAAACTGCGTTGCAACGTAACTAACCGACACATGTTTTTAACTCCTTGAATTACACTTATGATCTCTCTCCTCGATTAATTAATAATAAATGACGTTTTTATTAAGCAAAATTAGGTCCTTGCAGACCTTTCGTATCTTTATCAGATTTCTGGTCACATTTTTCATTTCCCGAGTGCTGAAAACTTCGCCGAGAGGGGAATTAAATCAGCAACATCTGGAATAGACAAAGATATAACAGCACCGCCAAGTCTAAATCAAGCAGCTAAATTCAAAAAGCAGATTTTTCGTTAAATCTCTAACGGATATCGGTGATATTTTTTCTGCTTTTGAAATGAGAACTTGGAAAGGATAAGCTGAGTAGGAAGGTAGCACAACATTTGAAGTATACCTGTACAGTAGTGCAAGTTGTTTTAATTTTGTCTTCTCGCAGATATTATCAGTTAGTTGTTAATGAAAATTATATGCGTAATTTCATTAAATTTAGTGGGGTAATTATTAAAAATTATATGTGATGAATCATCCTATGTAACACACCCTTGACATGGCTCGTAGGGTGTTATTTATACACACAAGTACATGAGAAGACAAACGTGAGAGCATTAGCAATGGTAGGGTAGGAAAGAAAGTTGGATTCCGAGATTCAAAACTGGAAAAGAAAATTAATTGTGCCTCAAAGTGAGGACAACTGCGCAGAATGGACAGAATCCATCCTCCTTACGAACTGATTTCACGAGCTAAAGTCGCCTGCAATTGGTCTTAACAGATAGAGAAACATAATTGTGGCTAATTTTACGGATTGATGTCGTGGAGAACACACAAAAAACATATGCGGCACAGCATAAAAGAAACTAGCATTTATCGAGCGTATAACAGGAGGCTGAGAAAGAAAAAGGAGATGTGCTACTGCACTCTCGTTAGGGCACACCTGGAATACGCCGCAAGCATTTTTGACCCTTGACAGCAAGGATTAACCAATAAAATTAAGAAAATGCAAAGAAAAGCTGCGCGCTTCGTCAAAAACTACTTCGGGTGACTATATAGTCTCTCTCAACTTTTAGAGGGGTTAGGTTGGGATCCGCTAGACTCGGAGGCTGCGCACTACATTTAGTTTGCTTAAGAAATTCAGAACAGGTGTGTATCAGGGCAGCAGAGAGAATATTTTCTCATTTTGGCACCATACTACATGTCTAGGTCCAATAGAAGCGAGAAAATAAGAGTGATACATTGCCGAACACAATTTTGCAAAAATTCGTTCTTTTCACGAACAATAAGTGACAATAAAAAAACTGGGGCTCCACTAAAAACACACAAGTAACAAACTTCACCACTTCAACTCCCAAAACCTCTTTTTCAACACCTTCCCACAGCTAGTGTCCCAACACTCCCAGCCAAACTACAATGCGGTTGCTTGCAGGGTAGGAGGAGGTGAAGGTGGAAGAGGAGGGCGGGAGGGGGAGGACGTCGAGCGGGGAAAAAGGAAAGGTGGCTATGCCGGGCGGATAGGAAGTATCGGAAATCACCACGGCGATGCCGATGCGGTCGGCAGCCTAACCCCCACTTTCCGCTCCTCTGACCACTATTGTCAAAATGATATAATAGCCAATAATGGCCGCGTTCACTGGTAATGCTATAGGGATAGCATAACTGAATTTCAGAGAAAATAGCTCGATTTATTTGACGCGATAATTATACAGGTAGACCGTATGTGGAGGCAGATGTGATTGAGACAAATTTTCGCGTTTTGAAACTCATCAGCGGTGGGATGGTTTCCATACAAAGAAGTGAGGTAGCGTGGGAAGTAATAACAATTTTCTCCCCGGGAATAATCGCAATTACTAGCAATGGCTGATGACGCCGTAAAGGTAATATCGCAGCAAGTTGTGAGATTCCTTGAAAAAATGGACCGAGAAAGAAATCTAAAATTCTATTTCAGCGGAAAATGTAAGCCTTTTCCCGCCTTGATAATATTCATCATTGCTCAAGAATACTATATTTAGGATAAATGTTGAGAAGCCATTGAATTGTTGTCACCAGCTCCTTTTACAAGCTCATCACTGTGGAGAAGTGGTCTCCGAAGCAGTTGTCGGATTGAACAAGGGAAAACTGACTACCCGTCTGGTTCATAAACTCTCTCATAAAGGATCATACAGTGAAACCCCTCATAACAACCCCTCCTATTATGCGACCATCCCTCTCAACGACCATTTTCCAGCGGAACCGTTGGTGGTCGCTTAATTCAGGTTTCACTGCATTTGAGTACACATCAAATCAATATGCATTTAAATTTCCCAGGAGCAACTTAACTATCAAAAAATAAAGGCTATCTGCATATATTTTAACAAAACCGTTGCTTTAAGACATTTTCCATATTTTTTCAAATCAGCTGCCCGTTCATTTACAAGATATGTACTCCTAGAAACCGAACCTCTGTCGAACGACCACCCCTCTTAACGACCATTTTTTAGCCGAACCGTTGGTGGTCACTTAATAAAGGTTTTACTGTATATAGCAAAATGGCATCGGTAAAGTCGTTAAGCTATACCGAAAGGGATTCAAAACAACATAAAATAGTCGACCTGACGAGCCAACGAACTAAATTGTTAGGTTCGCCACTTTTCATAGGTTTAGATTTTCGAGGGACCCGTACATGTTGAGTTTAAATACGCTGATTTCAATTAATGCTTGAGAATGAGCACTGTATTAGCTAAAATTCACTAATCACTTCCAAAAATAAAAGGAGCCACACCCAATTATTCTACACTCTGACTTGATTTTTTCTCTATAATTTTATTTTATAATGTGTATTACGATTCTTAATTATCATTCACTATACTAGTTCCAGTACACCAAAAATGTACTAATCAGGAATTTTTTTCACAATTCAGAAAATAAAAATCACAATCACCGAAGGCATTCTGCTATCAACACTCATCCAAAATGAAGAAATACAATCATCATGTTGGGTCTTATCTTGAAATTTTCGAGTTCTCCAAACCAAAAAGAAAATGTTGAGAATGAATCGTTTCCTAGAAGTGTTATGACCTGTCTCCCAAGCAACCTCTGGATTAAAAATAAAATCGTCACCACCCATCCGTTTTTCTTGCCATTTTTGCGAGCAAAAAATTTGTGCAGAGAGTGTAAAAAAAGAGACTCTTCTGAGAGTTAATTTTGCGAATTCGTCTCCTGAGAAAGAGGCCTTAATTACAATCGGAAAATTGAATCTAGCATTTTGTATCCACCGTTATCTCTTTGAGAGAAATTGGGAGGAAGATGATGCATCAATCTTGGTGCTTTTCATTACGGGCTGTACCCGGATGGTTACTTTGCAGACCTGGGCCCACGAAAACTCATGAAAATGCGTTCAATCCTCAGAGCCTTTCAGCTATGACACTAAAATGTTAAACACCTATTTGCAACCATAAAGTCGGTCACGTATTTAAGAATGTAGCTTCCTTTTCAATTTTTAAACATTAGGCTATTACTCCGTGAAGGAGATTGATATCCATTTTAATAACCTAATGTTGTACTTTTCCATAGTATGCCTATCCATCTGGCACAGTCAGAATCATTCAGTTAGTCTACATGGATCAACTGGAATTATCTGTCCACAATTTGGGCTCGTTAGAAGTGAGAGGGATGAGAATAGAGGACAAAAGAAATGAAGTATCTTCCTTCCTCCTCTTTCCCTCAACTCAAACCAGAAACCGGACACAAATCATAGGAATAAACTGAGGAAAACTATAGCCTTGAAATAATAAAATATGCGTCACCTACTTTTCTTTGACAAAAAAATGTCTCAATTTTGTAAATGCTGTAACCCCTATTGAAAAAGTACTCCATCTCATATCAATCTTGAAGGAAGAGAAACAGAAGCATTGGTTAAAATATCCACGCTTTAAACAACCACCGAATAAGATTTTAATTTTGGTGGTAGTCAAAAGAGTGAAAATATCTACTACTGTATCTAGTTGTCTTTATTTAACGTGGCTACATTATCATTTTAAGAGTCATGAGCCAATACTCTTGCACACCCATTCCAAGCTTTCAATACCACCATCTCTTAACTTATTAAGTACGCATTACCTTACATTTGGTCCTGGAGCACAGGAATTTGACGTAAAATATTATCCACTTACCTGCAAGAGAGCGGAAAAAGAAATTAATCTCAATTGGAGGCAATAAATGAGGAAATAATAAATCTACAATTAATCACATTAAATCATCATTAAGACTAGTATAAATGACTTAATATTAACATGGAATATTTTTCCAGCTCCCATACAATTTCACGTTCGTGATTAAAGCACGTCAATCACTGTAAATATGTTACACCAATTGCTCGCATCTTAGCAGCTATCTGTGTCTCTACCAATAAATATCACTGCTATAATATTCTCATAATAATAGATCTTGCCCAGATACATTTTTTTATTTTACATTTCTCACAAAATTATTTTATTTATACAGTTTTTGAATCTTTGAATCTTTTTTATAAATTGTATGGCGACGTTTAAATTATGCGACAGCATTTTGCTGGGACGTGAGTGAATTGTGAAGATGAGAAAAAAGTGTCTGACTTAAAATATATGCTTGGATAGTGATCCCAAAAATGAATTATATCCATTGGCTTACCTTATTCCGCAACGGGAAACTCGGTAAAATTATGTATTGGTAAAGTTGTGTCACAAATTGTGGAATTAAAATTTATTATTATCATATTATATACATCTAATTAGCACTCTATTTTAGAATTCTGTAAATGACCACGATTTACAACTTCCAACAACATAAATATTTTTTCCGATGCGTAAAACTGCCATAAATTTGTTCCTAATATATTTGCAATATAATATGACTCTTAGTGCATCAAACTTTTAGCTGGTACAGCATTATTTTTAAGTCCCTGTCATTGTACATAAAAACTGATTTTGATCATTTAAGTACATGGCTAAACCATCGAGGTTATTTCCCCAATCTCTCTCAATGAACATGTTATACGAAACGTCACGCCATGAAACGAAAACGACATGAACACCAGGAGAGATTGATGTGAAACGCATTTGATATGACGACCGGAGAAACGGCGGCGTTAGCAAAAGCTCGCGCACCCACGTCAGAACTGTCCTTTGATCAACCCCTTTAAACCCTTTTCCTCCCCATTAGTCGGGGGAGAAGGCGCGCGTTCCGACGTTGCTTCGGAATCCGAGCATTACTATGCCGGGGCCGCACTTCTCCGTCGTGGAAATGAACCGCCGCCGTCGGGACGTATCCCTCCGCCGTCGACAAGGCGATAGGAATCACTTCAACTCCGGCGAACAATGAGCTGTCACAACCGCCACCCTCGCCGTTGTCACGCGCCCTCCGCCCGCTCGGCAATCTGAATCTCGACGCAAGACATTTTCCCGTTAGCAGGAGGAAACGTTTCGCTCCCGCCAACCCCTTCGGCGGGACATACATCACCTGGGCCTTCGTCCTACCCCTCCTTGCGCCCTTCTGCGTGCAGCCTTCCCTCAGGAGGGGAACCGAACGAGCTAAAAGAGCCCGTATCAGATCAAATTCATTGAGTGTGCCAACAAGAGGAAAACCCACGAATGGCACAGTATGAAAATACAAGAGGAGGGTATTTCTTTGGAAGTCTCTAGGGATGAAATTGAACACGGTTGTATGTATAATAGAATGACAATAACTATCCATGGTTTCAGGCTAAATTATGGGGAAGTTGATTTTCAAAATTGAAAAAATAACGTGATCTTCTTCCACTGGTTAATTTTCTTGGTGCAACATGTTTCGACACAACGGTGTCGAAAGCCCTGCATCTGATGGTGACACCGTTGTGTCGAAACGTGTTTCACCAAGAAAATAAAGCAGTGGAAGAAAATCCAGTTATTTTATCATTTGTGAATGACAATTAAGTTATCGAATGCCGGGATGTGCCTCGAGTTTCTGGAAATCCTGGAATTATGTCTATTGTAAAACAAAAATGGTGTCGGACTTCCCAAATCGTTGAATACTGCATTATTGCGTTCAAAACGGATAAACTGGCCATTCTTCAAACTCCCAAAAGAATGCATTTAGTTTGATTCTACACTATGAAAAAATATAGGAGTAGACAAAATTTCATTAAGTACATTTTGTAGTTCAAGTCTTTACAAGTACTTTTATGAAATTACAAACCAAAAACTTAATCGGTATACCTATTTATAAGCGATTTATGGAAGTAAACTGTGCCCCCAATAAAATTTTCAGCTTCATTGCCCTGACTTAGGCATTACGAATCAGCAATGGCCATAAGATCGGGATATCGTCGATATTTTATAAAGTTTAAAAACTATTTCTTGAAAAATACGCTCCGACAAGTAGGATAGTGCGGCATATTTTGAACTTCTATTGGTTTACGACTTAAATTTAATAAATGGTATCTTTTATTCAAAATATTCTCGTTCTCATCACCACAAGCGGTGTGCCCGCCAAAAGGAACTTCATTCTCAATGAATCCCATAGAAGAGAACGCGAAAAGATTAGTAATTCCTTCAAAGAAATAGGATCAGAGGTGAGTAGCAGTAAACATTCTTTAAAAATGAGAAAGCATTATATTCTCAATCAACTCCCTGAAAGGGATGAAAGTGACAGAGTAAGAACAGCGATACATGACCCGACGGAAAGGGAAGTCCTGAAATTGCGCAGGAATCCCTGAGGAGTGAATGAGAAAGGAAAAAATAAACCCGACGCCACTTTAACCCACCCCCCCAATGGTGGGAGCCGTGGGAGTGTGCCGCAGGGGTTCCGTGGAAACGTTATCGCGGGTCCCCGCGACATATTTGATGCTTCCCCACGGTACATTCTCGCTTCCGACCAGAAACGTAAAATGCTTCGCTCCGTTGCAGCCTCTCGCGAAAGTGCCTCATCTAAAATTCCTTCAGAACGAGAAATTGACTCGCGCCCCATCTACTGTGTATACGGACCACATTCTAACTGAGAGTATTGGCTGGGGATGGATAAAACAAGATTTCTTCGACGGTAGAAAATAGCTATCTCATTTATTTTGCAACCCGCCCTTCGCGAGGGATATTTACCCATTACGAGCTGACAACACCTGCCCTAAAACATTAATAGATAATCAGTCCAATACAATGATAAATTTGCAACCAATAAATGCCATTTAATTCACTTGTGGTTATACTTAAAAATGGATAAGATCCCGCCAAGGTTGAGGCTGAAATTTAACGTGGAACTTCCTCTTTCATGGGCTTATAATAGTATTTTCTGTCACGTCTAAGAGTCGCCAGGTAGCAATTGAAGTAAAGCATATAATGGCATATCACACTACCACCACTAGGAGAAATTCAATGATGAGACATATAAAAATATATATACAATGATATAGGAGAGTGCCTGGTCTTCATATAACTATATTTATGACATATCTGAGTAAGTCACGATAGATTTTATACCTATCCTTTGCGTTTCCTACAATTTATTTGTATTGTTAAGGTATTCATCCGGCTGGGGCAGGTTTAAATCAAAATAAGAATTCTCCAGATTTTAGCATGCGCAGGGGTCTATCTAGGTACAAAATTTCTTTCTTAATTCCAGCATACTTTCTACTTCTTTCCAACCCAACCACGGCACTTATTCTCTTTCTTCCCATGCCTCTCTTATCCAAAACATAATTCCATCTATTATGGCCTCGAACAACCTGTTCGCTCCTAATTACATCTTCCAACCACCTTCTCTGCCTCTTCCAAATCTCACTTAGAAGCTTCTTCCCCTTACCCACCATACTAACCACTTCTCTGCTTGGTCTTCTTTTCCGGCCTCAGCACTTTCTCCATTCTCCTCCTCCCCAAAATCTCAAACGCCTATAGCCTATGTTCATACTCCTTCCTCAGATTACAGATATCTGCCCCACATAATGCTACACTCCAAATCAAACTCTTCATTAGGTTCTTCTTCATATCCTGACTACTCAAGGTCACATATAACTATATTAATTTCTTAGATGAGTACCTGACCACATCTTCGATGTTAATATTTTACGCCTTTGTATTCCCTACCATTGCATAGTAGTTAATTTTCGTTCCCGAAGTACAGGCACTTCAACAAGTATCGCGAGACACAACGCTAGGGGTTCGTATAGGTCGTCTGTCGAAGCTCGAAAAACGTTGGCTAAACTGAGCGGTATCTAATGACCATGAGAATTGTCGGTTAAGGCTGCTATACACGATACATTTTATTGCACAAACGGATGAACCATGGATTGCACAAAAAACTGAACGGAATTACAGCTGGTTCTATTTCACCTTCGGTCATTCATGCTATTTGTCGCTTTACATGGTACAATATGCCACATGAAAGAGTTCATAGATTCGTTTGCACAATCAAATGTATCGTGTCAAGTGGCGATTAAACAAAGATATTAGACAAGAGGGGCATAATACTGGCCATATTCCGGACTTCGCGCAATAACTCTGACACTGAAGGCAATTAACTGAGGGAAACGAGAGTATTCGCAAATTATGTGCCTCCTCATAATTATACTCAGCTGCTATCTCCATGCTCCCTCATGCATAGACGGCGAGGTCGTCTCCTCGTGTATTTGCCTCCTCTTCATTTTACCCTCATGTGCATTCTCTCGCAGTTCACTTGCTCGTTTACTCCATAAAATATTGTTTTTCTCCACATTTCCCCTCTTAATCCGTCCTTATTTGCATTTCCACTCAAAGCAACCAAGAAGGTCGCCTCTAGCAAGTCTGTCGTCGCCTCTAAACGCAAGCTCATGGCTCATGACTCAAATTTCATAGCCAAGTTAGTAAAAAGTACCCCAGCTTATTTTCATAGTCACCAGTGACAGCCCAGGATAGCCATCGTATTTCGAGCTTCGACAGCCGAACTATACGAACAGCTAGTATATAGTATCGCGATACCATTTGAAGTGACTTTACCCGCTCATTCCGCGCAGAATTCATTCATCTTTCTGGGATGATTCCTCATCATATTAAAAATAGTATTTTTTACCCTCTCATGCCGAAAGAATCTTCGGAGCTTCTGGAGATTGCAAAGGGGGAGGGAGGATAACAAGACAAGGAGGCAAGAATGATAACAGGATGGAAAAGGGGGATGAGGAAGAGAGGGGGCGGGTATGGAAGGGGGTGGTGGGAGAGGATCGGAGGGGGTTGGAGGAAAGGAAAGGGAATAGGGACACGAGTGGCGTCCTCCTCTCTCCGAGCGCACATCAAAGGCGGGGTAACAAAACAAAAAAGAATCGGCGGGCGAAAAGTCGTGCGCGCGGGCGAAATGGTTTAATTGCCTCGAGAGGGGAGGAGTGGGCACTTCCGAGGCATAAGTTGAGAGGGTGGGCGTATTTGTATTTGCGATGCTAAAGGGAAGTGAGAGTGCGCCGGGGGGAAGAAAGAGGGGGAAGAAGAGGGCGGGGTTAACGAGGTAGGGGGGGAAATTTGTGGAGGGCACTCGAAAATTTGAGTGCGTTGTCGAGGACAAACAAGCACTCGACTAGACTCCTGTGAATACGCGTGGGAGAGAACTCCTAAGAGATCGAGAGGTAGGGAGAAAGAGGTAGGCTAGGGCGATGAGGAAAACCGCACCACTGGACCAAAGATGAAAGAAGAGAATAGATGGAAACGTTCAACAGAATTCAGTTATCGCAGCCAGCAATGATAGCGGGAAGGAAAAAAATCAAGAATTGGGAGATGATGACGTAGTCCGAAGTCACATGCCACAGCACCTCGCCGCCCTTCGGAGCTAGCGTATGCATGGAGTGGTAAAATCAACTACTGGTACGAAAGAGAGAAAGGGAAGAATATTTCATGAAATTTCATCTCACTAAATGAAAACGCCTTGATCTGGGTGGTTGGAAATTTTATTTGCATTTTTGCATTTCTGGAAGATTCCGTTGAGTCAGGGAGTTAGTGAACCCCTGTCTTACTCCCCTATTAAACCTACTATCTCTACATACTACATATCAAATCCTCTTACGTTTATACCCACAGATTGAAGGAGATAATACATTAGTTATTTGAATAGTTAAAACACCTCTCCGGTCACAATGAATGGATCGAATTGGCAGTTAATACGCATAAAACACTAGTATCAGTCACGAAATGGTGGCAGGGTATCCTTAATTTAATAATAACAATGCAAAATAGAAAAAATACTTTCAAAAATTTACTGTATTATGTGTTAGCTTTATGGGAAAATTACGCACGATTGCCATATCAGGTGGATCAATGTTGGCAAAACTAAAACATGCTTCACTTCAGTCCGTGTCTGGATGCCATCTAGGGACACTCATAATTGAAGCACTGACACTTCTGAGTGAATAAACAAATGCACAAATTCACTAGTTCACCAATATTGGTACGTTCATACTTAAGATCTAACCTATTCATTCGTCATCTGTTAATGAACCGTCCTTACTAACGCAAATTCCAATCGCTATTTTTAAAATATGTTTATTGTTCACCCAACATGATAAACATATTACCATAGTAAACTCGCACACAGCTAAATCCTAAATAAAGTACAACAGTCAAAGCTGGCTGAATATTACCTAACATTTTACTTAATAATAGTGTTGATAGCAAAAATTGATAATTTTTACTAAGGAACTATTTTAAAATGTTGATAATATTGACAGTATATCCTTGCGAAACTTTTCTATTGACAAGTTCATATTTAGCTTTTTGCAATATGTGTTGTATGAAGCACACATTCTATTGAATGGTGCATTCTTACATTAATTAGTCTTTATATCTCTTATGTAACAAGTCCATTTTTGTTTTCCTTTCTTCGTTGGGACTATAAAATTTAAATTTCCAACTAATTCAACACAATTACCTTTCTTAATAACATCACGCAGGAAAATTAAATCATTAATAATTCTTCTTTCACTCACTGCTTGAAGTTTTAAATCTTCCAGCATAGTTTTATCTTTATATACTTACTGTTATGCTTTATAGGATGCAAGGTTCTATGAACTACCCAGAAACTTCAGCTTTCAGCTTCAACGTGAACGAGTCACTGGAGGAGGATGCATATTCTAAGGAAGAACTCGGGGATGGTGGGAACGACAAAGATAAGATTGAGAGGAAGGGAGGGAAAGACGATAAATCAGCCAGCGTCGCGCGTTCTCGGTCCGAGGACGGTTTTTTTTTCTGCCCTCAAGCGCTGAGCGTAAAAGATTGGACGGAGTCGCGGGGTTCGAGTTTTGAGAGAGTCCTCGCTGATCTGGAGGAGGGAGGCAGGAGGTAGGAAAGAAGACGGCTTCAGATTGGGGCGATAGGGCAGGAGTGTATCGGCCGCGGAGGCAAATGCAAAGTATCGGGAGCGATGGGAGTAAAAAGAGTCGCGCAAAAAAATTCCAGATTTACCGACCAAAAGACTTCCCTGAGAATGTATACATTTTTTTTTGGCGCAGAGTGGATGAAGTCGAAGTAAGAGAGCGTTCGTCTCTCTCTCTCTGCCTGATCGCTCGAGCGAATCCGAAGACGCTCCCTCCTCAAGTGCCTCTTCGAAAATTGCGAGTGTTTGCACCGGATTAGTTTTTCATCCACAGAGAAGCGAAGGAAATCGGAAATATATACATTGGTCCATGTGGATAAAGAACGCTCCCGACGTGGGCGGAGGATACCATTCTTTATTGTCGATGCTGGGCCATCGCTTTGAGCCTGTATCCCCTTCCGGGATGTACGCAACTATAGAAGGCTCGTAATTTTTTAACCCTTCGCATTCTCCTGATTATTTCGGCATTATATTTAACCGCTTGCAGAGGTTGTTGCATGGATGAAAGAGAGATAGATGACGCCATCAAATAAATCTTCTCCGAGGTTTTGTTTTTTGCTCGATGTATTCCAACAACAAGCAACCTCCGAGGATATATATTTTCCTGCCTGTGAATGGAATTTGAAGTACCTATTTCGCAATCCGAGGCTTTGCTAAGAGGAAAATAGGATTATACACAGTACGCATCTATCTTTACATGACGTATGCTGCGTCACAAGTCGGAATAATCGCATTAATGTCAGCTAAGAATGGAAATTTACCTAAAAAAATCAAAAGAACGCATTTTTTTGTCATACAGATAGAAATTTGAAATAATTTCGCCACAGAGCCGAAAGATTGAAAAACGTTACGCTGGATGGCAATCGATTCCAAAATATTTCAGTTCATTAATTTTACTCTTCCCCACCCTTGTATCGTATGGAGTGCACGTTTTTCATTTTCGGAGATAATACACCTAACCCTTAGATGTTAATGCTTTAAAAAACGGGAAACTTTCCGATAATAATCAACAGTTGTCACAAAATTTCTCAACGGTTCCCGCGGGAGTCTTCCCGTTCTATCTCCCAAACGATGATCCCCTGACCCAAGTCTATGACATTTCTTCCAACATCTCGGGTAAGAAAATCATCATCAGCGCACTATGAAATGAAGTGGAACCACAAAAATTTGTGGAGCAATATAGGTTTTGGCGGTTGGGCCCACAAACCATTCATTCTTCTATGGCTCGCTACATACGTCATAATTTTTCATCATTCCCTTACCATTACATGAAGAAAAAATGTCAGTTTGTTGTCACATGTCATACATGGAACTTCTGTACCAATTTTAACTCCAATCATCTCTCATTAGGATTCATTCCAGGATCGTTACTTCAATTACTTTATCATAAAGTTGCTCATCACTGCTCTATAAATGAAAGCAAAAAATGTTGATTCGATTAAAAACAATGGATAAAGCCAGAAATTATGGCGCAAAAAAAATGTAATCACCTAAGCTATGAAACAGTTGATCTTATTAACTTACTGAAATCTTTTTGTACAAATTTATCTTGGGTAAAAGTAATCTTAGTTTATGAAAATATTCAGTGTATTTTAGGGCATATACTAATCGTTGCAATCGTTCTTATCGTGAAAGAGAGGGGAAATTGTTCAAATTATGGGGTACAACAAATATTTGAAATTCAGGGATCACTAATTAAAAATTAGATGCACTAAAATAGAAATATAAACTTTAAAAGCACATTTTTGGGTGAGTATTGCAGTTGTATGTTTACATTTTCATTTTTTAATGAGCAAAAGGAGAGTGATTGGCAAGGAAAATTTTCATTTCTCCGATTTCGTCCAATTTAAAAACGAAATACTGCCTGTACTAAAATATGGAGGTTTTTTATTATTTTCCGACTCGCAGGGTAAGTATAAACATTCCCTAAAGGTTTCAGAACTCCTGCCGGTTTATAAATGCCCATTTTGTATCAAAGTGGTCTGACAACATCTGACGTTTTTGCGAGTCATTCATGAGATGGTTATACTCCTCACCAAGCAAGCATGTTTTGAGCAGGAGTTAAATACGGAGCTACAGTAAAGAAGTTACACCTCAAAAATGAACAACCCGCGACAAAACCGTTGCATTGAAGTTTTTTCTCCACAAATCAACGCGGACTTAAAAACTTTGGAAAGGTATTTTTGAAATAAAAGTAACCAGCAGAAAATAAAACGACCTGCAAAGTCATTTTAGTCATTGACAGCATCTTTCTGATTAGTGGCGCTTGTAAGGAAACCGCATCAACGGGGGCGCGTGAATCGGCAAAGTCATCGCGGCGGCACGTAAAACGATTAGCGACGCATTGTTCGTCGCATTGCGTTTGAGTCGCGAAGCACGGCGAAACTGATTGTTAAATGGCGTCTCCGGGGAAGGGGGAGCCGTCGATTTGAGAAGCATGATCAGGGGTTTATGAGGAGAAGAGCGGAGTAATAGGGCAATGATGTAGTCGGAACAGCTTTGAAAGCAGCGGTACGTCGGGCGTCGTGGGAATTGAGTGGGTTTAATCCCTTTAATGGGCGTGTTTTGAAACCGACAGCAGCGCTCGTAGATGGACCACGATGGCCTGGCCCCTAGAGTACATAGTTCAGCATAGGTGGCGTGACGAACCTCAGAGGATGCCAATTCCATCATATTGAGAATCCTGAGAACACACAAATATTTTCGCATTAGGTCATGAGACGGGACGGGAATTCAAATGGTGAGTTTTTGTTTCCTGATTTAAGTTAAGTGTTCGTTTTATTCTTTGAAATTTGACGTACGCTAAAATTAATTAGGGTAACATACTATCCCCTATACACTATTGCTTCAACTTGCCTATTCCTCCTTGCCCATTGGTTTGATAGAACAAAAATGTGTTGCATCATCAATTTCACTGATCATCTTCAATGGTCGTTTAATCCTTAGATTGGTTGACTGTAGTCCTACACTCTTCCCGTTCCATTGCTGCGATAGTTTCCCTACTTCCCAGCAGCTCATTATATGTACTTCATTCGTCATTTGGCCCATGAATTTATTCCTAGGTCTTCCCTGGGGACTTTACCCTCAATTTTTCCTTCAATTTCACAAACCCATTCCGCCTCAGCGTGTGTCCAATCCATCTGGTTCTCCTTTTCTGTATAGATTTCCATACAGTCTTTTCGTCTTCTACTATTTTGAAAACTTCATCATTTCCTATTTTGTCCGTCCATTTTATCTTCAGCATCCTCCTCCAGCAACAAGTTCCCAAAGCAGCTTGTCTCTTCTGATCTGCTTTTCCAACGGTCTATTATTCCGATCCATGAAGTACCATGCTCCACACGAATGTTTTCACATACTGTTTCCTGATTTGGAGTCCAATGGTGTTTTTTACACAGCAGTTGAGCCAGTTGAAGCACACCATGAATGCTTTCTTAGGTTAAGGCTATTCTTTGCTTGAGTTCACAATGTAACCGATATAATCGCAATTTGTCGGTAATTCAACATATTATGTGCCGTAAATGCTTGAATATATGTGTTTAATGCTCTAACGCTAATGGTAAATCACAGACTCACAATGGTGGAAGGTTACGCCCACTCGGCCTCACATTCGATTTCGGCCAAATACAGGCATCGCCAACTCTGGCAGTTCTATAATGGCTCTACTAGGTAAAAAATCTTGGAATAATATTTGATAAGGAACTCAACTGGAAGAAACAAGTTTACGTCACAGAACAGAAATGTCTGAGCATACTACATCAATTATATAGAACCAAGAACATAGTACCGCCCAAAATTCGAACCACCCTGGTGCAGTCGTTAATTTTTCCACACCTAGACTACTGCTCTTCTCTGTGTACCAATCTCAGCGAAGAAAGTAACAACAAATTGCAAGTGACGATGAACTCTTCAATGCGCTACATATATGACCTCAAAAATGGGATAGGATATCTGACACTTACGTCCAATTACGCTGGTTGAAACTAAAACAGCGTCGTTTATACCATGTTATTCTGCTTACTTATAAAATTTTATCCCTTCGCAATCCCCTTTACCTATCTGCTATATTTACCTGGAAAAAAGATCTACATACAGTAACTACTAGGAATCATCCCGTAGACCTTCACATCCCTCAACATAGCACACTTCACGTCACTAAATCCTTCACCGTAACCGCTTCTAGAGTATGGAACTCTCTACCATCTAAAGTTAGAAATATTAAATCCATCCATGCTTTCAAGTCCAAGGTGTATGATATCCTAATAAATAATCCTAAAATGTTGTCAGTCTAAAATTGAAACGAAGTAAAATTAAACAAATATTAAATTGGATGCCTTATACATATTGAAGAAGAATTAATCTATTGAACATGAATGCATTCAACTTTATACTTGTAATTATTACTGTTATCATTAATTGCCTTTTTCCTCACGGTTTATATGCTTAATCATGTATTTAAATGTTATCCTAGTAGTGCTCTCTGCAGTAATATGTACGGCTGTATTACGAATTCCAAGCTTACAATGAGTTTTTTTATTTTTTGTTTTGCCTGTCATCATTGTATAATTAATTCGATTTTATATATCGAGTTTCATCACTGTATTATTAACCTAATATTTGAATTTCAAAATTGTATTAATTTGAAAAATTGTACTTCATTATCTCAGGGACTAAGAGTATCCCACGATAATAAACGTTGTTATAATTATTATTATTACTCCTTGATGAATCACCAGGTCGAAATCCTGTCATCAAGGAATGCCAAATAATAGGTATGAAGACCGATTAGAAATGTTTCCGAGCTCATCTATTGTTTCGAGTACGCGATACACACATTTCACTACTACACGATAGGCCTCATTTTACCCCAGAAATGCCAGATTTAGAAACGATAACATCAAAGCTAGTCCATCTAATGACATTAGTGTAGTGAATGATTAAAATTCGAATCTATAACCGTAATGATGGGCAAAAATTGCTCCAAATCACCGCAGTCTTAATGAGAACAAATAACGTAGTGCAATTTTGGGCGCCAAATTATATGCAAGATTTTTGCCGTTCTCAATGTGTTGTTCGTTTGATTGATTGTTCTCGCATAATATGGGAAGAAATTATTAAGGTACTTGACTCTAATCATTACTAAACAATGTTAATGGCCAGAGTAGGCAATATCATTACTTCAAACCAATCATTTTCTTCTCAGATGCTTATTCATACAAAACTTCACGTGGCTGAAGTTTTTATTTGAATTATCACTCACTTATCCACAAATATACTGTAAAAATCGTTTTTGAGGACTAAATAGCCTTAAATTACTAACATGGCCAAACGTGCAACACATTCCCAAATTAATGAATGTTTTTGGTTTAGTGTTAGAGGACATAATCTCGAGCAAGTAGAGCACTTTAGATACCTAGGTTGTACGCTAGAAGAAAACGGACATAGTAGCAAAGACATGGAAGCGAATAGCGCTAGCTATGGAGGTGTTTAGTAACAGAGGGGAGCTAATGACGGGAACCTTGGGTAAGGATGTGAAGAAGAGGGTGGTGAAGAGCTTGATATGGAGCGTAGCGTTGTATGGGGCGGAAACGTGGACCCTGAGAAAGGAGGACGATCATAGGCTGCAGGCATTAGGAATGCGGGTGTGGAGAAGGATGGAGAAGGTGAGGTGGACGGAGAGGAAGACTAACGAGTAAGTGCTTGAGATGGTGGGCGAGGAATGGAAACTTTTGAATGAAATTCGAGATCGGCAGAGTAGATGTCTGAAGGATGTAATAAAGGGCGATGGGTTTCTCAGGAAGTGGGATAGAGGGATGAATGTTGGGCAGGCGGAGAAGAGGAAGAAAGAGAATAGGTTTCATGGACAGGATGAAGAAGGGTAGATCGTTTGCCGAGGCGAAAATGGCATACTAGAGCGAGATAGGCCCCTGAAAGTGTAGAAAACTGGGAGAAGATTCTCTAACATTCAACAAAACCTACCTTAACGGGTAGAATACTTGAATAATAATAACTCATGCGTACCAAATCTACGATTTCCTGATTATACAGATCACTTACTTTTACCGCCGGAAATGGATTTCCCCATCAGCCATATTAAATACTGAAAGCACGTTAAAATTTTCATTTATTCTGCGGAGTCAGTTAGGGGAGCCAGCTGCCTGATTACTCCATTTGCAGTTAGATGGGCAATTTGGAAACGGTATCAGCGGTGCCCCAAGGGGTCCCTAATTCATTGTCTCATTTGACGGACGGTGTGAAGCCCTGGAGCGCTCTTCAAACACCGCCAGGGGAATTTCAGAGCCTCATACGTCAGCTGCGGAATAGGAACATGGGTCTTTGGAATGCGAATCACGTGCGTCTATAATGGAGGAGATTTAATCCAAATATTAATTCATTTATTTCCAAAACAAATTAAAAGGGTTAGTATTAATTGTAATTGTCATAACCAACTGCTTAGTTCACTTCAGTACAGTGCTTGAGAGCAACAATCAATGTTCAGGATGTGTACGAAATTCCCAAGGATTGAAATAATTTCACGACCTTGAACTGAGCACCCACCCTAAAATATTAATGAAATTTTTTCCTCATTGCGTGATATGGTCTTAATTATAAAAGCATATAAAAATTAAATATGATACTGCAACTCTTGAAACAATGGTCGACATATCAGAAGAAGAGACAGCCTTTACGGCCAAGGTCGTTCGATATCGATTGTATTTTTTCTTCAATATTGGTCAACGCAACCTAATCCACCTCATGCCCATCATTAATGTGCTATTTGAGCATTTGCTGTCATGGCGCACCCTTAAGGAAATCTGCGAATATGAGGCATAAGTTGTCATTTAGAATACAAGTGTACTACCGAATCAATAAAAACGTCAAACAACCTATACTATGCTTATGGAGAATACAGAAAAATAAGCGCATTAATAACGGATTTGTGCACGTTGCAAAGACCTATATCGAAGGAAGAACACAATCGATATTGAACGACCTTGCCAACGGCCTGAATAGAGTTTCGCTTACAAGTTATCGGAGAAGTGTTGTGCACAGTCCCCTAATATCTAATTCCTCCTTCGTTGCGCAAATTCTATTCTTGTCCTCCCACATGACAATCGCCAATCACTCCCTGCGACTACATTCATCAATATACCGTTTCCCGCCTCACAATATCACTCTTATCTCCACATCGTCTCCTTCCCATTCCCTCACCAGCGTCCTCTCATTTTTTGCACGAAAATAGCACACCTTCGATTATATTCCCGACTATCCATCTCACACTTTCCTTCCTTCCCCACGACTACACCTCACAGGCCTTCTATCGACTGTCATATCTCTTTCCACGTGCACCAGACAAACTGAACAATGGAAAGATATTCTATTCATGAAACGCTAGGAGTCGTCTGAACCAAACGGGGTTAATTCCATTTGTGCCTCTCCATACCAAGGCAGTCGCGCAAAATAGCAAGGATGGTCTTGAATTTTAAGTTCATTGATGGAGCACATGCTGCGTCCCTGACTTTTTAAGAACCTTTCTGCTGAGAATAGAATGATTGAAAAGAGATCCAAATTGCTCCAACGCCTATGTCATTCGAAAATTCGAACACTCGCCTGACTTTTCTCAAAGAATTTACCTCTCAATATATCAACCATTTTCCTTTCTTCTCACAGCTTTAAATCCTGCCACTGATTGTCACCCTTCCTCTCTTATGGCCGGTTGCAAGAAAATTTAGTTATGGAATCAATAAAGTTATGGAACTCATAAATACATTCGGGTTCAGGGGCACATCTATTAGTTACATAACTTCTTTACCAATAGTTACTAGCTTCGAATTTTTTATCTAATCTTCCACCGCCGGATAAAAGTTACGAAAGTTTAGCCGATGAATAATTGATAATGCACATTATAATTAGTCAGTAAGAGTAAACAAACTGGTCACTTGTCTCAAAGCAACTCCTTTATCAAGTGATGAAGTCTCCAAGCCGTTCATTGCGCATCCGCCATCTTTTCTACTTATGGAACTCATAACTCCATGCCATAAGTTATGAGACCAATGAATTTATTGACTGTTTGTGCAACGCTTATTGAATGATTGCCATGACTTATGGGTTCCATAACTTTATGGAATACATATGTTACGTTCCTGCAACTGTCCATTAGACGCCAAAATACTGAACAAACGAAAGCTTTCGCTTTTTTATACGCCATTGCTCCATCGCCGACTCTCTGATTTGCTTCCTTTAAGATCAATAAAGTGCTGAGAGTAGATTAAATATCAAAAGGAGGTAACTGCCCGCCATATACCTCGCTTGAAAGTTCTAAAGCTTTTTGCAACTAATCTGAAAAGGAAGATTTCAGTGAATTGAACACATTACGTTTTTTCGATATGTATGGACTAATGATCAATATACAGTAAAGACATGGACTATCCCAGAGCCAACCCACACTGACATAACAACAATGAGTAAGAAAATAAAAATTCAAATCTTGCCGTTGGTGGTCATCTTCCCTCTCAAAATACTGAACCAATGACAGCTATTCTTGAAAAAAACTGCCGTGCATCAGACTTTTCTTTCTTACCCCAGTCTCATAGCTTTCCCTACTGCTGCAATCGTTGTGACAGAAACTGCTAATATCCTCCTATGCTTTTCACGGTACTAATGTGCCGTACAAGTTTTATTTTCTTACTCATCGCTGCCAACATGATACTGAATATGAGATTACCCATATCACTGCGAGAATGGAAATGCGTTCGGAAAGGGAATTCCGAGTGGACGAGAGAGATGGACACAACTGCGGGCGGAATGAATGGTGCGGCGTGTGTATTTCGGGTGCGCTGAAGAAGAAACGACTCGCTGGAACCAGGAGTAATTAGATGTTCGGGAATTACAGAAGCGATGGCGAGGGCGGTTGAGAATGGCGACACACGGAGAGTGAGTTAGCCGATCGAGTGACCGACCGTTTGTATTGTCGTACGAACGTGATCGTCCGTGTGTGTCCAATGTATACTATGCATACCCACTTGTGTGGGCATTGGAATGGGAGAGAGTGGCTTGGTTTAGTGTGTGTGTGTTCACGTGCGCGGGGGAGGAAGTGCATTTTCGGATGTTTAGGCATAGAGTGGGGGAGGGTGGAGAGATTGGAGCCGTTTTGAGGCGAGGCAATTGAGTTGGCCGGAGACAAATGACCGATAACGGGCGAAACGGCGATGGAGAGTAATAGGGGGGACGGGGACATTGGAAACGCAGACAGAGGATAATGTATGGAAAACGCCGAGGGAAAGGAGGTTTGAGAGGTGGTGAGGACAAATAGAATCCTGGAATGTGTACTCACTAATTATCAGGCCTGGTAAACTAAAGATAGAGATAAAATAAGAGAGATATATTGCCGAACAGATAGGTACAAAAAATCGTTCTTTCCGCGCACAATAAGCGATAGTAATAAAAAATGAACTCCACAAGACCGTGTACCTGATGATGGCTCAGTGAGCTGAAACGCGTCGTACTCATTTAAATATCCTGTGGAAAAGTGCAATTGTTGTTTCCGTTATAATATGAAAAACTTCCACGATATCTCGCCTGAATCTGTTGATATCTCATCCCTTACATCTTCACATGGCTCTTGTCTTGACACCCCCTGCCATACGCCCATGCGGTGGCTAGCAAGTAAGTGTGTAGATGTAGTAAAATAAACTTAAGATTGCATCCTGAAACTTTCTGATGCCTATGAATTGAGCATGCACATTAAATACTACCATCACTGGGGTGACTATGCGTTTAGGTGGGTTAAAATAGAATAATAAAAATCCTCAAGACTTCACTCTCACAGGGCCATATCTCACACGATTTCTCTCTTCAGATCCGCATACGTCCTTACTCTTTTCATCCCATGCATGCAATGTATTCACTTAATTTTCCTTCCCCACCAACCCAACATCCTCCTCTCTATCATGACCCTCAGTGCCCTGTCGTCGATCACTACCTATTCTAGCCACCAACTCTATATCATCTAGAAGTTTTATTTTATCACTCACCACACCAGAGACTTCCTCATACGTACAGAGAGCCTTGAAAATAATTTATCGGGGCGAAAAGATGATCATGACGATAAACGAGTAAGCATACTCCGAAATCAAGGGTACGTTTATGTAAATGACCCCAATTATCTAAACCCAAATGATATCTAAAAAACTGACCCTTTTCAAGTAAACTGGCCAATGCTGCAAAATCATGTCGACGAGGATGAAAATGATGAGAACGCTGGGCACGCGTGGATGAGTAAATAAGGAAACAGAAATTCTTGACGACATAAAGAGAGGTGGAAGATGTGAGGAACTGAAGACAGACCAGATGAAAAGGGTTTAGAAGAAAATAGAACGGTTAAACGGAAGATAGGGGATGATAGAGTAAATAATCTCCAAATTCCATCAATCAGAAATAAAATACCTAGAAACGATGACAATATGGCAAAGCTACATACTATATTAATACAAAATAATGAGCATGGAAGAGAAATGAGGAAGTGCGTTGGACGGAAATGAATACGAGAAACGAATTACTCGGAATAATGGATGAGTACAGAAAAATATTTGAGCTGTTTGAAGTAATAAGGTGAAAAAAATATTGGTAATAGGCCATGCGTTAGAAAGGGATCAAACATAGTGATAGAGAGGATAACGTCGGGTAAGCGAGGGAACCGAAGAAAGAGAATGGGCTTAAAGGATAACATAAAGAGAGGCAAAAAGCAAGCTGAGCTGAATAACAAAATATATACACTACCTTTAACAATTGAGTTCAGATCGATTAGGCCGGTTCAGTTCGGTATGGTAAACGAAACGGGCTAGTTGGATCGATATGAGAAGCGGGGGCTAACTCAGCCCGCTTTCTCTGCAAGTCTGAGATTTCAAATCGATATAAACAGATTAAAATCGATATCTCAATCGATTTCGCATTGGTAAACCAGTATTCGATGTTGGCGATTCGACTCGGCAGGCTTAGAATGCTCAGATCGGTCCGAGTTTATATCGATATGAGTTCGATTGGTAAACGCAGTGATATTAAGGATTCGAAAACCTCCAGCTTTACGAGATTGCGATTTAGAAATTACGATAGGTATTCCTATTTGCATGAGAATATACATTAAATGATAGATTTTCCTTGATAAATTAGTGGCGATCCTGACCATTTATGGAGTGTGAGTAGTGCAAAATAACCAACAGCCTTGTGCACATCTTTAAACCGGGAAACCTAACAACTACACAGTTGATATAGCTCTGGAAATGTAGCGAATATCCAGTCCTATTAGGGAGGAGGTCAGACGAATGTCACCATGGACACATGGAGGGACAGTAACGCCAACCGAATTATGAATGAAGAGGAAGGAGAGGAGGGAAAGGGGAGGGAAGGTTAATGAAAAGAATTGATGTGGACATTTCTGGGGTAACATAAAAAAGAAAAACAAACTCTTCACTCACGGGGTCGACCGACGTCATTTTCACCGGAGTGATTGAATGATTAGGCTATTACCGTTGACAAAGGGAGTGTGTGAGAGAGAGAGAGATGGCAAGAAAGGCCCCTAGGACGCGAGAAAAAATCTTTTTTTTGGCGCCGGCTGTTGTGGAAACTCGCGGCAGTGATTTTTTTGCGTCGACGGAGTGTAGAGAGAGGGAAAAAATTGAGCGATGGATTGCATATCAGAGGGAGCCAGCTGAACGCAGCGACCACAAAATATATACGATTCTCGGAAGTTCCCAGGAAGGCGGGGCATGTTAGGTAAATATTTAAGAACACACCGTCCGGGGAAATAATTGTTTCGTGATTTCGCGGTCCGGTCAATAAACTCCCTGGTAACCAGGAAGCACTGCCTGAATTTTGAAAAAGTAACCGCCCGCGTAGACCGATATAACGGGACAAAAGAGGAGAAATGACGAAGAAATGCATCGATTGGCTGTATCAATGACTATCCGGATAGTTTGTTAGGAACTAACTGTGAATTTAGTGTTAAAAAAACTGAAACGCAACGCACGAGATCGTTTCGAACCCATTCGTCGACCAACCATATCAATCAACAGAGTTGGTTCAAAATTAATGGTCGCGTATGTTATTAACCAACCAATTAAACTGATAATTAAAACGCGAAAGTGAATACCAATTAAACGACATGGTGTATTGATTACACCTGGGACGTGGCAATCGTTAAAAATGACGATTGCTTCAATAATCACGGACAGATTTCATTTTCCAGAGAATACATCATTTATTAGCTCAAATCACTCGCGCTTTCTATACTGTCCTATCACTTCTTGGCGTAAAAATCACTATTTTAAATCTCCTCCCTAATATTTAAACAGCAATATATTTCATAATTTCTGTTTCAACCTCAGAAAATTATTGCCATCGGTTTCTGAATGCGATGGTTCTTAACGGTAACAATTACTAGTCATTTTATTTACCCGTCATAGCTCTATTGAAGTGGGTTCAGAAAAATGTCCAATATAAGACCCTAGAGAAATCCTTGCAATGTAATCAGGGGTTTCCACCGGCTAGGGTAGGTTTGATGGAAGAAAGAATTTCTCAGCTATTTTTCACAGCCTCCATCTCCAAAGCATGGTGTCATTCTCTAGCTTGGCATACGGCCAAACCCTCTTCATTACATCCATTATTATCAATGGTCAGATTTACCGATTAAGGCAAGTTTGAGGTAGTCTGAGCGATGTAACAGTTTACATAAAATTAGATGAACCTGACTTCGTTATGTAGAACAATTATCCATTTTTCCAATTGTAACAAAATATCAGCTACCTCCTAATTGGAATGTTTGCCAAAAAATATCTACCATTTGTCAGGAAAAAAGGTGCAGGTATGCGCTCCAGGGGTTTTGACGAAAAATATCTTTGTCAGGACCGTAAGTATGCATAAAAGTTCAATACAGGATAGCCGCATAAATTTCTATTTATCATCATCAGCTGAAATTATTAAATGAATAATCATCAATGCATGATATTAAATCAGCTTGTAAACAGCAAAGGTACACAACATTTGATTAAAGGCACACAAACGCATGCATTAGGCCGTAAGCCAATTTCCTGTGATAATATTCTTTAATCACTTTTACGTTCAGTGGTCATTGAAATTAACTCTGTAGCATTTTCGGGGGAATCAATCTCAAAGTTCCAGTCATTACTCTAGAAAAAATACTTTCATCCACTTTTCTCGTCCGATATAGTTTCTATAAATCAAATTTAAATCCACACTAGTTAATATTCCGGGAGATGAAGGAGCTTTCTCTGTTTACTTGTCTTGTTGACGATAAAATTCAAAATTGGCAATCATATCGGACAATGTAATTGCGTCATGTTTAATGGATTCGTACCTCTGGTGGAGATATTCCGTTACAATCTTTGAATCTTGAATACATACGCCGAAGGCTCACCACCCTGACCATTAAAGAATAGCTAACAAAAATATGCCATAGAATTAGTACGCATGATTTACTAGTAAAAAAATGTTTTAGATAGAACAGCTTTATAGCATCCATACAATATTTCAGTCTTTAGATTTGCACAAATTCCATCTACCTTCATTCTGTCCATAAGCACTACTCTACTTTCAATTTTTTCCTTAACTAACATCCTCCCCTCCATTACGGCTTTCCGTGTTCCTTCACCCCCCCATTACCTCTTTCAGCCACTAACTCTTCTGCCCCCACCTCCTTTAGCAGTTTCCTCCCCCTCCCGCCCCGCACCTCCTCTTTCGCCTTCCTTTTCGCTAATCGCACTTTTTCCATTCTCCTCCGATTTATTTCATTCTTAAATCAATTAATCAATGATAAAAGGAGACAAAGATATCACTTTGTTCATATTATAATATCCTGATTTCACAGTCTAATAATTAATAGCAGCCAAAAGAAGGTAAAGACGGTGCTGATTTCAGAGTGTAAATCTCGCCAAGCGTCTGTAAAAGCTAACGTTATTGGTAAAAGGCCACAATTCCCTATTCTCTGTGGCAAAGTAAGCGAGGCTGGTCATTAAAGTTGGAGGGCATAACCTCGAGCAGGTAGAGAATTTCAATTACTTGCGTAGTACGCTTGAAAAAACGGACATAGTAGCAAAGACATATGGAAGAGAATAGCGCTAGCTAAGGAGGCGTTTAGTAATAGAAGGGAGCTGATGACAGGAACCTTGGCCAAGCATGTGAAGAAGAGACTGGTGAAGAGCTAGATATGGAGAGTAGTGTTGTATGGGACAGAAACGTGGACCCTCAGAATGGAGGACGAGAATAGACAGCAGACATTTGAGATGTGGGTGTGGAGAAGGATGGAGAAGGTGAGGTTGACGGAAAGGAAGACTAACAAGGAAGTACTTGAGATGGTGGACGAGGAAAGGAAACTTCTTAATGAAATTCGAAATCAACAGAGTATGTGGCTGGAGGATGTAATAAGGGGCGAGGAGTTGCTCAAGAGTGTGATAGAGGGAAGGATGTTGGGTGAGCGGGGAAGGGGAAGAAAGAGAATATCTACATCTACATCTACGTAATACCCTGCGAGCCTCCACGAGGGTGTGTAGCAGGGGGTGAATATCACCAAAGATGCACTATTGACATGCAAGTAGGATATTTAAGGGATATATGCTAGATAATAGGGTCACATGGTTAGTATCTACATAATAAGAAAGGGATTAATGGTTGTTATTACATGCATCACGCACTAAAGACTACTCTAACTATATTTCACCTACCTATCCCTTTGCTACGCTGCCTATTGTTCTCTCTTATAGTACGAGGGAAAAATGACATTTTAAATCTATCGGTACGACAATCTATCTCTCTAATCTTGTTAATATGATCAAACCTAGCATAATACGCAGGGATTCTCAATATATATCTAACGTCATCTGCGAACAAATCGGTTTCGAATTTACTTAAAAGGTTTAACCTATATTTTAACCTTCGTTCTGATAGTAATTCCCATCCTAGTTCTTCTATTAAACTCGTAACACTTATACAAATATCACAACGGCCTTTAACAAACCTAGCGGATCTCCTTTGCACGCGCTGTAATTCTTTTATCATACCTTCCTCGTACGGATCCCATATACTAGCGGCATATTCTAAATGAGGCCTGACAAGTGTAGAATATGTTTCATGGACGGGATGAAGAAGGGTAGATCGTATTCTGAGGCGAAAAAGAATATACTAGAGCGAGATAGGCCCCTGAGAGTGTAGAAAACCGGAAGGAGATTCTCTGATATTCAACAAAACCTACATTCACCGGTAGAATACTGAAAATAAGTAAAATTGGTAAAAGGCTACTAGATCCTACTGGGTGCCAAGAAGTAGAAAAAAAGCAACATATCAATTATGAAAAACAGCTGCTCAACAAGCATGATAGCGATCATGCTTGTTAGACAGCATGCTGAATATCTACCACATGGTACTGGAAAGCTATCGATCTAGCGAGTATCCTCGAGCTTCTCCAGGATCAAGTATCGTGTTTAACGGGCTTTACTCTACTCACAGGAGTGGGCGTCAAATCACGCAAACGAAAGCGACGACAGGCCTTTGAAAGCTTTCCGACGCGAAGCACAGAAAAATAGTCGCTCCGAGTCAACCTGTGCTTTTTCGCAGTTTCTTGGAGACGTCCCCGGGGGTAAGCAGCGGGGGGGGAAGAAAAAAAATTGGCAAAGATCTTTCAAGGAGAAGAATGGTTCTCAAGAACGTCCGACGAAGAAAAAAATCGTCTCTTTTCGGAACATCTCTTCGCTTTCCGAAGGAACGATTTCGTCTTTTCCCTTGTGAGTGGAACGCCCATGGCAAGGAAAGGCGATCCCCCGGTGAAATTCCGACCCTTTAACAAGAATTTGAATAACATTAATGACTAAATCCACCCTCTACACCCTTTCCAACACCACCACTCACTGAAATATCCATTAAGAAGTCCGAGTTGGATCTTCCGAAAGGGAAAGCAGGGTGATAAAGGGACGACAATTCCTTTATCCCTTGCTTTTAAATACCACCCACGTATATTTTCAACTCTCTCTGACACTTTCTATCACGACGTTCTGCAAGTAATTCTGAGGAAGTGTTGGGATTCATCATGGTGCTTAAACCGAATAAATCTATAAGTCTGGTAATCTTAAGGTGGCATATGGGCTCGTGAAAGGATTCATTGGTTTAAATTTCGATAGTACCTAGCGTGTTCCCATATCAACAGGAGCAATTTAGGAGGAGGCAGAGTAGTTTGTTGAAAAAGGTAATTGAAGGTGAAGGGTTAATAAAGGCCGAGATGTTTGGGAAGATATTGGTTAAGCGGGGAAGGAAGAGAATAGGTTTTATGGACAAATACAAGAAGGGTAGCACGAATGCTAAGTTGAAGAAAGAAATGTTGTAGCTAAGTAGAGGTCTGTGTGAGTAAAAATGTAGACGTCTTCTGATATCTTCCACTCTCCCCTGCTTTCACTACACCTTTCCATCCCAGCTACCTTTTTCATAACCTCTGATGATTTGAACATTTTATTCAAGTCCCTCTTCTTCTTCTTCAAAGATGAATCTGTCCTCAGACAGGTTTCAATTGAACTGCTCCCTCCATGCTCGTCTATTCAAGTCACTCATGTTTATCCAATTCATGTCAAAATTGTAATAATAATAATAATTTCTTTATACCAAACAGCCGAAGCCAATTACTAGGTATATAATATATTGACGAACACACAACCATGCCCAGGGGGGATTCGAACCCGCGACATTCAGTTTGCCAGGTAGGGACTTTACCCCGCCGCCACCGAGACCGGCAAAACCACTAAGTCCTAGATACATTACCACCACACTAATACCCACCACAATAAACCACCAAGTCCTAGATACAATACCACCACACTTATACCCACCACAATAAACCACCAAGTCCTAGAGCACATATCTACATTTAAAAATCTTCAGGGTGAAGTATCTATCAAGACGTTGAAAACAAACTTGATAAATTCAAATCTATGTGCGGAACAACTCATAGAACTCTAAAATATAAAACAAGAAAAGAGGCTAAATTAAACTTTTGCAAAAACGATTTCAGTTCCCAATGGCATTTAATATGAAGAGAGACGTGGGTACTGTCAAAGAGAGAGATATTAAATTGAATCAGCTGAAATGAAATTTTTGAAAGCAATCAAAGGTTGCTCGTTACAAGATCAAAGCTGCAAAGATAATATAAGACGAAATTTGAATATTTTCAAATTTCGAATGCAACATAAAAGAATACAAAATCCAATGGTGCAAAAATGCAGGGAGAATGCAATAGGAACGCCTCCACAGAATTAACTTGGAGCATAAGCCGTGAGGACAACGAAGCGTTGGACGTTCGAGGTTAAGATGAGCTCTGGAACAGGAAATATTGCCTAATTCATGAAGTGAAGAAAAAGATTCATTGTCACTCAACATTTTTTACCTATTGACCTACAATAATCCCCTCCGTCTTTTGATCAAATCCTTCTCCTTTACGCTCATCCATTATTATGCACCATTCCTTCCATTCTTTCCCGCACGTATACATACTTGTTCGGTAACTTGCACAAATCACCTTGAAAATGACTTTTAAAGTCAGAACGTTGGTCGGAAAATGCAAATGAAATAAATTTTGTGGACAAAACAAATTAACTTTTACTTATTCATTAAGTACCACAAAATAACCTTTTAAAACATGTATTCTCATATTTAAACCAACATTGTCTGGTAGACTACTTAGATGGATAGATGTTCACTGTACGAACTGCACATCCAGACGTGTTCCACAATGCAAATATCATTCCCTCAAGTAACTTACTCAAATATAATGCGGAGTTTAAATTGACTCCCAACATGCTCTATAGGTAAGTATGTACAAAGGGTAAGTTTGGCAACAATTTTCTCCAATTCTAACGCCTATTCAGTCAACAAAATGTGGAATATTCTAAAGTACCAACTAAAGTTTATCACAATCCGGGCCACTTTATCTGCAATAATTTTCTTATGAAATATAATTACAACATTATTGCTATAACTGCCGAGAGCCATTCTGCTCAGGGCGCTTCACGGTCTCAACGTCAAGGAGAGCTCGCAGCCAAAGAAAAAACAAGTTTTGTCACCGATAATGATGTCAATTTCAGCAAGAATAATTAGCTCATAGAATAATTCATTTAGTACTGAATACACCATATCTTCTTACAACCTCAACGATATTTCAGTTTGTTTAATAGTAGAGAGTTTTAACCGTTTCCATTCGCTTTATAGAGAGTTTAAAAATACCTATAATAGTAACGGTGGGATAGATGAGTGAATAAGACAAGTAATTGTCACATGGCATGGTAGAGATTTATATCTGTAGCAGGGATTAACTTTGGGATTGGTCTCTATGAGTCCTCATTCATGTAGCCAGGGTAGCCAAAATGGTAAGAACCCTTCCTGCATTAAATATGAATTTTATTTTAATACAGGAAGATATAAAAAATAATTTTAAATAATATTAAAAGATATTATAAATATTTTTGCCTTAACCAAAGATTGCTAATATCATTATTTAGAATAGTCTATACCATAGCCTCCAATCTTACTCTGTCCAACGCATTAATAATTCTACACCTATCTCCCCATCCACTTAAGCCTTTTCGATCCAAAGTATTTTCTTAGGTAGTAACTTCTCCGTGTGCTCTTGTTCACGCCCTTCCATTCTTATATTCAGTCTCTCCCTATTTTTTGTCCGCAGCAAACCCTCTCGTTTCCTTTCAATATCCATAATTATAAAGCGCGCATAATTAAAGCAGTCGAACTACTTGTAAATAAAAAGAATATCAGGACCACATAGGACATCAGCTAGGAATGATAGTGAAGAGGGAAGTAGCACTGATATTACTTGTTTGGATTTCTTCACCATCGAGCATCGACAGAGAATGCTCCAATGAGAGAGAAGGCCGACTTCGTCTTAAAGACTGTCGCAGAGGTCCTCAGGCCAAAGGGAACTCATAAAGGATATATTGCTCCAAGGATTGCTTTGAACCTCTGTAGCTTTGAGAAAACTTCTCTCAGAGATCCATGAGGACTCTCGGATGGCGAAATGTTCGGATATCTGGACTGATGAATTCAAATCGCAATAACGGAGTGTACGTAAAGATCCAAATCCATCCTAGCCAATAAAAAACGAATCTTTCCTGATATCCGTCGAAGATGTGTTTCGTAACACAGCCCATATGTGGTCAGTATGTTTTAATCCACATTACCTCTGCAGGAGAAAAAAGGAATTAAACACGTAAATGAAAAACGCACAAATATATCCTCTTGAATAATGACAACTTAAGACAGTCGAATGAATGTACGAGATCATTGGTCTAGGGAATATAAGGAATATGTAGCGGAAACTAATGCGGAGAAGAGTGGTGAATATTTTCAGGCAGAGGAAAACGAATCGCAGATACAAAAGTTTCATGATTGGCGCTCACCAAGGATTAATATTTGCCTTCAAACGGGATGTAGGTGACCAGAAAGTCGTCCTGTTAATTCAAGTACACAGAAAATAGGATCAATAACGTTACACATAGACTGTAAATTTAAGATAGAGGCATTAAAAGCCTCGCACCCTGGTTTTGGTGAAAATCATGAAAACCGTAAGCATATTTACCTCATGTAGACTGTGTTGAGCTCACCGAGCCTTTCCAGAGTTTATCTATGAATCAAAGAAACTTTTGCTCTCAAGATATTACTTAAGCCCAAGCTATTTTCCATCTTCTATCTCTTTCATCACCTTATTCGCAGCCGACATCAACAAGTTGGGGAAAAGAAGAGCTTCGTGTTCCGACACGGAACAGAAAAATCAAACGAGACTCTCTTAACAAGGACAGATGAATACGAAGCTATTAAAATAATTCTTATATTGAGTGAAACCACGAATTGCAGCTAATTGAGAAAAATTAAAACTCAAAGAACACGTACATGGTAGTCATACAACTAAAACATTTTGGGAATGGTACTCATGAGCAAAAATAACTATTACTCCGCATTAAAAGGGCGGAAAGTCGACCAAAGACGACAATACTGACAGACTCTAAAAAGACATACGAATTAAGCAAACGAGGAGGTAAAAGATAAAAGTAATCACCTAGAACGGCAAAAAAAATAAAATTGGTGCGGAACACGCCCCAGAGACGAGAGAGTATGTATTCAAAAACACTGCTCTCAATATCAACGCAAACAGAGAGATAAACAGACAGACTTGAAATGTCCGGGAACGGCATTACAAAAGCACGTGAACAACGAGAACAAATGAAATTTAATCGCATAATTGGCGACATGAGTGAGAGGGGCATGGAGAATAAAGTAAGGAAAAAAAATAAATGAATGACATCGACTTTGTGAAGTTACGAAATCACTCCGGAATAAATGCAGAACGTATAAAACGTGAAAGCTGGGTAATGAGTATTAATGAAAACGAACGCTTTTGTATCCACTGGAGTGAGATGGAAAGTCGGGGAGAGGGAGACGGGAGAGAAAGAGAAAGAAAGTGAATGAAAGGAGGAGAAACAGAGGAAGGGAAGTGGAGGAGAGGAAATAAAAAGTCTTGTCGAGAAGAGACGGGACTTGACGTCGACTTGTTCCGCACCCCATTCCTCTCCGCATCAGTGTTGCCAACTGCTGAAGAGATGATTCCGAAGGGAATTCCGTTCAAATGGTAAAGGCAGTTCTACACGAAGCACTACACAGCGCAGCTTGATTCATAATAATTGCGAGACCGAGTGTACGGCAATTTCACTAACGAGGTTAAAAGCACAATTATCGCCAACGCTGTATGCACGCGCATTATCAATGAACGATCGACATTAACTCCACGATTTGATCACGAATGAACTAGTTATCGCTAGAGATAGCGAACTGAGATGGAATTTTACCCGTTACCTTGATGTAACAATCATGTAAATAAAGTAACTTAGCCGAACATTTTACACCTTGCCTATTAGGTGAACGTCTACACGTAAATTTACATCTTCATACTACACTGCGAGCCGCCGCATGGGCGTGTGGTGGGGGATGATAGAGCACTAGCCGCGTGAAAGATAAGGCTTTGGGAGGTGAAGTTTATAAATGGAGTGTTTTGATCGGAGCTCAGATTTTATTAATGAATATCGCGAGCTGTATAGAAATAGTATATCGTACGGAATAAAGGTGGGTTTACCTTTGAAGTCACTTATAAGCAACACTTCGATGAGTAGGCACGCACTTCCATGGCAGAAGCGGTCGAGAGTGGTGGTAATCGACAGCGGTTGCTACTTGCACGGAAAATAAGACTGGCTTCTATTTTGCCTGCAAGTAGCACATCGATTCGGCGATAAAATTACATCGCATCCGGTGCTATCTTGGTCACATGTCAGCAAACAGAGATTTAAAATGTAAAAAATGAATAACTAAGTCGGAGGAGGACTCATTGTTGATTATGTAAATATTTATTTGCACTTGAAAATATTTCAAACGCTTAAGAACCCCTTATGTAAGCTTTATGACTTATATCTCATTTGATAATTATATTCATTCTTATTTCTCATACTTGATACTTTGTAATAATGCACAATTAATATAATGTATACAAATTTATTATATCCACGAATCCTTATGGGGCTAAAACAGCAGTATACAAACGTCATTACTGTCAAATTTATGTGAATTTTGTAATTACCATATTCATTGTATACTTTTGTCAACGATTTGTTTTCCGGAAGTTATTTCTAAGCAGAACGATGCACTACAAGTGGCGATACGATTCGAAATATCACTACAGTCGGAACTTCGATAGAAATCAGCTTCCATATGCAAACCCGCCGTAAGTTGTATGGTTCGGTGGCTCAATATCGCGATGAATATCGCATATCGCAGTCCATACATAAAAAATATCGCGCAAGCTGATCCCCTCCGCCACTCATGAATCATTTCTTTTCTCTGAAAACTCAGTGCTCTTCCTCCTCACCTCTTTAAAATATGGCTGTTTTACTTCCAAAAAGCCTATCCTTTCCTTCTCTCTCCCTTACCCTCAGTCTCCCTTCCGCACATGTGCCAAACTCAACGCCTCAACCAACTCGCACACATAACGGAGAGAAAAGCAGTCTCCATGACTCAAAATGTTTACGTTTCTAAGACCCGCTGAGCTCCGGAGTCAACCATCCTATCCTCCTCCCTCAACAAACTCTTCCGCCTCGTCGTCACAAATGGAGGGACCTCTGGGCCGAAGAAGGAAGTGAGGAGGGTGTAAATATTGGTCGAACGAAGTGATTATCGCGGGTCTTTGACAACCGATATTAATAATTCCAGACGCGCACCTCTGGGCCGAGGGGAACCCGTGGGGTAGGAATATACGACAGAATAAATATCCGCCCACAGCCCGTGTCGGCGAGGGCTGCGGAAAATTTCGACTCCGGAGAGCAGACAAGCTAATTACATAAGGGCTTGCGGGGCCGTCGACGGCGTGTACCCCACGTCCCGGGCCTCGGGTGAGTTGGGGTAAGAGGTTCTCTGCGGATATTCTCGTTGAAAAAGAGCCACGCGGCACCGTGCTATGCCGCAGTGTTGCGAATCGTGCGTCGTGGGAACGAAATAAATTCCGTCAAAACAGCAAACTTTGTTCTTTTACAGCATGGATATTCGTGGTTTCCACGAACTCAGCACTGATTCCACTAATTTTAGGAGCTCTGCGAAAGTTGACCAGAGAATAGAGAAGACAAACCGATCACAAAAGAAAAGTATAAGACGTGATTGGGTACAGTTTGACAATGATGAAGAGGGAACTGACAATTATCCAATTTTTTAAATAAACTTATTCTGATATAGTTTTCGGTGTACTACATAATCTTCTGATGACAGTACATTAAAACCTCTGTCGGAACAATGCATTTTATCAAACTAAAATTGCAACATCTACCTTCCTAAGATAAATAGACAGTATCACATAGTTTATTTTTACTGTTGAACATTCGAGAGGAAAACGAATTTTATATCCTGAGATGTAATAATTTTTGTAGAACTCCTGAATTGGAAACTACCATTATTTCGTCAGTGTATTAGTAAGACCAAATTTTGCCAGTATATTAGTGCGTACAAATTGACAACAGATTAGAGAAATTACATTATATTAAGTGGAATAAAAACGAAATAAAAGTGCATGAAAAATTTAACTCCATGAATATCTTTTTATACATACCTAAAACCAGATATACCTCCGGAGTAATTCCGGGCCCTCAGTTAAAAGCCTTTTCTTTTCCTGAAGAGCTGAATAACTGTCGATAGACTTTCAAATCATGCGGTTTTTGGTAACCCACTTTCTGGCAAAGTGCACAGAGAATCTTCTGAATACGCAAATATTTGCTTGTCAAGTATGTGCAAATAATTTACGCATTTATTCAAGAAATTATATTAAATGTGAAGCAAACTTTCATGGTGAGACAAAAGATAAAAAGGCAGTGAGATGGGTTTTTAAGTCTACAAGCAAACAAGCCAGGCGTTTAAATGTAACAGAGGAATAGAGTGCAATATAGTTAATAAACGTTAAAGAATTTTAGTATCTTATAATACACCAAATAACCGTTTTTTTAGTATTAGTAGTAAGCTTGGTCAACATGAACCGCCGCAGAATATATACTTTATAATTCCTCTTCTGCTTAATCTTTTACAGATGAGTACCAACATTTATAAATATCACTATTCAGTTGGAAAAACCAGCAGTACCCCAGAGAGAGATTATTTTCAGCCCTTTTACTTCCGTTCTATTTTCCTCTTAAACTCTCAAAGATCGTAAATGTTTTTAATAATTTGAACAATGTATACAAATGTATTTCTGTGACTCTACTGTTTCTCTAAGAACCAGTTTTGAGTTGCTTAGTTACACCTAATCTAACCAAGTTAAATAAAAAAACGTGAGAGCTATATTACAGAAAGCAGTATTACTTTTACTTTAAAACGAAGCTTTTATGAGCCGATATGAATAAGTCTCAAGAACAAGATAAAAATATGTATAGTGTGTGCTGAGATGAAGAAAGAAATTTTATAGGTAGACAAAGATCTGCGCCGGAAAATATCCGAAGGATTTGGGCTCAAGTGCATTTGACTCTCCCATAAAACCATGATGTAACCGAGTTATGAACGACAACCATAATAATATTTGCAGCAGAAAAGGTTACCCCAAGAAGGCGATATATCGGCACCTCAACCATCTGTGAGTTAAGTCGATTGGAGCGCGAATCGTTAATGACTTAGGGCACATTATATAAACTTTATTTAAGTTATTCGGAAAAAATCTTGGACCACACTTCACCGAAGTACATCTATGTATACGTTGAAAAAAACCATACAGGTGGTAACATAAACGATACAAGGATAATATTTTGAAATTTTTGTCTCAATTAATCCTTGACTCCTATCGTCGGGTCTTTTTTGAGCCGGCGATTAGTCTTTTTTGAATCTGTTCTCTTTTTGTAGTCGTAAAACGGCCACTCGCAGCAATCTTGGCTACAATGTAATCCTAGGGAGAGGGTGGAAGAGGCCAGTTGAACTTGAAACAGTGCGGATGACGGTTGTTGTTAACGAGCAATTCGAAAAATCGGGTCGAAAAAGACCCGAGGATAGTGTGTACGTGGCCAAACACCACGACAGTAGTTAAGGGTTGACGCATTGTTACGACTTGGGTTTATGGCGCGGAATTCGAAATTCAAGCTATAGTGTTCGTAAATACGTGTTTTTAATTAGACATGATACGTTAGTATTTATTTAGAAACAGAATAACAATATGAAACGCATTTTTTCGCGTTTACGAGAAAATCTGTACTAATGCTGTCCAATTATTTCGAAACTTTAGTGTTAATTTAAAAACATTATAACAATATGAAACGCATTTTTTCTCGTTCAGGAGAAAATCTGTACTCATGCCATCCAATTATTTCGAAATACATGTTCAAAGCCATAAGGCTACGCGTTAAAATTTCATATAATTGTCAAGAAATAAATAGCTAACATACTATCACTATAATTCACACATATCACTCATAAGTACAAGAGTGTAATGCTTCACGCCAATCTTTACATAAACGAAAATCGCTCCAACCACCTTCAGTGGGGGTCCTGAGTCAACCACCATTAGATCCGAGGGAGAGGTCGACCACTCATACCACTCACGGCTACGAGCCAAAAACCCATCGTTCTCCCGGCAATGTACATATCCTTGGACATGGCGTGCTTCACAAGACCGGGGGAAAAGCAACCCATTTTGTCATATCGCCTCCTTCGCTCCCTTTTACGACTTGTTATCACCATCACTTTATAGCCGACTCCGCACATCCTCAAAGGCTCCCAACGAAGAAGTGAGGGAAGAGGAGGAGGAGGAGGTCACGGAGAAGGACGAGGTGGAGGAGATTACGAATTTCCATACCTTCCTCTTCCCGACCTGCCCACCCACGCACCTCCCCATCCATTCCACCCAACAACCCATTTTGCTTCGGATTCTAATCTCACCTCCGCCGTACCCCTCATGCCACCGCGTTTTCCCTTTCTCGTTCTCGCACGAACACCCTCTGCCTTACTCCTCACTCTCTTTCCTCCCATCCCCCGACCCGTCTAAACCCCCACTCCTAAAAAAAAACCCTCCCACCTCCTCTCCGAGACCCTTTTCCCTCCCATCGACTCGTTTTAATTACCCCTGACGGAAAAAGACGGCGGGGGTGGGGGGGGAGAGTAAAAGGATCCCTTTCTACCTTTCCCACCCCATTTTCCCGCCAACTCCGGAGTGTGACGACATGTGACCCAATCAAATTCGTTCCCGCCACCTCTCCCCCGCCAATCTCCGTCAACCACCTTTCTCCCGCTCCGGCCCACGCCCGAAACTCGGGATACGGAGTGCGCCAGGAAACTGTTCTTTGCCCCCTCTCTCTGTCTTCGTTCTCGGCACACCCACTCCTTTCCACCCCCTACTCCCTCACACCTTTCTTTCCCCTGCACCTTTCCGTTCTAATTATTTCATTTTAATTACCTCCCGCGGAAGTACGACGGGGCGGAGAGAAACTTCAAGGGCAAGGCGGAACGGGAGGACTCAATACACAAAGGAGGGAAACGGCGTCGATGTCTTTGTCTCTCAATGTCAAAGTTTCACTCGTATTAAGGTCGAACGCCCGGAATCCGAAGAATTCGGAACAACACGAAACGAGAGCGGAGTCTGAATGTATTCAGTTCCCCAAAGCAGAATGAGGGAGTTTATTTATGAGACGATATTTTTCGTTCAATAGGAAATAAGCCACCGTGTGCCTCAATGAAAATGGCTAGTATTGAGAAGGCCCAGGATCGCTTATTCCAAATTTTCTGACAGCTAAAATATAGCATTTGAAGTGCGTATTATACGTTAAAGGGAACAAAAAATAGGATACTGCGGCTAGTTTCACGGTAATTTAGCACTGATAATGGAAATTTTAAAATGGACTCTTATATCAGATTCCTGAATTTATTACAGAAAAACGTCAATATGAAGAAGGGATATTATTCAAGTTTTTCATTAGCACTGTTTATAAGAAGTGAAAAGTGCTGGGAAATAGAAAAAATAAAATATAGACATGCTACCGTTTTAAAAGTTATTAGCGAAATACTACCGCAATCCAAGTTAAAAAGCGGTAGTTCCCTATAAGTGGCGCTGCAGCCGGCCCCGTGGCTGGACAAATTTGGTCATTTAAAATATGTTCGTGGGAAAATCTGCACATTTTGTGCCATAAATTTTGCTTTCAAAAGGTAACTAAATTCATTAGCGCACGCAGGATTATTAAGCCAAAAATAAAAATGTGTGATTAAGAACTTGTTTTGACTCACATTGTTTAATCAGAGGCACCTTAAGGCGCAGAAGATTGGATATGCAAACCGAGGTTAATGGAAGAGATAATCCCACTTTGATAAATATTGAGGTAATAGTAATAAAATAATGAATCGTTTTCTGCACAGCTATGAAGTAAAGCATGGACTTGGTGAACCCTTGCGTTTTATTTTATCGAATAGCTAAAGTAGGAGTTTTTATAAACATTATCCGGCACAAACATGTATGCTTTGGGGGCTGGACAGTAAAAACATCTAAAAACTCAGAGCACATAATCGGGATGATTACCCAGTTTTAACAATCACTGCAGTTGAGAGAAGGTCAAATACTGTGCGAAAAATATGTAACTTGGATCGCTGAAAGTTACGACTATCTTCTCTCTCCTTAATTCACTTCCACCTCCAGACTCTGCTGAAAATTAATGAATACCCACAAAGTTTGTTTAAAAAATGTATTTACTATCTTGTAAATCCAAACTGACATTTCCACGCAGTGCTATTCTGTTGGGATTGAAAGAAATTAAGTCCCTGTTAGCCCTAATCGAAAACGTTTGGCACGGAAACAATTCCAAAGTAAAACATATTCTTAATAAAAAATTTTAAAATATTCTCATTTTTAAGTCATGGAATTGGACTCGTTGTCATATGATCGAATAGAAAGGGAAGAAAAGTTATCGAGAAATATTTCAACAAATATATACTTATATTATATGTACGCTCGGTCCGTTGAATAGGAGCGGTTTAAAGGAAGCAATTCCGTTTTATTCTCGGAAGAGAATATATTTTACTATCAAAAGAGAGCGTTCAGAATTTGTCGGATGATTGTTGCAGCCACCATATTTCGAGAAGCCTGATACATTTTTTTTTTTCAATTTCACTCACTCAGAGCCCTTCTGCCAAAAGACTCTCCCATCTCCCTTATCCTCTCTCCCCCCTTCACGTCCACAGTTGTATTTCTCCCGAATTTTCCTTCTCGCTACCTCTCCTCCGTCTCCGCCTTTCCAATATTTCATCTCTCAGTAATTCCGAGCACGGAACGGAATGGAAAATGTGCACAACAACACGGGAACGGCGTGTAAACCGATCAAAATCTTTCCAAACTTTTATTTTTCTCCTCTTCCCCTTCCCCTCTCCTCGCTCGTATTTCATCCGTTATCTGAAGAAAATCTCCCATTCTCCCCACCCTCCCGCTGAATAAAGCCTCCACTGCCGTCGTATACACGTCCGCCCACATATTCACCTAGTTATTTCTCATCAATTATTATAATGGAGAGGCTCCGATCGGCTTGATCGCTGGCACACGACCACGGATACGACGACACAAGAGGAGATAGAGAAAACGCGGAGAGGCGGAATGATTCGAGCACACCGTTTCGGGATACTTTCATTAAAAAAAAATACGGAAGAGCGACCGCGTGATTTCATTCCAAGTCGCGTATATATGCTCCCTCTGCAAACTACCTACCGCGGCAGAGAATTTATTATTCGCTCCATGGGCCAAGTTATAAATCAACCAAAATGGTGAAGATTGAAAAATATTGAAAAATCGATGGGCCGCGGGGCACGGACGGGGAAAATTTATATTTTTTAAACGTTTTGCGGCACGTTCCGGAACTCTCGTGCGATAATCCTCTTCGATAATGCGATGGAAGCATACAGTCTCGATCCAGTCATCACAGAGCTCTTTCGTTTGGCAAAGGATACGGCGGGGTCCTAATTTCCTGGCATTACAGAGCGTTCACCATTCACGTCGACTGGATGAAGGATTTCGCGGGTCTATGGCAATTGAAATTAATAGGAATTTCGACCGATTATGCAGCCTAGACAATCTATAATACATGTATGTTCTCCTAGGCTTCTAAATGGTTGCGCATATTATCATATAATTAGCGGTATGTGCATCAAAGTCAATGTAGAGACATTCAAATTACTTATTCGGCCCAATTGGGGTGAGTTGAAGGAACACAAGTAAGGGCCCTTATCCAGCGTACACCTCGGCATATTAGTTACATCCACGCAACATGATTTTAAAAGCACTTTCACAATATATGGATACTAATAAAATATTAACAGATAGTATTTTAAGTGTTCTACCGGTTAAGGTAGGTTGAACTGAATGGTAGAGAATCTCCTCCCATTTTTCTATTTTTTCAGGGGCCTATCTCGCTCTAGAATATTCTTTTTAGCCTCACCATACGACCCAACTTGCAGATATACAAATGCAATAAAATTAAGGGTTTAAACGACCTATTCACATGTAGGAAAAACGTAAGGATGACCATGTCTCTAGTATCCAAATATAATGATGTCAATTTTTCCTCTCACTTCTCTCAGTAAGCTCACTTCCCTCTCACTCTCCCACAGCAGACAAAACTCCAGCTCAGATAGAGAGAATTATGCTGTTTACACGTGAGGGTGGAAGATTGTTTGGTATTACAATGCAACTGCAGGAAACTGAAGGAAATGCAAAATCGTCTTACTATTCAGTTTTACTGATAACTCTTCCGTTTTCCTTTGCACAATCGTTCACACATCCCACAGCCAAGAGTGAGCGTTTCTCATAGTTATATGTATTATTGTCAATATCAAAACCACAATCGGGAAACGAAGGTATTACATTGAAATGTGGGGATGTGTAGAAGTTTAAATTATCATAGAGAAATATCGAGACTATTCCTTAATTATACTGCGCGTTGATGTTGGCTTTCCCCTATTTGACTACATTTCAAAATTACATAAAACTATTGAAGAGAAACAAAGCAAGGCTGTTTTTAATCTATTCGTAGATAGGTCAGGATGGGAAATTGTGTATAGGCTTTTGATTTCATCTATCTATCACATATTTGCTTTATTTGTTGGCTAGAGTTATATTTTTATATGGACCATAATATTTTTTATCCTGAGAACAGTGCCGGAGATGGGCAAAACGAGGCGCTTGGCGCCACTTGGAATGGCGGAGGCCCCTTTAGCAGAAGAGTACACAGCCCACCGTATTAAATCAATGCGGATTAACATCCGGGGTTCAGGGAGGCTAAAGTGTCTCCATCCAGCCTCCTAAGAACTTCCTCATTGGGTCTTCTTCATTATTCCCTTCACTCTCCCCTTTTGATCTTCTAAAATTTTCCCTGAGACTCCGAATTTCCGCATCTCACACTTCATTTGCTCTTCCTCCACGACCCTCCGCTGACGCGATTCGCGACCCCGACCTTTCAGCCCCTTCGAGTCCTTTCCCTTTAAGGTGGGATCACGTCGTACAATGGAACCATTGGATCAACTCAATGGGCAGAAAATATGATTTTTATTACAAAAGGTGAACTATCCGTCAATGCGGGTTAAGATGGATGAAGGTATACCCATAATAACCTTCTACAGCTTCAGGTCCTGGTCTCCTTACATGGTTTCATTCATCAGTTCCGCATGCTTCCTAAATCTCTTCATCCCATCCATAGAGCTAATTCTCCTTCTCCGCCTTTCTACTTACCCAATATTCTCCCTCTATTCCGGCCGTCAACTTTCCTTCGCCCCTCTACCAACTGCCTACACCGCGTACTCTGCCTAGTCTAGTGAAGTCTTCACGGGTCTTTAAATGGTTAGGTAGCTGTTGGCCAACGTTTCTATCGCTTCCTCCGCCTCCTCGCCATTGCCACCTCCAGCGGAAGTAGCCATCGAAACGTCGGCCAACAGCTATCTAACCTGGTGAAAAACCCGTGAAGACTTCATTAGTATTATACGCCGGGAAAGAACCAAATCATATTTCTGTTTAGTATCCTCGTCTCTTCCAGCCTATTTCAATCCTTATCAGGGATTGCGATCGCTGGATTCCGGAATCGCGAATCTCGGAATTAATAATTACCTATACACAAAGCCCGTGAATCCAGGATTGATACTATAGCCTTTGGTTAAGAGATGGCGCCATAAACTTAGTTATATCGCGACTCTCCATTGTATTCTCCTACCCGCAAAATGCTTGATTCCTACCTAATTCTTACTTCGACGCCCATCATAATTTGCCTGACGTATTCTATACTCGACCTTCCTCTGAAATATTTCCCATTCATTTCTCCACGCATCATTGTTTTCATCTGATTACAATGTAGCAAAAATTCTCGATAAGGTTGCCATTGTAGAAAATGCTCCGATAGGAAAAGCATAGCAACATCGAAACTATCACTGAAAACTTATTCTTAAATAATCTGCGTACGCAATGCTATACTTTAGCTTCCAAGCGATTCCAATTTTCCCCATTAATTTCTTCAAAATCATTGTTTTCATCAGATTAACATGTAGCAAACTATGCTCAATTAGTTTGTAATTTTAGAGAAAAGAGTTTGAAAGGAAAAGCATGGCAGAATTGAAGCAATCACTGAAAACTTATTCCTCAAATAATCTGCGTTTTTAATATTATACTTTTGCTTCCAAGTGATTTCAACGTGTCCTATTCACCTCTCCACACACAACAGTTTCCAGCAGATTACAATGTTGCAAAATATGTTCAATAAACTAAGCATAGCAGAATTGAAAACATCACTGAAAACTTATTCTTCAAATGATCTACGTTTTAATTTTTTTTTACTTTTGCTACCAAGTGATGAATACTCTTTAGTCAGAGTAAGCTTTTTATTCAAATTGACAAACGCGTAAATGGTAGGATCCCTTATTTGATTTGACTCGCGCAGTCAACTGAAGCAACTCCTAAAAGGGATCCTCAAAAGTCCTTTCCTTTCCACCCACCGCTACCCTTTAGCCCTTCTCCTTTCAGCTTTCTTCTCTCGAGTCTCCACCACCGCCCTCCGACGCCTCCGCCAACCAACGCATTCATAACTCCTTCCTCCTCGCTGCGAGATGTTTATGGCTACAGACAGACAAATGGAGTGTAATCCCCGTGAGGAACGAGGATGTTTCCCAAGATGTGCGGAAGAGTTGGAATGAATTCATATTTCCTTTCCCCAACGCGTCGCCTCCGCTTTCACCGAAAGGAGTTATAAGAGGGCGCTGGTTTCGGTTTGGGCGTTAATGGCCGCGGGAGAGCAACGCGCCCCCCCCCCCCTCGCAGCACGCCAGAAAGCGCGCGCTAAAATACACATTGCCGCGAGGGAGGGATTGTGGGATATATAAGGCGGGGAAGGAAAGGCTATGCGTTCTTCATTAGATAAAACCGTAACGTGATATGTAATTTTTCATCACAAAAGACGCGATGTAGTGTATAATGAAATACCGCATGATATCGCATACAAACGCCTACATACGTTCAACACCTACATGCGATATTAATCGTATATACTCATGCCCGTTGAGGCGGCCAGAGGGATAATGCATGAAGTCACCTGGTAAGATAATGCAGATGAGTTAGGTTTTACAAATTACTGTTCACTGCATGATGCGGCGTATTGCGCTATAATGGAACTGAACGCATGATATCGCATGCATATATATGCACAATATTGTTGCCATGGGGACACGCGGTGGTGGAGTAACGAAAAGTATCCCCCATCGTTTGAGACCATGTATCGACTTATATCGCAGTGAGATATTACGCAGCACACGGAAAGTCGCAAAGCAGCAATGTCTCGTTCAGTCCACTATCGTATGTTATTACGACGGTCCACACCACGGTGCGCTCGATTCGCATTGTGAGTTCACATTCGTACCATGGTAATCCTATGTTCGTAACGCTGTCACTTTACAGTGGTGGCGATAGTGTTGCGAGCAGAAACCGGGAATTGTGAATAGCTATAACAAAAAAAGACATTAAAGTGAAGTAGATGATGTTAGGAAGACTTACGAGGAAGTACTTGAGATGGTGGGCGAGGAAAGGAAACTTTTGAATGAGATTCGAGATCGGCAGAGAAGATGGCTGAAGGATGTAATAAGGGGAGATAGGTTGTTCAAGAATGTGATAGAGGGAAGGATGTTGGGCAAGGAAGAGGAAGAAAGAGAATAGGTATCATGGACGGGATGAAGAAGGGAAGAACATATGCTGAGAATATTCTAGAGCGAGATAGACCCCTGAAAGTGCAGAAAACAGGGAGAAGATTCTATGACAGAAAATAAAATCAACCTTAACCGGTAGAACACAAACAACATTATGTTACTTTGATGAACAAGCAAAAACGTGAGTCATTTGATTGAAAAAACACTTCGACAGACTCAGAACGCCACAGGAATATGGTATTCCTTATTTCGATCGCTTGCTCTTTACTTGTTCATCGCGATACCCAGGTGAGGGGAGTGAGGGCAACGCTCAGCCCCATTCACACAGAAATGATTCGTATGTTGGTCCGTATGACGGCAGACTGAAAGAGACAAAATGCAGCAGCTACAGATTATCACTCATGATAATCGATTCGATTTTCACGTTCGATAATCTGGAAATTTTTAAGATCGAATCGATCCATCACAATATCGCACAGCCATAGGAAGGAGAGGGTAGAAAGAGGAAGAGGTATGCAAGAAAAACAAGGAGAGACGACTTAAGGAGGGTGCAGCAGGATTAAGAGCGAGAAACGCTGGATTTACGCGAGTTGGGAAGTCATCGCGGAGTGCATTCGGGCGTGGTCGGATTATTTCAAGAAGTGTGCGTGCGCCTCCCAACCACTGCCATACACCCTCCTTGCCCTCCCCCGTTTTCCCTGCATGATTATCCTGCATCTTTAAGGAGGAGGGAAAAAGAGGACGGTAGGGTGAACGTGCGTTTCTTTAGTCTACGGCCAAGACAGTCGGCACTCGCGTCCCCTTAACCACGGTCGGGTGCGGATATACTACAGTCTGGATCGCTGGCGAGTACGAGAATGCTGCGCATTGCTATTCGTTCGTTTTCGGGAAGGCGCGGTAATTATACAGCGGGGAGAGAAGGCGACTCGCCCGGGTTGAGACGAGGATTTAAAACGAGATGCAACTCGGTGGAAACTCAAGAGTCGCGTCTCCAGAAGACCACTTTTTTCTCCTCTACAACCACCACTAATGGGCTTTTTTCTGACTCTAAGGCGATAGTATTCCCCATTACAAACACGAGATGACTCCAACGGAGATAATTTCATTCCTCATTCCAAATTTTCGTTGTGACTGCAGTGTGGAAAATGATCATTGTAAAACAGTTCATTTTTATTCATGAGAGTTTGCTCCATTCATTCCCAGCCACCGAGAAAACTGCAACTTAATCACGTACTGGATTACAACTCCGGAGCCCTGTTTGGCACGAACTTCTACCCGAAAAACCTCCTGCTTTGCATGTGAAAATAGAAGAAGTGAATACCAGACGGTCTCGTATACTTTCTCAAAGGATATAAAGTACTCCATTTGAGGAAATTTTCCCATGAAAACCATCTTTTACCAGCCATTGGGTAATACTAGCGAATTATCTACCATTGGCAAGATGAGTGGCGCCGGTGAAAAAAATCGGCCTGCAACTAAATGGTATAATAATTACTCCCAATCATTAATACTGATTTAGTCAAGCAATTACTAGTCTTTATTGGTATTTTCTTGGGTTCTCCCCGCGTAGAACCATTTTTCTGGGCGACCGTTTCGCCGGCATTCCAGTCAGCTTCATCAGGTTCTAATGAACAGAAGAATTGTTTTCCGATATATTCCGGGCTCTGGTCCGTTAACTGTCCGTTGGGATCTAGTCCGGAGCGCTCTGACTGGCTGAGGAGTCGGACGATTCTTGGATTGTTGAAAATCCGTTGAAAAGGAGAGGAGAGTGGATAGCCATCTTGCCTGTTGAAATTATTTGGATTCATACCGATTTAGATCGCCTCCCGTATTAGCGTGCCAGAGCCAACGGTTATCGCACCACAGCCCTATATATAGCAGCAGACGATTCTCTCGTTCATTAGGACTTGACGAAGCCGACTGGAATGCCGGCGAAACGGTCGTCCAGAGAAACGGTGCAACGCGGGGAGAACCCGAAAAATACCAATAAACAAGAAAACCGCGGAAGCCTTCGTAACAATTACTGGTCTTTATTCGTCGAATTAGTTATTCATGGATAACACATACCTACTGGCCGTTTTTTCCAGGTGAACGTGTTTGATAGTCCGATGTCCTTTCTCAAAATTTGCATAGTTGTTGAATAGCCACATGGGGATTAATCTTGCCTACCGTATCATCACTCCACACTGCCGTAATAACTTTTCATCCGGTTTCTCCGATTTCAATGCAGAAACAAAGCGTGGATTTTGAAGCTATACAGCTATACAATCCCACCATACAGAATGCGTCATTTTCTGAGAGCTGCGCCAATGGAAACCCTGGCCCCATTGCGTGCCGAATTAGTTTGCGCTCCCAACTCCCACCATAGTACTCAAAACCTCACAGTTGAATGAAAATAAAAAAAGGAACGGGCCCGGCCGAACCGGGGCGAGAATTCCACAATTTTTCGCCGCGGGCGGGAAACCGCGAAATGATTAAAATTCAGGTCATAAAAGCCGTGAACGTTAAAAGTACACATACGTACCGTTCGCCCTACTTTGCGCATTCCCTACCCTGAGAGCCTCGTTATATTTGAAAAAAATAAAACTACGGTGGTGTACCACACCATGAACAACGCCACATTGCCTAGACTGGACCAATGTATTAAAAAGAAAATTTTACGGCAGCAGGCGGAGAAAATTACATTTTTTTTAATACGAAGAGAGACATAAATATATGATCCCACGAAGTTATGTACGTATGCGCATAAAACTCTCGCTGCGGAGAGTATATGCGGGCGACGTCGCAGGGGATCGTACGTTGGGCCATCCGCTAAAACTTCCCCGTCCCCCGGAGCGACATTATCCGCACCATCCCACCGCGTGAGGAGGCGGTTAAGAATGAAAACGGCGAATGGCGCAAGGCGACTTGGAGCACCGTCCCGCACTCGAACGGCAGAACTTTCAAAAAGAGCTAGAAGAGAAACGCTACAACGCTCTCACCCGCCACCGACACTCCATATCACCCAACGCCCCTCCCTCCCCACCGCGATCACTCGTGGAACCGCGCAACTACCCAGTGCCAAACAACGATAACAATTACCCTGAAAGCTCTCTTCTCCCCAGCGATGGTTTTAGTGGGGAGTGGAAATAGAGGGAGCTGTCTGGAGCCAGGCACACTCCGACGCAGGGGTGCGGGACAATTTCGCACGAGGGATGGGTTGGAGGGGGGAGGAGAACGTGATGCAAAATTAGACTTAAGTAAGCACCACAGAGAGAAGCACCAAAAGAGGGAGAGATGTGCGTAGCACACGGTAAATGGGGAAGTACAGGCCCTCATCATCATTATCAGCATAGCCTCCGCCACCAACCTACTGCAGCAGCATCGTAATAAGTGAGCAATCCGTGGATTGGTTTGTTTGTTTTTTTATACAGAACGCACACTCTTTCCCCACGGTGTGGAAGCAAGTCTGATTCTCCCCTAATGCGCTCTCAGCTCCTCTCATTTCCTCGAATCCGCCGTCCCAATACTAACTACAACCACGCGTGATTCTCATCTCTCCGCTTTTCCCCTCCTGCTCCCACCAAAAAAAAATCTTCCATCACTGCACTCAAGTGCGCTGTGATATAAGCACGAACAGTCTGAGGAGATTTTATTGTATAGTTAAAGAAATACCGTTCATTTAACATTCTGGCTTCTAAAAGGGAAAAAATCTCCCTAGCATCTTTAGTAATGGGTTTTCTACCAGCAGATCTGTAGGCTTTTGGACAGCACTAGTCCCAATAAATGCCCCATTTCTGAGTCATCTTTTTTACTTTCATACACATCACCTGCTCGCCATCAAGTCTCCCCTTTTTCCCATTAAGTAGCTTATGAATTTCTCTTTTTAATCTTCAGCAGCTTATGCATTTCCAAGACACATACATTATTAAAAAGTCATGAGCACTGAAGTTGGATTTCTCATTTGCTCTGACTAAAGTGATTGCGAGTGAACGTCCTTTGCTGCACTGTGCAAAACAAACAAAAGAGATCGAGGAAATTATTAGGAAGATGTTGAGATCTTTTGATTGATACTTCCGCATATAAATTAGAATTTTCAACAGATGAAATATTTACGAGTCGACGATTTTGCATCTATTGGACGAATACTTGCGAAAGAAGGAAATATGAAGATATAACAAGACGTGCGAATGCCGAAAGGCTAGTTTCTGGTAGCGTACGGACCATGAAAGAAGTGTTTGTTTTGGCAAACGATAATCGCAGTGTAAAAAAATGTTCTCCTTCCGACATTATCACTGAGAAGCAAAATCTGGGTACGTCCAAATTTTCCTAAATTAGTTTCAGCGAGATAGTTCCCCACCCATGATGGAGACCATATTCGAGGTATACGTTTTAATTTCAGCAGCTCTAGAAAGCAATAACTAAATATTGTATTACAAATGGTACAATAAAATACTTTCACAAGACAGAAATTTCAAATAGCGAATCAAAAGTATGTATATTAGTCTTTAACTTGACTCGTTTTTTCACGTGGTGCGTTTAAAACTCCATAACGGAAATTTTCGTGAACCTGAAAAAATTACTTCGGCGACAATATGATTTATTTTCAAAAATTGTCAATAAATCATACAAACTACGAATGTTAAATTTTTGACGAGACTTGGGTGCTCGAAATTCCTCGTTATTTAAATATGGTCTCTCTGGAATGCATTCACGTACCATTTCCCATGTAAAAGGGCTGGTATTTTTCGTCGAAAATCTTGGAAAGCAGTACGGTAAGGGCTGATATTTTTGTATCTCTACAAGAGGGAGATATTTTTCTATGACAGATCTAATTCATTGATTTTTTTATGAAATGATAATTCGCTCAACCGACCCTGAGAGTTGGCTCGAGGAGGAATGACGTAAGAATCGAGTACCAGAGAAATGTTAGAGGTAAAAGTAGAAAGATAGGAGAGATAGCTAAGCTTACTTAGCTCAATTGAACAACATGCCCTTGAAAATGAACGAACCACTTCAAAAGATTCACCAGGACGAAATGAAATGAATAAATCAAAAGAATATCTCGAATGGAAAAGTTCAGAAACAATAGAATTAGGAAACTACGGGCGCTTTGCATGATCTAATTGAAGATATGAGAGTAAAGCAATTAGGAATGTATGGTCGCGTTCAACGACTGAATAGTTGGTCGGTTATTCGAGGATGCGCCCAACAACTGACGTCATTTGCGTCATTGCGGTCGGATGGGTGGGTAGGTAAGGATCTTTGGCGAATGGAGTAAGGAAGAAGGGAAGCCCAGCGTGGGCATTAGCCTGCTCTTAACGACAGGCACCAAGCGGACCACGCTTTAACGTCTCATCCGACCGACGAAATGCTGGACTTGAAGTGCCCTCCACAAGACACCCACGTAGAGATCGGGATTTCCTCTGAAAAATAACCGCCTCCACCGGGATTAAAAACCTGGCCAATGATATAGTAGGTCAGTAACCAGCCACCGCACCAACCCCTTCAACGAATAAGAAATGAAATATTACGTAGAAACGAACTTCCTGTAGTAGACTCTTATCTATAAGAGGAAAATAGGAATGCCAAGACAGAGCTGAAACGGAGGAACAAAAAACAAGCTGAGAGACGGAGAGTGGTCTGGAAGAAGATCATTGGAACGACCGACAACAATGTAGATTGGGAATTTGAAGACTCCGTGGATTGTAACAATCGGAATACTTACACAAAAAAAGTTAGTAGTTCATGACTCCTTCCTCAAGAATGATGCGTAAGAATCCAAGGATTGTCATTCCCTTCGTATCCGCATCCTGGCAACGCATTTTCCGGAATCAGCCTCGCGGAAAACGGAAGTCGACGAAACAGATAATGTTTTCCGTCTCACTGCTCGTGAACCGTGCCTTACTCGTTTCTCAGGAACGTCGCAGGTATCACTTAAAAGTCGCTCAAAGAAGCCCTCTCAAATCATTTCTACCATGATTTACTGGACTCATTTTGAGACCGGAGATGGGATATAAAGACATTCACTCAGGAGTTGGAAGTCTTTTCACCTACCACCTTACATTCCGCAAGACATACTGAACCTTCTTCCCCCGCGAATGGAAGAAAAATCTTCAAAGTACAGAAAAATGATTTTCAAAGGCAAATAGGGTTACCAAAGGCAAATAATTCACAATGGACTGAAAGATTATAGGAATCGGGACATTCACAGGAGGCCTCGTGCGGATTTCAAAGCGAATTCTCGAAAAGTATCACTTGGTAAACGTCTCTTCCCTGCGATCAAAGATTGAATTCGAAAAATATTATCAGAATATACCTTTGCGTGACAGTGACCCTTGTAGGATAATAGCAGAGACGGAGAAAAGAGAAGAAAAAAATATTTAAAATAAGTGATTTAGGTGAGAGATTTGGAGAAGATGCAGAGTGGAGAAGAAGCATATGTAATGGCGAACGCGCTGCGAAGAATGTCATCTGCTTTTTAAAGTTTAGGAATTTCTGCATGTTCCACTTTACCAGCTGAGCTCATCTTTTGTTAGGCATAAGTATTGCATTATTATTTATTGTTCAAGCTCATGGTCTTATCAGAATTTCCATTAACGATGATCTGTTTTCGTTCTAACTTCAACCTCTAACGAGGCTCACAAATGGTCATTTCTATGTTTACTTCGTCTCTAACAACCTCGTACCCTATGAGGAAAACTCATATCTTCTTGTATCTTATATTGCAATATTCTTCAAAATAATCTGTGACATTATTGTTTTTTCTTATCTTTCTCTGATAATAACACATTTTCCATTTTTTACTTAGTGTTATCTGTTTCTACAAAACTTTTGTATATGTTTACTGTGATTTTCTGTTGTGTGTTTTTCATTAAAGCAGAACTTGATATTTATTATCTGTTTTGCACTAAAGGGGAAACATAGGGCACAAGAAAACGTTATTCTATTCTATTCTAAAAAGAAGTCATATTATATTATTATATCATATTACATATTGTGACGGAACACGTTCGTCACATACGTGGTAGGAAGAGGGGAACACCAGCCGTCCCGAGTGAGGGAATGATCGAGTAAATTGGTCTATTTGAATCCACCAAAATATATATCACAATGCCTGATGACGTACAAAATCAACAAAAAAATACCCTGATGAGGATGAATATACAATAATGAAACCTCCAACACTTCATTGGATTTGACCACTTCAGGATTCAGATGAAGATGGACAGCGTGAAATACATACATAAAACAAAAAAAGGCGAATGCAATGAGACTTTTCCCCCTTCCAAAAATGATACATTTTACAAAGAAAAATGATTTTGGGCTCACGTTCACATGTGCCCTTAAATAAAGTTTCTTGATCACTAAAATAGGTCACTGTCTGGTACTTTTCAACACTTTGTCGAAAGTTTGGTGAGGGCAAGATGCACGGGGGCATAGGGAAAAGAGATTCTGATTTCGTGATTGGGGAAGTGAGAGTTTATCTGGATAACCAGAACAGTGGACGGGTCGCAAACAGCAACGTTCTTACTGATTTCTGTCGATACAGGAATTGTTGAAGACGTCAATTGAGTCGCTGCTGGGATCCCCATAATCGCGGTACCGGGAAACAATCTTCTCCCTCACCGGCGAAGAACACGGCCGTCACTCGTCCGCTTCACTCTCTGCTTCTCCAGAATTTTCCTTGCTTATCCCGTCCTCCACCAGCATAAATCTGGTTTGCTCAAGAGGGTGATGGCTATTATGCTCATCGTAGGACTTCCCCTAATGTTTCTCCTCGCGAAGCACACACTCCGGGCGTTTTTATATCCCTCGGGAGGGGTAGTCACTCGTCGAAGGATGGGGTTTTCGGTGAGAGGGGGTTACTTTTCACATACCTGAGATAAAGTGGGTCCCTAGGTAGCCCCAGTTAACTTGAGGACGCCACACCGGCCACCATTCACCCTGACACACTCACACGACCAGGCAAATGCACTTTGTTTCAAAACACCTTGAACCAACACTCGATCAACCCTTGTTCGAGCCGTCACAATATATTATATCTCTTTGCGGGACGTCTTCAATGGAGTATGATGAAGTCCCCATAATTCATAAAAATTCGTAGAAACCCATTTGTCTTAACTGTTAAGACCTTACCATATTTGTGAGTCCTATGGTACCATTAGTAGTTGGAATGTGATACTTGTACTGTGATCTTGTTTTGATCACAAAAATCGATCTCGAGAGCCAGGTGCCTAAGTAAGCTCCGTCCTAATCAACCCGAAAGTTAAACATATACAGGATTCAGGAAATGGAGGTTGGGAAGAGAGAAACCCGATGTCGGCTTACCCTGCTCCTAACACTGCTTTCTTGCACCCGAGCCACATGTATAAAGAAGAAAAATATCATTCCTATAAAAACTACATCTACATTCTTGAAAAGATAGAATTCTTCACATGGTATTGCTATTTAAACTAAACTTATCGAATTCTGAAATAAAAAATCAAATACCTGACTTTCAAATTAAAGTCGTCGCAAACATTTGTAGACTATAATCTCGACATACATTCGTCAAGTTCAATTGCATTCAATTTATGGAATTTTCATTGAGAGCGTTGACGAAAAAAGGCAAGGAGAGCTCGGTTTTATGTCTCCTTTCACCGAGAGGAGTACTACGCTTGGAGTGCAACACGCACAGCACCCATGTTAGCATCGGGGTTCCTGTAAAACACCCCCACCCCAGCCGGTATTCGAACCCGGGCTTCCGGGATGTGAAGCTAGTTTTGCAGAAACCACACCAACCCAATGCCTGGGTTACATGTGGTCCATCGGAGCCTAATTCGGCTGTATTGGTGTGGCGAAATTAGGAAACAAACGCGAATTCAAAAGGCGCTGCGACGAGGTTAAATGGCTGAATATTCGCTTGGTGGTGTGAAAAGTGCCGCATATTTCCACATCATGCGATAAAGTTTCTCCCCTTATCGCTCTGAATAGATGAGTACTGTACCTGCAGAAGGCGAATCCATCTATTAAATTTTTTCACTCAACCCTTTGCCGACTACATTCAAACATCCCTTTCGTCGGGTCATTTTTGACCCGACGTAATTTGTTATTTTTTATAGTGGTAAAACGGTCGCTCGCAGTAACCTTGGCTAGATTGTAATCCTAGGGGAGGGGGGAATGAGTCAGTTGAACTTGAGACGGTGCGGGTGACAGTTGTTGTTTACCAGCAATCCAAAAAAGCGGGTCAAAAAAGACCCGAGGCTGGTATGTACGAGGCCAGAAACTACGATATTAGTTAAGGGATATGGAATCCACGAAGGAAAGCTTCGACTAGCCAGAGCGCTGGTTGACAGAGGACATGGACACACTTTTGGCAGCTATTAAGCGCGCAGGGCCGGATTTAGACTTGATAAGGCCCTAAGCTATTTGAGATATGGGGCCCTGTATAAGTCCAGATATTCTACGCCAGTGCCAAATATGATTTTCGGATACCTAGAGGGTTAAACTGAAATACATATAAGAAGTATATAGCTAGTGAAATAATAAATCTTTAACTTAAAACCATTTTTATTCATAACAAACTTAAAAATGTAAACTGTGGTAAAAATAAACAAAAGTTCTTTTAAAAGGCACAATTAACAAAGGCTTATTATCTAATCTCTTGAAACATGTTATAAGGATTAAGGAATTATATTAAAATAAAATATTTTCTTTCTTGCCTTTGCCAGAGCGAAGTCCCTGACGACATCATCAAATGATAAACTGCGTAGTTTGTGACTTTCTATGCCCATGAGACTGAGGTATATTTAAGTATATATGGCAATTGCTCACTCGGACAATTTTTTTGGGGCCCCCCAGAAATTGGGGGCCCTAAGCTACAGCTTGTGTAGCTTATACGTAAATCCTGCACTGAGCGCGAGCGACTAATTTAAGTGGTAGTAAAACATGGTAGCACTCTCTTGTGAAGAGCATAACGCAAAGGAGAGGAAAGCACACAGGGTATGCTGAATAAAGCGGCCGAGTCTTCCTCCGGAGACCCCTCTAGTACTTTTCCCACTCATCACCACTTAGGTCACCCTCAGTGACCTCTGAATACTCCTTCGGTTGGCGCCACATCGTTTCGCAATATCTTATGAGTCGGCAACTGACAGTGGGCCGTGGTAGCATTACCGCCGACTACGACGGGACGGGAAACGACGCGCCGTGAGCGTCGTGTAAACTGAAAGACCCAAGAGCACGGAGGACTGTGGAGGAGGTAATCACGCGAAGGGTTTTGTAATGGGATCGGGCGGCAAAAGGGGTCGCCACGAGTGTCGCAGTGAGAGTAGGGGGAAAAGAGAACGAATGGATGGGGTTGGTGTATGGGAGAAACCCTGGGAGTCGGGTTGGGATAAGGGTGTAGCGGTTGGAATCGGGAAGGGACTGGGAGAGGTAGAGAAGAGATGGGAGGTGGTGGAAGGGAAAGGTTTGTCGGCTGGTTGAAGGGTCCATTCGGCTAATGAAATGAGAGGGAGGGTGAGGGAGTGAGGAGGGGGCGGCACCGGGACGAGAGCAAACAAATTAGGGAACAATTACGTACGCGAGGAGGTCCCGGGATCGCACGGTTGGAGATGGATGGGGACGAGTCGGAGCAGGAGAGGGTGGGAACTGTTGGAGGAGGGAAAGTCATGCGAGGATAGGGGGAATTTGGAAAGAGGGAATCAAGGTATGTCTACATGGTAGCATGCAAGCCACGAGGTTTTAGGGCAGGGGCTGCACGCTGCTGGACTTGGAGGGTTACCGCTAGAGATATGGGAAAAGTTAATTTACAGCTTTCAACAACAATAACTTGAAACGTCGAATTTACGTTTCATTTACATGTTATCTAGGTTGTCTCTAAGAGATACCTTTGCTATGACAAACCTCATAAAAAAATATGCATTGTCACCATAAAACATGATACTTTTTATGTAAGCTACCGGTTAAGGTAGGTTTTGTCGAATGTCAGATAATCTCCTCCTAGTTTTCTACACTTTCGAGGGCCTATCTCGCTCTAGTATATCCGTTTTCACCTCAGTATGCTATTTACCCATCTTCATCCTGCCCATGAAACCTATTCTCTTTCTTCCTCTACCCTGCTAGTCCAATATCCTTCCATGATACAAAATATTTAGCATTATTATCTTATGCATCATAAAAAAGTAAATTAATTAATAATACAACCATGATAGTGCCATTAGCTTTAAAAAATAGCTCTAAGTTTAAGAAAAGAATTGTAGCGCCTATATAATATTTCAGGAAAACTAAAAATATCTCCCTCAGCCAATATCCAAAATTTGACCATTTGTAGAAATCCCATACAACTTTTCGTATTAATATAGTATCATGCAACATATTTTAAAACGTTGGACACGTATATACAAGGGATTGCTTGAAGATGGTTACATTTGGCTCGATTAATTGAGCATGTCCCCTTCTCAAATTATACTTAAGTGTGCTGCCAGATACAGTTGGCATATTACCACTCACAATATGAAATAATTTCATTACCTTGAAGAAAAACAAGTACCGTAATGGGAGCAATCTCAAAGGAAGCTTGACTTAGATTACTTGATAAATTCAGCCTCATTGCGTTACTGGATGAGTCAAAGTATATTATTATAACCCTACGCTACATCTCAAGAACAAGACATAAAAGGAGCCTGCACAACGTATAGGATGTGAGAACTTTACAAGAATACACTAAAAGACCTTAGACAAGCATTATTATTAACATTAATGTTGCCATTCTCCGGATCACAGATATTATGCAAAGTGTACGCACGCTATGTTATACCAGGAAGAGGAAAGATGGGTAAATTACGGGAAAATTGGTGTCAGTACCTGCGGTGTTAAAGTTAAAAGGAGTCAAATTAGACATCTAAGTACATAGCGTTACGATCAAGCAATGAACATAATGGGCATTATCGCAGGATTTCCACAGAAAAAAGATTTATCGACTTTTGGGTTGAAAATAACTATTTACAAAAATTAGGTCTTAATTCAAAGTTTATACGGATTAAATTGAATTCTTCATTCGCTACATTGAAAAAAGAATATATATTAAAGAGAGAGTTTCAGGAAGTTCTCCAACCATAATTATTTATGACTGCGTGAAAACTTCAACAATCAACTTCAATCGTTTAAAGATTAAGTTTAAGGCATTCAGCCAGGCTCAGTTTTCATCTTACAATTTGAAGATTGACGCCAGCGTATGCACAATATGTGCACCGAATATAGTTGCTCGTTTGTCCACCGCGTTGCACTTTGCTGCACAGGAAACCGTCTGACAAAGATGACCTACATACATAATAATTGGCATTTCATACACGAATACCGTTTACATATTTGATTACTTCGAAACTCTGGCCAAACAACAGTAGACATCTCATGAGGTGGGCGTCACATCTGCTGTCAGATTCACCTTTTTAATGGAATTATCCGCTTTTTATTTTACGGTCGATTTCAACATCTAAAGGGTCATTTTAAAGGGTACATGGACCTACTTACAGAGGCTTCAAAACCTGGTCTTTGTACTTTGAAAATGACACATTAGACGATGGAATGGTTTGGAATACATAAGAAGTTCCTTAAGAATTGTTTACACCAATGTAGATGCACATTAAAAATAGGAATACTACTCAACTACAGTTGTCACATCAATAATTAGCCGATTATGCTTACACTGCTCGTACTCTCCTTTTTTCTCGATATCTCGTATATGGTAAACAAATACACATATGGCTGAATATAAGCACCCAGCGACATACAGTCGAAGATTAATGAAGGTTACTAACGATTATAGACGCACACTCCAGTTGACGGTTAAACGCAAACCACTGTCGTGAATAATAAATGATTTAAGATTTTCCCGGTGTATTATGTTTAAATATCTTTCTCGACATACACCCCAGACCTCAGAGGAAAAGTGGGAATTTACATCGAAGTCAGTGTTATAGTGGTCACGGCGGAAATAAAACGTGCCTTAAAAATGGAAAACAAGTCGTTATCCGAAACGTCGGTGGATTTTGAAAACATTACCCGGTGCGAAGCCCGAGAAAGATATTTATACACTGTCGAGAACTTGGAACGGATCCTCGGTGCACATTTGAAGTTAATGCCCATTATAAGCCAGCCCAACGTAATTTTGCAGCTGTAGATGTAAATAGACTAAAATGGGTGTGATTAAGCACGGAAAGTATTAGGGGAAAGCTCGGAAGGAGAAGGGGGTTAGGCAAGGGCGGTCAATATCACCAAAACTCGTCAATGCGTATATACAAATAGCAATGGACGAACCCCTCGAAAGAATACAAGGGGGATCAGTAGAAAATGGAAGAAGGATCCCAAAGCTTCGATTCGCTGAATACATCATGGTTCTGGCTGAAAGTGAAAAAGACTCACATCCTTGGAGAAATTCAATACATATCCTTAACAGTCAAATAATCTTAGAATGAATCGGCATAAGTTTTCAGTCCCAGTGTCTAACAGAGGAATAGATCAGGATGCGAGGATTTTGCTGAACAGAGAATTGCTAAAACATATGGAAGCGTTTGAATTCCTAGGAGGCAAAATAACTTTTGAAGGAAAGAGTACAAAAGATATGCGAAATGTGGAATACGTAGAACAAATATTGCCATTAATAGAAAGAAAAAACTCTTCACGTCCAACTCAATCGATAATATGCTGAGAAAAATACTAGTCATGACCTTTGTATTGTTGTATAGCAGCGAGATATGGATTGTAAAACAAACGTAGAAGAAATATCTGGAGGATTTCGAGATTTAATGTTACATAAGAACGTGTAAAATAAGCTTGACTTTGCGAGTAACGAACCATGAGGTGCTGAGAAAAAGCCTGCAAAAAACAGTAAAAAAAAAAGACAGGACGGATGGATGGGTGTATTGTGGCATGAGGGACTAGTGAAGGTGATTGTAGAAAGGATAATAAAAGGCGAAAGGTATAGAGGAAGACCTAGACTGAATTATTGGAAGCAGATAATGGAGAACAAGTGATGTGGATGGTTTTCAGAAATGAGGATGGCATAGGATAGAGAGAGGTCGCAAACCAATCCTGATGGATTGAAAACTAGAGAAGGAGAAGGAAGAGAAATTTTAAATGTATATTTGGCGCAATTTGGTCCCTCGTTGAGTCAGGTACTGGAAAATCTATTGAGATCTGCGGTAGAGGGAAGAACGTGAGAATGCAGTGAGAAAGAAATTAAAGGAGAGGGAAGAAGTCTCAGGGAACGGAATTGGACTACAGGGGTTCCAAAACGCGGATTCGTGTGTGCATAGCACAGTCGGCTTCGTGGGTGTTTGTGTGCGTCAGTTGTGTTTGCGGGGGGGAAACGGGGAGGGTCGCCCCATTGAATTGCGATTGTTTAGCGGGATTTCTTGGCATTGTTATCCTAATTGTTGGACCGCTAAGACCACTCTGGGGGTGGACAAGTCGTGACTTTGTTGGACTCCTCTTTCCAGCTTCGATCCTTGAACCGTTAGCTGTCTGTCTGTGCTCGAAATCCGACCGTGGTCACCCGAGCACGTCGCAGATGCTCTCTCGGGTGTGCCGCTCCTTTTCGCTTGTTTACGTTGCCATCAACACCGAGAGTAAGCAAACCAAAGGTGGATGTACAGTGATTCTCCCGCTCACTGCGTTACACGGTTGGCCTCTTCAGCTCTCACGCCGAGGACCCAGAATAGACTCGGACAATCGAGAGTATGAATGGTTCTTCCCCCTCCCCCTCCGCCGTTGTACCTTCATTGCCAGATGGATAAACAGATACTATGTCTGAAAGGCGTTTTCATACCACTGAGGTTTTATTGCCACGGATACATCCTCAACTGCGAAATACGATACTTCAATGGGTGTTTGCCAAGGAGCGATTCCACACCAGGCATGCGATTTTTGTCCCGGGTCAAGTTCAACCCTCACACACTATTTAGGTCAGTAGGCGCAGACCAAAATGCAGTTGGGACACAACTACGCACATAAAACCGGTAATTAGCAGAGTGCTTCATTGGCTAACAAGCTAACATGCGGAACACTGAAAAGTATATAACATCAAAACAAAATCCAGCGAGGCATATCAAAGGAGATGAGGCAAAATAAATAAAGGTAAGCTTTTAATAACAAGTATAGACAATTCTACCAAGTTAATTCTATATGTCCAATATATGTTTTTAGATAAAAAAATTCAGTCTTCATCATTGGCCGACCACTAAAATATAAGAGATGGGGCCAATGTTTAATTCTTTAAGTTGATACTAAATAAACTTGAAAGAAAAAATCGTTTAGTTCGCTAAAAATATTCCATATTCAACGAACAGTACTCGGACAGTGAAAGTGATAAAAAAGCCAACCACTGTGAGCAATCTTGCAACTGTGCATCACACCATGGTCGTTCACCGTCGAACTCAGCTATTAATCTTAGGAATTACGAACAGAAGGCTAGAGAGCAAGACTTATGAATACCAGAGTGACAAGCTGTTTTGGTCCCAATTATTTGTGATTTTTAAAACCAAGGCAGAGAGCAATAGTGAGCTGATGACAGCTACCATAATGCTTCAAGGAGTGAAAATTATTGAATACTTTAGTTTATCCTATTCTGCATCGTAAATACTACACACCGGACTCACTTTTGGAACACGACTCTGTTGACTCTTCCGGATTTTATCCTGGATACACGTGTTGCAAAAAAGTCTATTGATTCACGCGGCACAAGCTGTAGGAGGTTGCTCGGACTTCCGCTTAACGTATTGGAAGTTGTGATTTTCATCCGAATGCAAGCGGGCCTCTCAGTCTTCAGTGCGACCACAATCCGACCCCACCGAAAATGGGTAGGGATATGTGGACTAGGGAACAGGGCAAAAACACACGAGAGAGAGAGAGAGACCCCCGAACCCTTCTACTTGCGGAATTTTTTGCTCTCCTCCCTCGACGGAGCCTACGCACCCCTGTTTTGGTTAACCGCCGATGCCGTTTGCAACCAAATGCGTTTCCCAAAAAGGGCCACACAAGCAAACTTGGGGGAGACAGCGAATGATCGACGCAAAACATTTACTCCGCCTTTCCCAAGAAATCCCTCCGTTTTTGGCTTCGAAGTTTTTTCGCCCGCGGCGACGGCCAGGAGCAGCAAGAGCTAGAATTTTTTTTATTCGACTCCGGCGACGTTAATTTGATCGGACGCATGACCGAAAACGAGAGTTGTCATTCCCTTACCGTTTTTGTTTTGTGGGCTTCTCCCGAATCCAATTCCGGTCCGGAAAATTTGCCTACTTCAAATCGGGGTCCAAGAGCTCTGCTATTACAATAAGCAATGGTTAAAGCGATATGTTTTTATACAAAGTACAATCGATAAGTTCTGATAAGTTCAGGAAAACATACAATGGAGAGGGCATTTAATACCAGAAGGTGGCACAGTCACTTGAAAAAGTACATTTGATAGATGAAAATTCATCCTGTCACTTCACGATTTACCAGCCTCTACCATCGCAGACAAACTCGTTTTCAGTACAATTAAAGCAATGAAATCGGAGCACATTTCCATGATAAATGTTTGATGAAGTGATATTGGTATATTTCTGAGGAGTATTGTTTGTTTCTCGCAATAGTTTTTCTGGATGTGGGATGCATCTTCTGATTTTAAAGGATTATGATTGCCACTGCTGAAATATATGCAGTTTTGAACGAGAGTGAATTTTACTTTCACGATCATGATCACAATAGGGCATTCAAAGCAGCTCATAGTTAGGATTAAACAAGAGGTACACTCAAATCTGGATTATTTTGTTGCCCTTGAGCCATAAAAATAAATTGCCGGGGGAAATAGGGCAATGCAGACAGTGGGATTGGTTACTTTGATCGTATAATTGCCATAGAAGACTGATGTGGAGGCTATCTTGAAGCAGACGAGGGCCTTAGGAGAGTCAAGTATCACATGTCGACCGCAAAGGGACCGCAGCAAATGGCATTTACACCGCAATTCATGAAATTAAGCACACGGGATGTCGCTCGACAGATCCAGAGCACCAGTTTCGCAAGTGTGTCAGGATGATAGGGCTGTTTCGATCGTAACTTTATCGCTCGTAAATGAACATCCACTCGGCACTGAATCGTATCGTCCGGCCAATTTAGCAGGCAGGGTTGCAGCAACGATATACTCTCATTGGCTCCTGGTGACCTAGCTTGTTCAACTAGCCAGCAAGATACTCATCTTTGTCATTTTTTGCACCAAAATTCACAATTATCCATAAGTATAAAATTTCTCCCTTCCATGCAAGCCGGGCAAATATTAATTTATTAATCCATATACCTATTCATTGGGAGTAATACCACCCTAAACATTTTGGCTAGGTCCTTTCACAGTATAATATACTGGAGGGTCATCATAACAGTGCTTGGACAAAATAATCTATTCTCATCACAATGTGTTTTTGAGCCTCCTCATATTTCCCATCTCCCTTCAATGTTTAAAAATTACTACTCCCTTCCTTCCTCTCCCGCCATTGCCCTACAGTCCATACTACCTTCTCAGGTACATACGATTCTCTTTAAATATGTCACATATACATTATTTCTGGATATTAATAAATATGTGATTTAATAAAATATAGTAGCTGCTGAAACTGCATCACGGTCAATGACATCAATCAAGGTCAATAATGGTTGGAACGTTTCCCGATCCTGTAAAGAGGTTGTACACCACAACAAAAAAGGCGTTTTCTAATCAGCATTTGGGGTTTCAATCGCCCCGGCTGCATATTTGTGAACACAAATTATACTCCTTTCAATATTCGGCATCCAAACGATGGAGGAATGGGGCTAACATGCGTTTATGAAACTGAAACTAATTTTACTCGAAATAAATAAAGTACAAGCACAAAAAAGTCACCAGCATAGTTTTAAATAGACTATTTTTTTACGCAGCAGTCCTCGGCGATGTTAAATAGAGTGGAGAGATATCAGGAGCTAAGAAAACTTGTATTAGATAGGGAAGGGTGAACGGCAGCAGTCTAAAAATCTTAGGATTGAACGATCAATGAATGAATGAACTTGGTGATGCTAATTTCATTGCATTTTTCTAATGACGATAGCCGAGGATGATGCTACAGGCCCTCCTCAGGGGGAGTTCATGCTGGGAGCACCGTATTACCGCCATGGCCCGGCAGTCCACCAAATTGCCCCCACATTCCACCACCATCATAACTCATTCACGACATCATATAGCATTTACGTTAAATTTACAACTGCATTTTATAACACTTCCTGCTCCCAATTCCAATCTCAATTCTGGCCTTGCAGAGAAACCCCAAACATTGGCCCTCTCCTTCATGATAATGCGGGATAAGGAGCGATCGGGCGGGACGGGGTCATGAACCCGGACGGGGAGAGCTACCCCTCGGGGGTGGGTCCAACGACGCGGGTCCGCGGTCCATTGTTTGCCCTGACCCTGTCTCTCTGCCCCCCCCCTCCACAGTCGCCCCCAAAGGTTGCCGACCCCCACCACCTCCCTCAGGGACTTCGGCGGGATCTCCATTAATGCCGTTTGGAGTTGACGTTGACGCGGGAGGAAAATGGGAAGATTACTCGCTGCCAAGCGCAAGTCACCTGATGAATCACGGCGGAGTCACTCGGTTGCGAAAGGGCTCAGCGTTTAGCGACCCCGATGACGGGAAAGAAATGCGCAGGGGAGATGGAGAAAAGGATGGGTCGTGCGAGGTCGGGTGGACGCCAATGGATATTCCATTGCCCTGAATTATTTGATGTCTCCGCTTCGGAATAAACTGGTGCGCCTTGAAGCGCAATCTTTCATGCGAAAGAGGTCATTCCCATTTAAAATACGCACTTCGGTTGCCAACCGAGAATGTGGAGGATCGTAATCGGAAAAAAGATTTACCGACACCGGTAGTGATTACCGATCCATTAACCTTCAAGCATGAAATTTTTTTCCATAAAAAATTAACATGCTCGAATTTTTTGTCACAGAAATAAATTTGTCACACTTTACGTAAGTAGAAATGTAATATCTTCACAAATACTGAACACTTGCATCATACAATGGCGAAGTAAATAACAACTATGATAGACTAAGAGTAAGTTAAAAAAGGTACAAATAAGTGAACACGAAGAAACGCGGTCTAAGCTGGGAGATGCACATCGAAATCCACTGGGGAATCACGAAATACTCCGAAAATAGGCAAAATATAAATGTAATTTGATGGGGGGTTCGCAGCTAGAGGGTTTATGAACCGTTTCTCCTTCCTCTCCATCTTGAAACATTTTTTTTTCGGGCACCGTTTCTCACCTCAATTCTGTAAAATTCCTCCTTTTCTTCATCCTGTCAGACCTGCATGTTCTTATTATCATTCATCCCACTTTCTGGCATACTGAAGCCAATTGCGAAGGATAGGTTTGGAGTGACGGATGGAGTACATGCCTCCCCAAATCCCGATTCCGATTCCCGAAAGTGGCGGAGGATTATCAGAGGAATCCCTCCTTGAGAGTCACGTATTGCACGTTTAAAGTTCAGTACTCCGTCCGTCGAATTAAACGTTAAAAAGGTTATACCCACCGCAGTGATCTTTCGTTAAAAGTGGGCTAACGCCGATGCTGGGCTTCTCTCCACCATTCTTCCATTCCCCGAATAATCGTCCCTAACTAACCCTCCCAGCTATCTACAATTGTACAAATAACCTCATCTGCCGGTCGACTTCTATCTAATTAAACATCAAGCACACCCAATAACAGTAGTATTCATTCCTTGACCTCTGATCACCTCACCGCCTTCCTTTTATCTCTCCCCGGACCACTTTTACCTTTCTTGAAACTGACCTTTATGTTCTTTCATACAAAGTGCTTTTTCGTTTGTATTTCAGATATATATTATACAGCCGAGCTCCTAAAACAAAGGTGCTTCAATGCTGAATGTATAGTTTTTGTTCGAAATGAGTCCCAGCTACCGATAATTACCGCTTGGGAAAATTATAGGGCGGATTACCTTCGATACTTCCACTCCGAAAAGGACAACAATGTTATACCCAAAATGAAATTATGTTTCGAATTAATACGTATTAACACTCTCCACACTTTTCATACCCGTTTTGGACAACTACCTTAAAGAGATTGATTTTTAACCGGTGCGGTGCCTCTCTACCTGAGCTACCACAGAAAATTACCATTAGCCTGAGAATCTACTGTAAACTAGGACATGGTTTTTCTGAGTTGATCAGCGTGAAAATGGTCAATTGCAGCTCTTTTTAGGCGGCTACTTACTCTAACGCGGTACTTTCCCCGTCAGACAAGGAATTTATTGCTCCACTTACCTGAAAAACAGGGAGAAAAAAATTAATAATAAATACGAGTTCGGAAAAAGAAAATTTACATCGGTAATACCATCACTGCTTAGCTAAGTATGGGTGTTAAATGTTACTTTACAACTTGAATACTAATTTGAATTGTTTTTGGGCTAAGAGCTACAATAACTTATGTCACATAATATAAACAGTAAAAGATACGCAATGCGTACATATTATTTGAAATCTGAAGAAGAAAAAAAATCAGTTAACCTACAATGAATATAAAACACTGGTTATATTATTATCATTAATATAACCAATTATATTATTTTAAATCTGAAGAATAAGTCAGTTAACCTATTTCTAAAAGGCGATAGATATGCATTAGTTGACTGCCACTGACATTCGGAAGACCAAATGGAAAACAGTTTTTTGACGAAAATGAATAAATTGCTTTTCACGTAAATTCCTCGCGAAAATCAGAGTAAAATCTGTGTGGGCTGTAAAAGCTCAACAGACAATCTTTTTCATGTTGTCGCTCATGGCACATTGGCACAGGTTTAGGCTGGCTAATAATACAAGCCCCGTTCCAGGCTCAAGTATGAACGCTTTACAAATTAGTAAGAAACCGTGAATCGCCACAGCATTGCCATTACGGAGTCATCAGCAAGTGCACTGCGGTTCGAAATTACATTGCAGAAAAAAATCACTTGTCTTGACCGCGACTCATACTGGGATCCCTCGGGCTCTCAACCCTTATTCGAGGGACTCTGGTTCGAGCGCGGTCAAGCTTAATAGTTATTTTTCTTAGAAGTATTTCGCAACTATGAACAACTTATGTTTTTCCATACACTACAAGATTTCCAGTAACGCTCCATTCTTTTTTCCTCGGCCTAACCCGAAGGAGGCAAAGACATACGAAAGAGAATAGCGCTAGCTTAGGAGACGTTTAGTAATAGAAGGGAGCTGATGACGAGAACCTTAGGTAAAGATATGAAAAAGAGGATGAAGAGCTTGATATAGAGCGTAGTGTTGTTTGGGGAAGAAACGTGGACTCTCAGAAAGGAGGACGGGCATAGGCTGTAGGCATTTGAGATAAGGTTGTGGATAAGGATGGAGAATGAGAGGTGGACGGAGAGGAAGACTAACGAGGATGTGCTTGAAATGTTGGGCGAGGAAAGGAAACTTCTTAATGAAATTCGAAATCGGCAGAGTAGGTGGCTGGAGGATGTAATAAGGGTGAGGGGTTGCTCAAGAATGTGATAAGAGAAAAGGATGTTGGGCAGGCGGGGAAGGGGGAGAAGGAGAATAGGTTTCATGGACAGGATGAAGGATGCAGATAGTATGCTGAGGCGAAAATGGATATACGATAGGTAGTGAGGCCGCTGAAAGTGTTGAAAACCTGGAGGACATTATCTGGCATGCAACAAAACCTACCTCAACCGGTAAAGCACTAAAAAGACCGAAGGAAAAGGGCGTGATGAGCACATCCATGTGTTTACGTACGTGCGTAACAATCGCAAAAACAAGTGCATAGCGGGGAAGAGAACGATTACATCGCGCGGATGACACCTTTCAGAAAAGAAAGCAGAATGGGAAATGACAAGACAACCGACGCGGGGAACTCGAAATCGCGATCCGACGCGACGACGCCGCCACACTGACGCGGAATTTTGACAAAGTCCTAATCAATCACGACAGAGCGACGACGACGAACAGTCGGGTCGATGCGTAGTTGCCGTCGCTCCGCTGTGAGGGAGGTGAAACAAAAAAAAAAGAAGGGGATCCGGGGGAGAAGAAGATTTCCGTCTTTCGGGACGCGCCTGAATCCCGAGGGGATCCATAACCCCCGAGAAAAAAGGGGTCGCGGACGCAAAAATCTTGTGGAAAATTACGGCAGCGGTTCGTCCTGGCTGAGGGCCGAAGGGGATGGACGGGTAGAGGGGAAACAGACGATAAAAATAACCCAATAATAAAAAAGAAGGGCGGGGGGGGCGTGATAAAAGTTCGGGAGGATGGAAGTAAGAGACGGGGAAAGAGAAAGAGAGGAGGATGATGGGTAGAATAAAAGAGGGTTTAAGAACGAGGGAGAGGATGTGGGGGGAAAGAATGCGATGATTGGAGAGGAGTAATGCGGCGAAATAATCAAGGGTGCAGGGAACAGAGAAGGGACAGGGTTATATACGTGCTCTAAGGGTAGACCGAGGCAAACAGGAAGACCTGAGACAGAAGGGAAGGAAGATTGAAGTTCAGGAAATGAGAGAGAAGAAGAACGAGGTGTTTCCATTACAGCACTCCGGGCACTATATTTGAAGCTATTTCGACGTCGTCTTTACGTCACAGTCTACGCTGTAAAGACGTTGATAATTTTCGCGTGTCTTAATTCCACTTTCAATCAAAGAGAGAATAGTAAATCGTTCCATCTTTTATCATCTGAACTGATCATCATCTGAACCCTCTATAGACATTAGATCACCGTGATTCGAGCATTGCAAATATACGGCTTGGCAAAAGGAAAAGTATCGGGCTTGATGTGGTGGAAAGAATTCAAGATTATGTCATTATCATCATTGGTAGACTGCTGTTCAGCAGGTCCTCAGTAGCCTCTCCTCCAGATAACTCTGTCTTGTGCCTTCCTCTTCATCCCCGCGTAGCCTGTCTCCTCTTCTAAATCATCCGTCATTTTCTTTCCTCTTCCTCCGCGTTTACCCTTTCCTTCCACTATCCCTTCTAATACCTCCTTCGTCAAACAATCTCTTCTTAATATATGTTCCAGCCAGTTTTGCTTCCTTGTTTTAATTGTCTTCCCCCACTCCGGTCAATACCTCTTCATTTCTCACTCAGTCTGCCCAACTAATATTCAACATTCTTCTCCATATCCACATCTTCATTGCCTTAAATCCGTTTTCTATCCTTTTGCAAAGCCGTCTATGTCTCACAACCATACAGTAAGACGCGCCAAACACCTGCCAACTTGACTTTGCCAACCTTTTCCTAAGCCCAATATCCATTTTGCTACACAACAACTTTTTCTTTTTGATAAAAGCGTCTCTGGCCATTGCAATTCTGCCTTTAATCTTCTAGTCACATTTCCAGTCCTGTGTAATTTCCGTCTCTAGATACTTATATCTTGTCACTTGTCCCAGTCTTTCCCCTCCCATGGTAACTCTTATCTCTTCTTCTGTACCTGCTTTCTTCACGTCACAGCCTACGCCGTAAAGACGATGATAATTTCCGCGTGACTTAATTCATCCAACTCAAATCATCATCTCGTAAGATCGTGAGATGATTATGTAGTACATTGAAACCTAGGTCGAATCAAAATTTATCCAAGTGGAAAACTGCCTTGACTCTGATTCATTATGATGAGGCTTGGCTTTATTCCACAATACCATGGTAGAAATTGTTCCACGAAGTGACGACCGAGATATTTTTTAACGATCACCCATAATAATTGATGCAACTAAAATCAACGCAGCCTTTTCCCAATATCAATAATACTAATTGTAAGTGATTCCCACGAAAACTTTGATAGGGTATGATGACGGTTAAAATAGATTTAATTTGAAGAGAGCAATAATGTTTTCAAATTGGAAAAGACCATGCCACTATATACATTCAACATTTCTTTCATACTCTCAGCATAATTCCTACCTCTTTCCGTTGCCTCTATAAAATTTTGGAATTTTTAAACTTTGATCATAACATTTCTTCGTTGGAATAGTTATATACCACGTCCCTTTACCGTGCCGTCACAGGAATTATCTCCACTGGAGTCGACATCTTTCGGGTAGGGCAGAATTGTGCGACTATCAGTCGCATTTGGTTTATAGAGTGATTGGCTAAAGCCTTGTGTTTAGGAGATACTATTGCGCTTAATGCACACACCTTGCCACCCCAACTAGAGCGCTGTAAAGAGCGTTGATGACGTCAATCAGGCGCTATATTTATCACCCTTTCCCCCAGAGAACTCATCTACGCTTCATAGCACCCTTTTGATGACTAGTGGCCTCCACTCCTTGACAATTCAGCCGATTCTTGAGCTGACGAAGGGGTGGGGAGGAAGGGCGGGATAGCATGAAATGAGACGGCAAATGAGGGAGAAAATGAAGGTGGAAAGAATGAGGGCGCGATACGATGAAGGGGGAGGGACCAAAGGGGAAATTGAGAAGAGGGAGGAGGAGGGGGAGGGGAGATAAATAGGAGAGAGGGGAAGTTCAGAGGGCGAGGGAAAGAAGCGAGGGCTCGGAAGGAGATGGAGGGAGAGGCACACGTTTGAGAAGGTGCGCCTTAACGTGTAAAATAGTATGACTGTGGTTTTGCGATGATTAACATATCGCATTTCGATATTGAGCGTCAATTCTGTGTCGTATATCGTGTTCACATGTTTTTCCTTCATGCGCGACAAGCGATGCGACGCGATACGATGCCATGTAATTCGGTGCATGACACACAACGTTGGTACGCGGCGTTATGCTATAACCGATGTAGTGCGACACGTGATGTAACGCGATATGCGATGCAATGTGATATGTTGTGCACGACAATAGGCGATGTACCACGATGCGTTACGTGATGCAGCACGAACTATGCGACATCCAGCGGTGTGCTATGCAATGAGAAGGAGCAGGATACGAATAATTGCGATGTCATGAAATTTGTGCTACACATATTATTTTATATTCAACAACCACCGAAAACAATCCATTACGTTTTTAAAAGGGGTTAGTTTAGAAATGTAAATATTAGAGATTAGATTAGGGATTAGTTTAAAAATAGAAGAAGAAAGGACCATATGGAACACCATGCAGAAAAGAAGAACATTATGGATTACACACACTGAGACACCATGGATTTGTGAAGAACATAATAAAAGGTAAAATGAAGGGAAACGTCCCAAGAGGAAGACCCAGGAATAAGTTCATTGACCAAATAAAGAGGGAAGTACATAGGAAGAGATACCATGAGGTAAGGGAACTAGTATTAGACAGGGAAGGGTGGAGGGCTGCAGTCAACTAATCTTAGGGTTGAACAACCAATGATGAGTTTAGAAATAGAATAGGAAGATCAAGATCACACACCATCAATCCCTGAGCGGTGAAAAAACAGGATGAAATTAACTAGGGGGGAGTTGTTTCCACGCAAAAAACGCGAGCGTAAAAAGGAATAGGAGTGCTGAAGTCAGACCTTATTCGACCAAAATGCTGAAGTCGCAACGAGTTTCAAAGTAACATTAAGATTACTTAACTGTGGGTGAAATATTAGCCGGAATTTATATTTACCATGTAAAAATATTAATATTCTTCCCATAATTATGGGATAATTCAGGTAACCCCACTTGACTTTTTGACTTTACTGACGTCCACGGTATTTTAAAGGAGTTTTCCGCCACGGCGTTTCTCTTGGATTTTGTGCGTAGAGCTGTTCAAATTTTAATTATAAAGGACTATTTCACGTACTATTTCCTATGTAAAAGGGCTAATGTTTTTCGTAAAATATCTCGCAAAATAGTTCGATAAGGGGCTGATATTTTGGTATTTCTGGAAGGATGAGATATTTTCCTTTAAGAGGAAACTAAATTCATTTATTTCTAGGTGAAATCATATTTGGCTCAAAGTACCTAAAATTCCAAAATCGAAGTCAAAACTTGTAAATCGATCCACTCATAGGAACATCGAGTTAGGGGCGAAAAGAGATGGCTGAGGTGAAATGAAATGGTGGAGAAGAAAGTAGGGTGTAACGCCGCGCTCCTTTCTATAAGTTATTGTTTGTTTTGTGGGTTTTGAATGTTTTATAAGTTTATTGTTTATTTTGTGCGCTTTGTTTTATTTTATTTCCCGTTTTTGTGTTTTAATGTTTGCTTTGTTTAATCTCTATGGTCGCTGTTGGTTGGGAGGGAATTGTTTAAGTTTGGAGAGGGGGATTGTTGTAGTGGAGAGAAGAAGAGAAGAGAGGTGTATAAAAAGTACGGTAGATAATACGCTACCAAAGAAAACTCGAAGGCGTTACAAGGGGGGAGGATGGAGCGTATGGTTGAGAGACGAGGGGAGTGGATCAAGGGAAGGATGACTGAGGCGTTGGTGTGTGTGTGTGCAAGTACTCCTCAGACGGCCGGGTGACGGGGTGGGATAGGCAGAGCAGGAGAGTTTTCTCGGCGATAAGACGATGCGGTCGGGCTGAGATGCGGGGATAGGAGGGGAGCGCGGACCCCACAGCTTCCCCACGTCCCGAGCGCATCTCTTCCCTCCCCCCATCCCGTCCTCCCCCTCGCCTAGGAGTGACACTCTCGGACCCCCCTCAGGATTCAGGGTCGCCCCCGGAATCCCGAGCATCCTCACCCTGGGATTATTAAATAACGTGCGTCCTCGCTAAACACACATGCAGTGGGACAACCTTTCGTGCCCGTCGTCTTGAATACAAAGGGAAGAACTGTACAACGGAAAGGGATTAATTTAATCAACTTATCAATGCTATAACCTGAAAGATCAGATTGTAAAGATTTCTTCTATTGAAAAAAAATCCCTTAACAATGATTCAGATAGTATTCTGATAAGGAACCGAATGCCAGCGATTTTCCCGCTTTGTTGAGTTACTTATTTATGGAGGCGATCGACAGCCTAGGTCATTTTGACCCTTAAAGAAATGTGTGTAAGTTGTAAACATGGGAAATATCTGGAAGAGGGTTGGAAAGAAATTCAGCGTCGGTACTAGTCTGCCCTTAGGAAAAGGCGTCAAGGAGACTCCAGTTTCACGAATCATCAGATGACAAATTTGGATTGCTCCTACCTTAGTGCCCAGTTTGTCATCGGTATCTCGCTGAAATAATTTATGCCAGAGGCGATTCTCAAACCAGGGCCCTCGTGATAGGATACCAGCAATTAAGCCACCAAAATCACACAATCCCCATCTTCATCAGCAGCAGTTGCCAAAATAAACATTAGTTCAAACAAGCTTTGAAAGGTTGAGGACGGCGAGAATGGAAAATCGAGCGGAGGAGGAATTACAAGAATATAAAATTTTGAGGACTTAAACGGGGTTGAATGGCATTAAAACTAAAATATAAAACCTTTTCCGCGGTTAGCAAGTAGGTGCCTATCCGTAAAAAAAAGTGACATGGCCCTTAATGGGAGAATTTCCAGCATTTATTGCCCAGAAACTTAGCGTCCTGACCGGATTGAGGACAGAATATGTTTCTCCCTCCTGCTGCTGGACCTTATTGCGAAGTTATTCCCCCTTAAAATGCCAGCCTCGTGTAATCCAGGGACTTTATTTTCAACACCATTATTCAAAAAGATAGCCAGTAATGTTTTTAGACGCTTTTTCTGATCCCCGGCACTTTCCTTTTTGGTTTTTCACAAAGTTACACCATTTTTCCGCGCATTAGTCATTATGTCATGCGCTGATTGCACGGAGTCACGGACTCTTCCGGGAATAAAACCCCGATCCACGGACTTTACCACCAAAAAATCCTTCCCGCGCAAGTTCGCGCACGCACAGACAATGCTTTCACCGCAAAGGGATCGATCATCATGAGCGTAGATCATCTGTCTTTTGGGAGGGCACGCCCCCTCAGCGGTCCCGCGTAAGAGAGGGAGTCAACCGGCGGAGGAGACTGCGAACTAACTTCCACTCCCAACGCATAAACCACCAACGTGAAGACACTATGAAAGTTCCGTCGCCGAAATGGCTCCGCTTACAGCACGCACAAAGGGCTCCTTGGCCGTGTTATTTCCCGGCCGCTTATGAAAGCCGAGCAGAGCATGGCTGGAGACGAAAGAGCTGCGCAAGGCGTACGAAGAACAGGGATTCCAAGACGAGAAGGAGGTGAGCTAGGACGAAACAGCGACGCATCGCATCGTGACATGTACAGAAATTTCCTTTCGCCAAATCCAATGCTTAGAAGGAATTTCAGTTAGCTCATTCCATCCCTTCCCACCTCTCTTCTCTCCATGTACTTCACTTTACTACCGCATGTATTTTAAATGGCTAAGGCGGCAGCGGCAAACTTTTTTTACTCCAGGGACTATGAATGAGCGACCTAATTCTCCATCAGCCACCCTTACCTGTATCGCGAATGCCATATGCAAGTTTAGGTTATTTGGACAGTTTAAATAAAATACCTTTGTAATTTTCCACTCGGTTTATTATCCTCGACCGGTTTCAACGCAATAGCGTCAATTTCAAGAGGTTACTAAACGACGAGGCCAACAGTCTCACACATTTATACCCTGAGACAGAGGAGGGGGAGGGGGGAATTAGGAAAAGAGGTTGGGGAGGGAAGTAAGGTGAATATGAGCAAGCTTACTGGGAGGAAGCAAGGTCAGTATTTTGAAAACATAATTCGGTAGAAGGAGGAGGGGGAACTCTTACTGTTTGTTTCAATCAAATGTTTGAAAACATTTGATTGAAAATGATCATGTTTCTAATTTTAATCTGAATGGGTTACATTAGATTTTTTGGAAAACTTTGAAATAAGGGTATATCACAGGTTGCACGAGGAGAAGATGGTAAACGAAATTGTTCCCATGAACTCACCTCTTTTGTCTGTAAGAGTTCCCCCACCTTCTTCTACCGAATTATGTTTTCAAAATATTGACCTTGCTTTCTCCCAGTAAGCTTGCTCATATTCACCTTACTTCCCTCCCCAACCTCTTTTGCTAATTCCCCCCCCCCTCCCGCTCTGTCTCAGGGTAAAAATGTGTGAGACTGTTGGCCTCGTCGTTTTGTAACCTCTTGAAAATGACGCTATTGCGTGGAAACCGGTCGAGGATAATAAACGGTGTGGAAAATTACTAAGTTATTTTATTCCAACCATGGAAAAATTCCACAAAGTAAGCCCTTCAACGATTAATTTTAGTTGGATAGTAGTAGACTACGTACTAAGTAGATCTCTCTTTATCTAAAATTAATGCTATAAACATCTTTTTTAGTAAATAATAAAAAAATTAAACTTTGTTTTACTAAGGTACCTGACGATGACGCCGCTGCGTCGAAACTAGTACCATCTGAAAATAAATTGGTGGAACAAAACGAAGTTTTCTTTTTTCATTATTTACAATGAACTTCCACTAAGTTGAGCCTGAAACTATTAAGATCATCGTTATTAGGTTTTCCCAATCATCTGTCCAATGCCTTTTCGAAGTTTATGAAACTAGCAAAAAAGTTTACACTCTAGGCTCTTTTTCATATGTATTCCCATCACGAAAATGATATTCCGGAATGCTTATCCTTTTCTAGGTCAAGACATCGGATATATCTGCTGGATTGGATGAAAAAATTTAGATATAGCTAGTGCTAAGTTGAAGAAAAGGATGAGGCAGGATAGAGAAATTTAAAAATGAAAAATAAGATTAAAAATGCTCTCCCAAAAAGCAATAACAACCGGCAGAGGGTTAACTAGAGACAGGATAACTAGAAATAAGTTCGAAGAGAACAATCTTCAGGTAAAAACGTAGGCCTAATGATGATGGTGAGCGAGCGGTGGGTACAAAAGCTCGGCACACGTCCGCTTTTATTGGAGTTCTTGGATCTAATCTCACCCAAGAGGAATTCCAATTATCTCCCACGGTGCCATCATTCAACTCGACTTTGGATTATTTTCCTCCAAGGATCTTTTGAGTTTGACGCAGTATCGCTGTACCTGGAACTGCTCTCGTAACTCAGACATTCCAATAAGGGTGTGTGTGACACTTTCTGTTAGTTCGTGAAAATCTTCAACGATTCGGATGCATCTTTTCTTTGTACATCGACGAAAGGGGAATCAGGGGAGGGGGGGAGTACCCCTGACAGGAAGAAGCTGGAATGCAACGCACGTGGGGGAGTGGATGGGGTAGGGGACAACGGTGCATTTCCTATTTTACTTCCACCACCCCCGACCGAAATTTCACCCCCGCTGGTGGGGTACGGTGACGCCGCGACGCGTCAGTTCCGGCGCCGTCGCCAGACGCCTCGGAGAGGAATAAAGCGGAATTTATCACTGGATGCGGCAGGAAAGAGAGAGAAGGAAAAAGAAAAACCATTACGCGTAGAGTATACAAAGAGGAGGGACGAAGAGTGTTGCGGAAGCGAAACGTGGGAGGCCGTGGATAACGAGCCGTTTCATTCTTAGCGACCGAACGCTCTCGCGCGAAAAAATAATAAAACAAAACAACAACAAAAGGGCGCGCACGTAATTAGTTAATGAAAAATGCAGAGAGAGGGGGGAGGGAGGCGCTCAACGCCCGAATTACCCGCCCGTTTTTTTTTTATCCCTTACCTTGTCCTTTTTTTTGCTTTAATTGGGTTAAGCGCGCGCGGAAGAAGAGGTTGGTGCGGAATAATTATTTTTTTTCTCCCCTCCCCCTCACACACAGCGCTTGTTATTTTTAATCCTTTAATTTTTCATTCCGTACAGGGAAGATAAATATGTGCCGGAAATTCACACAATTTCCGAAGGACTGAGACGCGAAAACATTAATGTCACCGAAAAGTCATAAGGATGCAGAAAGCAAGGGTGGGAGAGGTGGACAGCTTTCGACGGTTGCGACTTATAATCTCGTGACTTTACGTTGCCAATTCCAAAAATACAACGAAAATGCCACGACTAAAATCTTCGAACACATGGAAATAGATACCCTGCTGGCAGGAAAAGTTTTCTTCAGGGCGACACACAAAGGCGTGAGACTCCAGAATTTGGAGTCCAGATACGGTAAGCCGCCGATAATGTCGCCAAAGAATATACAAAAAAGGCATTTCTACTAAATACATTAGTTGAAAATTCAGCAGAAATATCCTAATGGTAATTCTTAATGGATTACCGTGCCTGACATCACATGAGCCAGTTTAACGTATCCACATTAACAATGATTTGCAAGAATAACTATGCGCCCTCTATTGCGTACAAATTCGAAGACCAAAACTATCGACGTACTCAAATACACTGATTGTTAGCTACCCGATGGAAAACCTGACACTACCCGCCATGTTTTTGAACTAGCCATTTAAAAAGGTGTCCGTTAATGTTCAGGATTTAACAAAACTTTGCAAGTTTTGGAATACGCGGAATATTAATTATACGACCGGTTTCGTCGAATAGTCAACATCGTCAGGTGATCGAATAGTCGATTCACACCGGGTAAAATTTTTGGCTGCTGCCAACGTTTCGGTGGATAACACTTCCATCGTCATCAAGGTAATGATGACGATGGAAGTGTTATCCATCGAAGCGTTGGCAGCAGCCAAAAATTTTACCCGGTGTGAATCCCGAGAAAATTTCACACACAATATTCGCCGGGAAAGTATAAATTCATTCACTTGCCAAGTTTTGTTAATTCCTGAGCATTATGGAAAAGTTTTACAAATTTAGGCTGAAACTATTGAATTTGAAGGCATACGTTAAGTTAATAATAGTAATAATGGGAGCTAACCGTTTTCTTTAAAGCGCTGCTCACTTCCCAAGACAAATGCGAACTAGCTTTCCATTCGTAAGGTTTGGGAGGTGAAATAGTGACATGTATTATGAGAGTATTTAGTGGAGCTCAGCTTATATTGCGGTCGCTCATTGTGCGCGGAAACAATGAGTTTTCGTACCTCTCAGTTCGGCAATGCATCTCTCTTATTTGATCACTTCTGTCAGACTTAGAGATTTAGTGAGGTGTCATGATAATATTCTCTCCGTCGCTCTGAAACACACCAGTTCGGAATTTCTCAAGCAAGCTAAGCCTAGCGTGTAGCCTCCGAGTCTCTAGGGGTTCCCACCATAATCCCTCTAAAAGTTGTGAGTTATTGTATGTTCGCTCGTAGCAGTTTTTAACGAAGCATAAAGCTTTTCTTTGTATTTAATGAATGTTTTAGGTTGAATCTTTACATTATACTTAAAAATTTTCAAAAATTATTCGACCAATTTACCAAATAATTAATTTATAACTTAATTTTTTATTAAACAGTTCTGTTCTACATGGATATCAATGTTAAGTTTGTCTACATTTTCACGCCTGTTGTCGTCAAGTTTAGGCCTATAACAGCTTGATGCTGCGTTCGAGGGGTAGTTAATGCCTGGTATGTAGTCACCACCTGCCACACACACTCGAGGGTTGGCAGATTACAATCCAGACATTTTGTTTGTGATACGTGGAGAGAGAGAGAGGACTTGCGTTCAAAACCGCTTTCGCGCCATCTCCCCGAGGGCTCACGTACGTACCTTTAGTCTGCGGCGAATTTAAAGGAGATGTACCAGGAAAATGGGCGGATATCGTAATGAATCAAAATGTCTCCTCACTGAAAGCGGTGCCTGGAAAAAACTTGTACATTGGTCCACCTTTTACCATCCGGATAAGAATGGCATGAGGCAAGAAGGATGCTCGCTTGATTAATTCGAAGTGAAATGAAGATGATGCATACACAAAGGTAGACGTCAATGGAGACTCCACCGAGTAACCAACTAGAGTTGGACTATTTTGTTCGAGAGGCACTTTTGGGAAAAAATATTCTTTTCGCGGACGCAGATGGATATTCGCCAAAATGCAAAATGATTTCGCAAAAGTAGCACGGTGGATGTGGAATCCGGGTGGACTGCGGGGTCCTGCCTGCACAGCTCGACGAGAAAGTGGTGTGGTATTTGCCCACGATTGACACGATCGCAGAAGTTCTATCAAACTTGTTCCGAAGCACTGACAGAATTTATTGGTAAAGGATGATAAAATGTCCCAGAGAGGTTGAGATAAATGTAAGATAAAGGTAAACAATAAAAATTGCTTATCAACTGACTTATACGTGATAAAGTAATGAAATACCGAGGTACAGCATACCGGGCGGGGAAGAAAAGGAAACATATCATTAAAAAGGTTTGTTCACATCACAGCCTGAGACCACAACGAAATATACGGTTTTTAAATAACCACGGAACTATTCGCGCAGTTACATCATTCGCCTGGACTGAGAATCGAACCTAGATCCCTCGATTTCGCGCCGAGTGCTCTAACCAATTAAGCTACCCAGGTGACAACTTGTTCCTTAAAGCCCCTATGAGATTCACTTTGGAGGGCGACTAGGTAGCTTAATTGGTTATAGCACTCGGCGCTAAATCAAGGGATCTGGGTTCGATTTCCAGTCCAGGCGAATAATGTTTCCAATGTATATTTCACATAAGGAATGTAGGCTATTATACTTGGTATAAAGAAGACTGTATGCCATGGCCAAAAACGCTTCCGAAGACGTATACGCGCTTTCATTTTACGACTCAGCTTGGCTACTAATGGACAATTTGTTTGCGCAGGCCTCTTTTGAAAGAATTATATATATGTAAGCGAGTTCTATACAGCCGTCGGGCGTCTCTCGCATCCTCTTCTCCAAGCCTCCTTGTCTCTCCAGTCTTCATTCTCTAATTGTCTCCTTTTCATATCTTGGGTGACTTGCTTTGTCCAGTCTTCTGGTGGTCGTCCTCTCTTTCTCCTTCCGGGTGGTTGCCAATTTAATATCTTTTTTGGCCAACGTTTCTCCTCCATTCTCTTTACGTGTCCATACCATTTTAGCCGTCTTTTCTCTATTTATTGTATGATATTTTCTTCTACTTGCATAATTTTTCTTATATTTTCATTTCTTATTCTTTGTAGTTTAGATTTTCTGCTGCTTCTTCTTAGAAAATCCATTTCTACGACCTCCAGTCTCTGCCTACCCCTTTTGGTCATTTCCCATGTCTCTGCTCCGTAAAGGAGTACATCTGAATAATTTTTTTATATATTTGCAGTTTTGTTTTCCTACTTATGTCTTTTGACCAAAATATGCTATTCATTTTATTTATTGCGAGTTTTGACTGATGTATTCTTTTTGTTATCTCTTTTTTACTGGTTCCTTCTTTTCCAATCGTTACACCTAAGTATTTATACTCACTACAGACTTTGATGGCATTTCCTTCTATTTCCAGATTCTTTGCCTTCTCATTAATTACCATATATTTTGTTTTGTTGAAATTTACTTCAGGCCCGCCTTATTGTATGTTTCTATCAATTTCCTCATCATTTTGAAAGAATTAATGGTTGCAATAAGTGTGATCAATTGTCACTTTTTGTTCACTATTCGACTATTTTGACTGCGGAAGAAACGCGAATTGGTCGCAATTCAGTTGATCGCCATAGCTCGAACGATGTATTTTTCTTAAAATCTCTGCACTTATTGTAAATGAAACCTCTTCATCTCTAAGGTAAATTATCGAGATGTCGAATATTATGTGCAATAATGTAACGGTGAACATTCACCTGAACCCTTGCAACGCTTTTTCCACTGCCCCATCACTGGCGCTGTTGTCCGGGTTGGGTAATGGAGGGGAAGGCGAAGATCTCTCATAGGCTGCGGCAGAAACCAGAATTAAAAAGGGCATTTTCGACCGAGATATAGAGCCACCTTAAAGGTTGTGACACATCAACAATATCGTATGATTCAATTTACATGCACTCCATAAAGGAAATGAATCACTATCTGGTTCGCTGTTTTAGGTCTGGCAACCTTATCATCCATTGTGCAATACACCGATCGGCAGCTCACAGAGATTAGCGTAGATTAAAATTATCCTTGCTGTTTATTCTTTCAAACATTGGTAATCAATTTACAATCCCGAAATAGGACTTTTATCACTCAATCGTTGAAGAAATGAGAGTAGAACATTCGTACATTTTTGTGAATTGAGTAAGCATTGCATTTTAAAATTTCAAAAGGAATTTAATGGAACGTTCTAATTAAAATTTATAAATACTATAGTTTCAGCAGGCACAACGCCTGAAGACGTCGCGGGCAGAATAATAAAAGAATTTCCCCACGCGAAATAAATGAAGAACATATTCCATCCTCAAGATTTGTAATAAAACGGAACTTAAACGGTCTGTTTCCAAGTTAAAATTTGACGGCGGTACTGAAACATAAATATTTTACGGCTTAAGCAGCGAAGCGTGAAATGACCCGCGCCGTATTCCTCCTATATTGGAAAAGAAGGCAGCGGCACTTGGGAAACAGTCGTTACCGCTCGATTTGGATTTCAGAAAAAAGGGCCGACGTCAAAGGTCATTCACCTTGGAGAGTATCACTTAGCTGATCCGAGTAATGGAGCTAAAATTAGGGTTTATCAAAGTCTCAACTCCTGGGGTCATTTGCGAAAAAGAGGTGGCTACACATTTCTCAAACAATTGAGAGGTGTTTTACGTCGAAGATATTATTTCTAATGGGGTATTAACAGGGACTTGAAATAAAAAATGACGGTTTAAGTTTAAATTATTACCAAATCTCTTCAGGAGCCATTAATATATTTAGCCTCGATGATGGTCTATTGCTGCCACTGCTCTTACTATTGCTGCACGGTCGTGAATTTCGAAGTGTCCACATCACTACACTTTAAAAATGTGGGGTAAAAGCTCAAACGATTTCGCACTGTCTACTGATTTATTTTTATTTATTTTTTTTTAATTTCACCTCTTGCTACACGTGTTTCGACTGACTAGCTGTCATCCTCAGGCAAGACTGCGAAAAATGCGAATGAGCAGTTGACTGGGGCAATTTTAAAGCAGAACTGGTGGAAAGTACACGTTTCCCATTTCCTCGATATAAAAGACGCAGTAGAAAACAGGTATGAAAGTAGAAATAATTGTTAAGAATAACAAAAGAAAAACCAAGAACGTAAGGTATTAGGAATTTTTAGATAGACGTAAAAGTATAGAATTATGTAGGAATGAAATGGTTGCCTGAGAGGATTGCCGAGCTACAGTAAAACCAATCTTTGGATTACTGACAGTTGATAATTATAAGATTATTGAAGCCCACAAGTATTGAGCAGCAGCAGGAAAGATATACATTACAACGAAATACAATTCTCAACATATTTTCCACGTGGTTTACTAGAGAAATCCGGCCGAATAAGTAGGGTAAGATTACTGTCCATATCGCAAATAGACTCTGTCTGCGGAGAAACTATTGGAGAAATCTAATATAATAATAATGATTTCATTCACAATGAAATATATGACCGAGTTGAATCCAAATTTTATTGCAAAGATCGACCCAGGTTTTCATGCCGTTTCAATGCCACAAGCATTGAGAGGATCCCACTTATGTAGCAGTAGGAAGTAGGATAGGTAAAAGTAGGGGCATATCGGGAACCATTCAAACTGGGAGAGAATTCAAAGGAGATGGGATGAGGCTAAAGGCTCTTATTTCTTTTATCGTGACCAATTCTCTGGAATATCGAAATATCTGCGTAACGAAAGCCATCGATGTGGTTTCTCACAACAGGTTATAGATGTCATGATGAAGAGCCGTTGACTGGACTTTCAGACGCATTTCAAAATTGCTAGTTCCCGTAGAATTTCAACACTGGAAGGACTATATGTTCCCATCCGTTTAACTTCTATGCATAAACATTTCATTCCTTCACCTGTCTCTAACTTGACCGTGAAACTCATTTCCTCACTCCCCTTCCCCGCTGGTTTTTCGCAAATATTTTTTGGCCATTTTCTTCCCCTCAGTCCCTTAAGCCAGTGACTGTTATTCCGAATTCCCGGTACTATATAAAAATAAACTGCTCAACGCTTGTATTGACTCTTACCGATCCAGGTTTCGGCTTTTGGCCTGGCTATGGCCGAAAGCCGAATCCTGGATCGGTAAGAGTCATCATTCATTCACTGGTTGTTCAATCCTAAGATTGGTTTACTGCAGCCCTCCACCCTTCTCGATCCAATGCTGGTTCACTTACCTCCTGGTATCTCTTCCTGCGTACTTCCCTTTTTATTTGGTCAAGGAACTCATTCTTGGGTCTTCCTCTGGGGAATTTTGGCTCAATATTGCCTTCAATCATGTTCTTCACAAAAACCCATTGTGTCCCAGGGTTTGTCCAATCCATCTGGTTCTTCTTTTCTCTATGGTATTCCATATTTCCAGTCCTTTACTCCTCTACTATTCTGTACACTTCATCATGTCTTATTTCGTCCATCCATTTTATCTTCAGCATCCTCCACCAGCTTTTGAAGGCTTCTAGTCTATTCTGGTCAGCTTTCCCAATAGTCCATGCTTACGATCCATAGAGTGTCACGCTCCACACGAATGTTTTCACATACTGTTTCCGGGTTTGTAGTCCTATCTTCTTTGAGTACAGCAGATGTCTTTTTTCCCATGAACGCCTTCTTAGCTTGGGCTATTTGCCTCTTGAAGTCCGTTGTGCGTCTTCCGTCCCACGTTATGGTACTTCCGAGATAGGTGAGAGAATCCACATGCTCTAATTTCTCTCCTCTAAGGGTGACTTCTGCATTCAGCTTCCCTCTTCCGCATACTAGGATTTTAGTCTTCGTTATACTTATTTTAATGTTGTATTCTTGGAGAACTTGATCCATGACGTTTAGTGACCTTTGAAGATCCTCATGATTTCCAGCTATGGCTGCAATATCATCTAGGAAGCGGAGCATGTTAATTTCTTCTCCGTTTATCTTTATCCGGTAAGAGTAATAATTAGGGAATCTGGCCGACTGTCCATTTAAAAATTCGGTTCCGTCGAGTTTAGAATGTTGTATCTTCCAGGAAGGTCAACCGATTTTAACAAAATAAAAACTATGCAATAGAATAATTATTTCTACATCGGCCATATAATAAAAATGTTTTCCTATATTTATATGTACTTTTACGACAGTAAAGAAAAACCCTTTTCAACGCTCAAAATCTTGATAAAATAATTGTTTTGAGACGAATGGCCACATTGTTTACTCTGACTGAATATTTATTATGTGCATTAGCAATTATATATAGGATAAAACACTATAAATTTTATTTAGCTAGGGATGGTTAGATCAAACATTCGAAGCAATGAACTATTGAAAGATAAGTTATGAATGAAACTGGTAGATGTGTTCCGGCAAGCCAAATATTTTTATGAGTTCCATATCTTAATGGATCTCATAACTATTGATTCCATAAGTATACGATCTTGCAACTGACCATTAAACAGTCAAGCCAGAGCCACCTTAATCCACCCTAGTAGTTTTCTATCACTCCGAGCACTTCCTATGTTGTCTTCGCGATCCGTTGTGATTTATCTATTCGCCTCAACCTCTGAAACGACTGCAACCTATTCTCATCCTATTTCCTCAAAGTCCTCATCTCCGCGCTCTAAACCACACTCCACATTATAATCTCAAGAGGTGATCAGGAAATTTATTTTATGACTACTCTCCGAAACAGTGATAGCGGCAAACCATTAGGGTACATTGGACTGAAGCCGTTCAATTTCAATCATAAACCCATGACGATACAATTTAAGTGATGCAGCAATTACCGTACTCTATTAACTAAAGTAGGCATACATAGGTGTCCGCCGCCTCCCCATATTAATAACGAGCTTCCGGCCCTTAACGCCCATAATGTGGTCCGAATCGTTAATTGTTTACTCGGTGAAATCGTTAAAATGGGTCCATATACCTTTAACCCCCTAGTCTGTACGCAATTATTACAACGTGAGCAGAATGGGTTTATCGGAATATTCACGCAAATAATTAATATGGATATCCCACCAGCGCCTGAGCAAACACGGGAGGCAAAATCCCAGGCCCTTCAAGTCCGCGCCTAAGCATGAATCATGAAGTCAAGCGAACAACACTTATGCAAAGCGAAAGAACGAAAATCGTCCCCTGAGATGAAAAGAAAGGATCATGAGAGACAAAAGGCACAGGCTCCCCAATGATAAATTATTAACCATCGACCCCAAAACATCATGACTGGGCGATACAGACATTAATTGGTAAGATTAAATTAGAGGTAACCTACCGGTTAAGGTAAGTTTAAACGAAATACAGAAAAGCCTCTTTAATGTTTTTACATGTGAAGGTCTCACTAATCTGCTTTCGCAATGCTGCTCTTCATCTCTACATAACGTCCTACATCCCTCCAATTTTGTCTATAAAGCCTATTCCTTCACTTCTCATTCCCTCTTGCCTAATATCCTCCCCTTGATCACGGCCTTCAGCGCCTCTTTGCTCCACAATACCTCTTTCAACCAACTACTCTGCCATCTCCTAATCTTCCCCGAGAGTTTCCTCTCCCCACCATGGAAGACTTCCATGTCCCCACCCTATAACTGCGACTTTCTCGTTCGTCTTCCTTTCCGTCCAATGTACCTTCTCTCCTCTCCTCCACACGATATGCGAGAGATAAACTGCTTAGTGCCAACACAGCAGTACAAATTATTATCCCCTTACGTGAATTCCTCATCTCCGTCCGACACCGGAACGGTCTCCGCGATTCGTCGACACGGATGCCCCCAGGAATTGCGGTGCCCAGGAAACGTCTAGCGGGGCCCCCGGCAACTATGGTATACAGACCCTAAAATGCAGTTATTCGAGCCCTATATTATACATTCAATTCATTGTGTAATTGATTATCTATAATTTTCAATATATTTATTACCTTTGCATGTACCTTCTTTTAAAAAAAATAAATAAAATTTATTTTCCACAAATTGAGTACCAGTCCTAATTAACACACAAATATCCGTATCTATATACAAAGAGCGACGAATAAGGTACACAGTGACCAATATTAGATACCGTATTGTGGCGGTCACACGAGATTTTTATAGCTTTACGTTGTCATCCTGTGATTACCGTGTTTCCTCCAAAATGCGGGGCCATCAGAGGCGCGGGGCCGGGGGCAGTTGCCCCTCTTGCCCGGCTCAAAGGGTGGTACTGTTCGACGACGCCATCGCAGCCGGAGCACGGCCCTGAGAAACTCCCAAAGCAAGAACCCTAGCCCCCCAATACAATCCCTCCCCTTTGACTCCCCCATTCCTCATTCTTTCTCTCTACCCCTTCTCCTTCACCGAAAGAGCTCCACCCAACCACCACCCCGCACCAACCGGGAACCGCTCACCCTCTCTCCCTCTCGCCTCCGTGACTAATCCGCATTGCCGTTTTCTCAAAGGGAATCTCTCTCCCTTCCCGAGGCACACGCATTCACACAGCTCTGGGTGGCGGATAACGCATAGCAACCCCTCTCCCACTCGCATACTGGGAAACGGGGGATTCCTCCCCTATTCTCAAGTCACCCTTCCCGCGTGGGCAAACTGCAGCAAGCCGATTCGGCGAGTACGAAAGTAAGGGCCGATTGGCGGAATGAATGACCCGCACTCTGGAATAGTGATCACGATTTCTTAATCACATATTACACGATGGTCGGTATTGCTCAGTTTAAAAGAGCATGTATTTCTCAAGCAGGCGTGGCCTAATTTCTCCGACATACCACGGCAAATAAAATCATGAAAATAAAATAAGGGAAATAGATTGTGGAGGTTTAAAATGTCGATTTTCCCACAATCAACAAGAGACCATAATGGCTGCGTGGACTCTTAGAAGTGGGCTATCTGACAGGTAGTGTAGCTGATTAATTCGTATACCCCCTACTGCATGTTTATAAATCTTCTGAGTAGCGCTACATCTACATCTACGTAATACCCTGCGAGCCACCACGAGGGTGTGTGGCAGGGGGTGAAGATCACCAAACATGCACAATTGCCATGCAAGTAGGATATTTAAGGGAGGCATGCTAGAGAACAGGGTCCCATGCAGCTAGGTGGTTAGTATCTACATAATAAGAAAGGGATTAATGGTTGTTATTACATGCATCATGCACTACAGAGTACTCTAACTATATTTCACCTACCTATCCCTTTGCTACGCTGCCTATTGTTCTCTCTTATGGTACGCGGGAAAAATGACATTTTAAATCTATCGGTACGACAATCTATCTCTCTAATCTTGTTAATATGATCAAACCTAGCACAATACGCAGGGATTCTCAATATATTTCTGTCATCTGTGAAAAAATCGGTTTCGAATTTACCTATAACGGTTTAACCTAAATTTTAACCTGCGTTCTGATAGTAATTCCCATCCTAGTTCTTATATTTAACTCGTAACACTTATACAATTATTATAACGGCCTTTAACAAACCTAGCAGATCTCCTTTGCACGCGATCTAATTCTTTTATCATACCTTCCTCGTACGGATCCCATATACTAGCGACGCTAACACCATGTTTTGCGTGTTCCCTGCATGACTCTTGTTTCACGTTTACGTAGTTACATTAGAGAACATTTTTGTGGTTTCTTTAGCATTTGTAGCATACCTATTACGTGGTGCATGTTGGTGAAAGTATATTTCTTCACTGTAGTTCATGTTTGTGATAAGTCACCCCCTGCCTGTGATGGCTAGCAGGGTAGTAAGTAGATGTAGATGTAAATGTAATTTACTGAATTAGAGCAGGGGCAATTTTGCCACCTCGCGTTCATGCTTTACGCATGCGTTCATGCAATACGCCTCTTTACACGACGCAATTAGAAATGCATGTTCGCATAAGAAATGCAACAGTTGCCAGTTAGACGATGACAAGTTTCCTGCGCGCAGGTACAGGTAGCGCTGATCGGAGATCTCTAGGGACAGGCTAATTGAATCACCATCTGAGCGTATCACCGCCGAAAACTTCTCCGATAATTTTCCGAAAAGGACCAATAACATACATAACATATGCGGCACAGCATTAAAGAAATTAGGTTTTGTTAAGCGCATAATAGGAAGGCCCTCGGATGATGAAGTAAAAGAGATATGCTACTTTGCTCTGGTTAGGCCACACCTCGAATACGCCGCGAGCATTTGGGACCCTGGTCATAAAGATTTAACAAAAAAAATTAAAAAAATACAAAAAAAGCAGCACGCTTCGTTAAAAACTGGCACGAACGAACATATAGTGTTACACAACTGTTAGAGGGATTAAGGTGGGAGCCCCTAGAGACTCGGAGGCTGCACGATAGGCTTAGGCTGCTTGAGAAATTAGAACTAGTGTGTTTCAGAGCGACACAGAGGATATTATCATGATGCCTCACTACATCTCCAGATCTGACAGAAGCGATAAAATAAGAGAGATATATTTCCGAACAGATAGGTACAAAAACTCGTTCTCTCCGCGCACAATAAGCGACCACAATAAAAACTGAGCTCCTCTAAATACACTCTAATAATACATTAAACCATTACACCCCCAAAAATCTTACATCTTCACACGTCTGTTGACCTACCAACCCCTGCCACACGCCCATGCAGCGGCTCGCGGGGTAGTATGTAGATGTAGATGTAGAATAAGAGGTTTTACCTAAAGACCATGATGGCTGTTACTTGGCATTCTGATTGAAGGATATATACATCTCCCAATGTGTACGGTTTTTCGGTACAGTCATAAGATTTTGTAAAAATATCCTTCGTATTTGAAGATCACTCGATGGTTTATAATTGCACAGAGATACAATTTTCATACTTCAAATACTGGTATCTATACGCAAAGGTCCATTACTTATATTCTCAAAATTTAAGTTAATTACATACGTTTAAAATGATGAATTGGATCTGGAAATTAAGACTAAATGCAACCGGTGGAGCGGTTGTGATGCGTCGTCTTAAGAAGGTACCCATACATTCTGATTTATACTTGCGTCCAAAGTTGCCATTATTCTCACACATTTCCCACGTTTACGCTGCGTGGGTCGAAAACTTGATCATTGCGAAGGGAGGATAAGCGAAGAGCCGTTTGACATGTGGGTTTAGAGTATGATGGAGGGGGTGCGCTGGGTAGCGAGAAAGACGAGCGAGGAGGTTTTAGATATAGTTGCAGAAGTGAGGAAACTAGTTGCGGAGGTTTGGAGGAGGCATAAGAGATGGGTGGAGGACAAATTGAAAGGAGAGGGAATGCTGAAGAGGGCAATAGAGTGGAGAACACTGGGGAAGCGTGAAAGAGGAAGAAGAGGATCGGAATCCTGGGCGGAAGAGGTAGAGGGAGACGATATAAGGAATTCAAGAGGGATTTATTTGCGGACCATCTATGAGTGTTACATCCGGTTAGAATAATTACTGTCCAAAAACCTACCAATCAGCTGGAGGAATACTTGAAACCCTAAACATCCTAAAGATCCTGAATCAGCTGAAGGAAATATGAAACCCTGGATGCTCTCCTCCATCAAACTTTTTATTAGACTGCTTCCCACCATTACATCCTCAAACCACTTCTGCTACCCTCTCTAAATTTCCATCACCGACTACCTTTCCACTTCCCACTTGACAGCCCCTCCTTTGTCTCCCACAGAATCGTCAACTTTAATTACCACCTCCACGCACGCACTCTGAAATCTTCTTTCCTCCTACGTAAGCCATTCCTTCAACACTAAGCATACAACTCCTTCATTCATTTTCCCTTCACCTGCACCTAGGGTGCAACGTGACTTGTGCCGACGACGGTTCCTCATTCGAGGCTGAAAAGTTTAGAGCGAACCAACTTGAGCGTTTCCCACGGCAAACTTGCAGCTATTAGCGTCCGGCTAACCAACCAGCGTAGGAAGCCGATGGCGTTAACGGGACAGGTGGCGTTGGCATTTACTTGTTCAGGGCCCACACCACGTGCGTTCACTTGGAAAGTTGACTGCACGGGAGGGTCGGGTCAGCACATAAAAGGGTGACCGTTGGGAAGGACAAGGGACGACGGCGTCGCAGGACTTCAAGAGGGACTCCCTTCCCTTCTCCTCTCTACGGAGAGGGCGAACTTTTAAGGAGAGTGCCGACGGACTGAAGGCAGTGGCTGGCGGCAAACACCAGACCCTCACTCAAGGCAGAAACTCCCTGCCTCTTTCATGGAATTGCACCGAAAAAGAGCCATTGACTCTCCACATCGATTGCACCAACGGCGTTGGCCGAGTGTTTGAGGGCGCCCTTTAGGGGTTAAGCACCCACCAATGGGGGAGGGAGGTGAGTTCAATGAGGAGAGTGGGAGAGAGGAATGACGAGGGAGTGGGGACGGAAAGTGATGTGAGGTGGCAGGGACTTGAAATCGAAAAGTTTGTTAACCTTAAGGCAGTTTGAGCGAGATAGTTCCCTAGTCTAAATTGAGACCATACTCGAATTTTACGTCTCAATTTCATCAGCTGAGGGAAGCAAGATTTAAAAAATGGCATTTTTAACGATACAATAATAAAATTTTATACAACAGAATTTCCAAGTAAATCAGGAAAAATATCTACAAAATTCTTTAATTTTTGACCAATTTTTCCACGCGGTGCGTTTTTTTGAAACTGCCGCATTTTTTTGAAACTACAGCATTTTGACTACACTTAAAGCCGCTTTATACGCCACATTTTATTGTACAAACGAATGTATGAATTCTTTCATGAGGAAAATTGTACTGAGCAAAGCTGCAAATCATATGATTTTCTGAACAACTGAACGGGACATAGAATCTGCTCTAATACCATTCATTATCTTGTGCAATCCACGATGCATTCGTTTGAGCAATAAATGGCACCGTGTAAAGCGGACTTTACTGCAGTATTAACTTATCACTTTACAAAATAAGTGATAAGATGCCTATATTTTCATTCAATATCCCAGGACTCTTCACCTCTGTTACACAGTTTTAATTAAAAGCTTGTATACACTTTCTCGCTCAAGCTGCCGTTTTCCTGAAGTAATAAAGTATTTCCTATTTATTTAGCATTTGCATAAAAGTCACCGCACAAGCTTTGAAAATTCCCACATGATCAAAGCATATGTTTTATGCCTATTTTACATAATGAATAAATTATTAGTAAAATAAATATGGCAAAAAGTTTTGGCAACTTGCGTAAACAAATCGATAAAGTGATTAAAATATTAATTTTGCGTAAACGGTTTGAAGTACCAAACACATATTTAAAAAATTCAAAAATACCAAAATCCTATAGTGCATATTTATCTTTGATCCAAGGATTATCTATTTTGATTTGATCCAAGGATTATATTCAAACATGGTTAAGAAGTTTGCAATTTGCTTACCTTCTATAGCCCCCATTCCAATGAACCCTCCCTCCTCCCACTGGTGGGTATAACTTTGCTCACCCGACAAGAAAACACCTCGAAAATGGTGCATATGCGCCAAAACAATGGCCAGTTTTTTTTTAATAGATGTGTGGAATTAACTAAGTATTTTACTCTTTAACCATATTTGAAGCAAGTAATTTCCACCAAGTGACGCCTATGACATTCTTAAATGCAACAACTACATTGGTGATAGTAATTCTACGATTTCTTTTGTCTTGAAGTCACAACATTCCTCAACCCAAATATTTGAACCAATTTTTTGCCCATCAGAAATAAAAAGTCAATCAGAATCAAATTTAACGAAGTCAAAACTCAAAAGAAAACAGAATCAAATTTAACGTCTTGAATGGCTCCTGGTTTTATAATAACCCCCCAGCATAGAACAACCGCTTTTCAAAAATATTTTCCTGTTCTCGGAGCACGATAATGGAATAGTATTCCCAAGGGTATTAAGGATTCTGCCTCTTTATCTGTATCATTTTTAATCTTAATATTTTAATCTTAGCGTAGATTTTTTCATTATCTGCAAGCACTTGAAATAATGCAACTTGTGGTGTTTCTTTCTTTTAGATGATTTAATGGTTACATTTACAAAACCACAACTTAAAAAACACACACGACCCGGGTTTCAACGCTTGAGCGTCATCTTCACCTGAAGCCCGGGTCGTGTGTGTTTTTTAAGTTGTGGTTTTGTAAATGTAACCATTAAATCATCTGAAAGATAAAATGGAATACCAAAAAGTTAACAAAGAACTTGTATTATTTATGTTTCTTTCTCTTTCTCTTGCTCTATTATTTTTACTTTTGATAATGTATCCGCCCATCCCTATTCATTTTTCATTTTAACGTATGGGCCCTAAATATTGTAAAAAATTCTGTGTTCCTAAAGGACGATAAAAAATTCCAAGAATAATAAATTATATTATTATTATTACTATGATTCAAGAGTTGTTTCAATTAAGGTCATCCATTTAAATACAAAGACAATAAACCTCGGGTCACGTTTACAGATCGAGCTATCAAAGAAGGATGAGATGTAACAATAAAAACGTTGACATTACCGCGCATTTTCAAAGTGTTAAAATATTCGGCGTCGCACCAAGACGGTGGCAATAGCGAGCTATTCCGCGAAAATGGGTCTTGAAACGTTTACTTCACCCCCGCGTCAAGTGGCGAGGAATCCCACGAAAAGATATTTCAACGACCGATACCGAGAGAACATCGCGTGAGAACTCGGAAGAGAGAAAAAAAAAGGATCAACGCGGTGGAAACTACAAACGTTACCATTCACGCCGATGCATGAGAGCCACCGAAACAAACAAGAGGATACGGAAAGATACGAAAGCAGAGGCATTATAAGGAGAGGATGAGGGCACGCTTAATTGTACTTCCCTCTCTTTTGTTCGCGTGATCTCGACCTGAATCAAACGAAAAAAGAAAAAAGAAAATTCGAGAGAAAGACCGACCGGCTAATAAAAAAAAAAGACAGCTCACATTGGCCGCGGGCAGAAATTCATTTTGCATGAGCAAGCAGATGGTGGAAAAGGCGGAGGCTCGACCCGACGACGGGCGATCGGGCGGGGAGGGGCAGTGACGAAGAAAGACATTCGAGACCCCTTCTGCACACGACAAGGAGCTGACCTTTCCGTATGACGGAGGGCATGGGGGGGCGCCGGGGGTCAAACGAATCAAAACGAGCCCGCGAGGGATAATGAATGAAAAAAAAGGCGGCGACGGCGCGGGCGAATAGTGGGAGCTAATTGCGAGCCTATTCTGAGCGCCTTCCTCTGACGTCACTTCCGCATGAATATATTCAAAGCTTCTCCACTCCGCTGCGGCTTCCCAAAGCGCTTCCTTTGTGGTCACAAGTCCTTCCAAGTGATTTCAACCGGAAGTATAATTGGCAACCATGAACATTATGACCACCATTTTTATCACAGAAGCGGATACTGATTGCTCATTATTTGTTGTGGGTGACGATGAATTGATTATCTTCCTCATTTTGTCAGGTGTCAGTACTTTAATATATCTCGATTTTGATTTTTTTTACTCTTTACTTATAACAAATGTTGATTAAGTATTTTCAGTATCCCTCATACATAACATTGATATTCTGTAATGTGAATTAGTAAAAAAACCATGGCAAAAATGTTTTTAAAGGTTTCCAAAGGTAGTAGAAAGACATACGATCTAAGCTTTCAATCTCAATATTTAACCATGGAGAATAGCTAAATCACTTTTGCATATTGAAAGTCATAAGCACAATATTCACAGTATTACTTCATTGACTATCCTGCATAATCAAAAACGAATCTTAATTTATGAGCGATATTACAAAGTTTGATCAAAATGGACTGGGAAAACCCGAACTACAGAGGATGAATCCCATCGGAACGAATTTATTATCGTCATGGCTTCCGCTATTCATGGTTTCTAAAATTACAATTTGATAGCAAATATTCAGGGAAATAGTAAAAAAACCCACCCGCTGCTTAACCTGACGAATGCGTTTATCTAAAAAGGAATTAAAGAGTTTCCTTGAGTGAAGGAATATCATTAGAGACGAACTGCAGTTAGCAGAACGGGAACCGTTTTTCCGAAGCACTTTAAAAAGATCTCATCTTACTTATCACGGGGAATCCGCGGAGTTTTTTCATTAATCCCGCAGTTTTAGGAGGAAAGTATAACATATGCTTGGAGAAAAAATATCCTTTAGCTCTACTCATATAAAACCCCAAGCACTGGATGTTTGGATTAGGGCTCCCATCCCTCTGCCTCAGATCATTTTCAATTGATTTTGGAGGATTATTTCAAATGTTCCAACCATAGAGGATGATTATATTCAACGACGGAGACGCTCAGACATGGTTTCTCCTCATGATGACCGGTAAGGGGAAGAAATGGTAAAAGGAGAGAGGTTAGGGCTGGTATCCCTAAGGCGATCGATTGAGTCTCTCATTAAAATTGAAATTTAGAGGAGTCGTTACAGGATCCAGGGCTCCTTTGCTGGAAAGACGTTAATAAAATAATCAACTATATAATAACCAAGCGTTAGGGCATTACACCTTACATATTCACGGACCATTTTCCCCCTGCATAAAGCTAACGTGATACACTGAGTGATAAATACGCATTCATTGCCCTTTTCAAAAAATGCTAGATCTCCAATGCACCCATGTTTATCTAATGTGAATACATTTTGACCAATTTTTACATATCTACACTATGCTTCAAATTTTATGGACCAAATTAAGAAAAAAATGCATATGAAGAGCTACCAGGAAGTAAGAGATAAGTTATACAGGGAAGGATTGAGGGCTGCAGGCAACCTACCGAAGGATTGCACGACCAATGAGATGAGACAATTCTATTGGAGGATTGGTATTGGAATAGTGAGTTAAATACTCTCTTTCCATCGATTCGTAATTTGATTTCTGCATCATCAGGGCATGAGATTGATTGTTGATATAACTTCATAGCCAGAGAAGACTGAGTATAATGTAAGAAATTTAATTAAACTGATGTATTTACATTATACCCAGCCTGTTCTGACCATGAACTTGTATGAATAATTAATCTCAAGCTCTAATGTTCAGCAATAAAATTGTGAAACGTCGACAAGAGACGAATTAACTCAGAATTAAGATCTGAGGCTTTTCCAGTGTGTAATGTTTAGTTGTTACATTCCAGACGTTCACCGGGCAAAAGATTTCATGGTTGCCGACGTGTGGATGGCCATGTCGTCCTTCGTCTTCAGAACATAAATGCCCTGCTCAAAAGAAGATTGGCGGCTCGACCATCGAAACGCCAGCAACCAATCTCTCATCCAGTGGACTTCCCAAATAGAACTACTAGAAGATTAAATTTATTATTCCAAGACCACTCCTCTAAAATTATGGTGGAGTCTCATATTTTTTATTTTAAAACACGTCGCACAATATTCTCTTCTGTACAAGGAAAAAACTGAAAAATAAAGACTAAAGAACACAATTAAGAGTCCTTTTTTGAATTCTCATTCATAATTACGAAATAGTAAAGACAAGAGGGTCGATTAAAAGCTGAGAAATTATCATTTAGGGGACCAAGGCTTAAAGGTTTTTATGGTACATGGGTTACGGTAAGGCAGGACAAGGTATATGATCCGCGAAATCCAGTTCGTGGCCTCAGATTTCATTATCTGTATGTGCTTTTCATCTATTACTAGAAATTATTTTTAAATAAATCAAATTTTTTTCAATGGTTTGGCAATATAATGTCTTTTCACTTTCATCTTTAGACATAAAAGGGACGTGCCGACGCAAATCGGGGGCCCAAAATTGCAGATCCGGCCTTGGGGCAAGGTTATGCCGTGGAAAGGAAATGCGGAATACGAAATTGGACCGGCCAAAGCGTACATATGTATTCATTCCTGAATGGATACGTACTGGTATCACGTAGCTTTGGGATATTGGGGAGAGCGGGAGGGGGGTGGAAGGAAGCGCGATAACATGCTAATTAGAAAACTGACTGCGCTCCGCTAATCTCTCCCATCCTCCGTCATCGAATACGATTTCGCGTTTCACCGCCAAATCGGCAGTTGGAAAGTGGGAACGTCGAGGTCCAATAAAACCGATACTGGGGACCGGGAAATAACGGTAATCAAAGGGAGTAAAAGTGAGGGTTGGAAAAGGGTGGGGAGGAATAGAGGAGGCTCGTGAAAGGGCCTATGCCGCGAAACGACCCTTTTCGCTCAATGAATTAACGCACCGAAAGAAATAAACAACGCCAGCCATCGCTCTGATAACTTAGGATCGAATGCGACCCACCGATTTTGGCGAATGGCTGAATTGATTTTGGTGAATGGTCGAATGATGGGACATCATTGTAATAGATCTGTGGTAAAAATTTTTATGACATCGTTTGAGGAAGTTAACACTTGCTAAGTTATTTCAAATTTCTGAACACGTTTCTATCACTTTGCGAACCCCGAAGCACCTTGGACGTCCTACCGACAGGAATTTGCAAAATCTATTATAACGACTTTATTAATTTATGGGTCGATAGATAGCCCTAAAGGTGAATTGAACATAAAACGGTTATTAAATTACTATACAGACCAAATGTTACAATGCGTCTCGCATGCCAGGGGTGTGCACTTTTGTATTTACCAGATCCGTTCGCGTGTATGCATTATCATAATCCATTAACATTTAAGGACTCAACGTAACTATTTCAAGCGGAATTGCAAAATTTTGACTTTTTCTACGGTTTAGTTTTTTCAGCAACCGGTTTAAACGTGCAAGGACACACTTTCACAAAGTGAGACCGGTGTTAGAAAAAATAAAACTGCATTAAAGTGCATTCATTATATAGCTATGCTAATACAATTTAAACATTAGTAGATCCCAAAAAAATTTTTGGTACGTTGTGTACCGCATGTTTCGACGAAAGTTCACCCCATTTCACAACCCTGAGGCAGCAGGGTACTAAGTAGATGCAACATGTGTTGGAATTCTAAGAAATAAATGGTAGGTCACCGGATTTTATTTCATATATTGTCTTACCATACATTCTCGACCATTAAGGATCTTCCCTGACGTTTCTCTCACAACAGTGTCGCTTTTTAAGGGGACTTCCATTAATTACGTGAAGCGATTTTGGCGATTTTTCGAACCCCCTCCCCCATTGGTGAGATGTCGTGAGATTTGGCTCGACCCCCTCCCCCAAAAATCACGTGAGGTTTTTCAAAATACGTATATTTAGTGTCAATACGTTAATCTGTGCTTGATTCCGTTGGATTTATATATATAAAACAAATTTCTTAATTATTTTTATCTAAGACTAGTTAAAACTAGTATTTAAGACTACTAAGAACGTAGTCTAGAATCACAGTGAGAAAATCGAAAAATAAAGTACTTAAATAGGAACTACTAAAATTCGAAAAAGAATAGGTACCTACTCATTACAATTCAGTCCACGGGGACTCATGTGTGGTCTCAAGAGTGACTACTAGAACCAACATGTCCATGTGATTTTCAGTACAATCATCTGCACCTTCAACCTCGCTGATTTTACCACTCTAAACCGTTGTTGCTTATTTTTACACATTTACGGGTGTAAACACAGCAGGTCGGGACCTGTCCGCGCGTCGCTGCCACCCGGCTCGCACGCCGCAGCGTTCGTTTAGGGTCGCGCGTTTAGCTGGACGATGGCGGCTAAACAATCCAGGGGCTACTGTGCTACTTTGTGGCCTTCGCATAGCCGCGATAAATATTATTGTGTAGGATTTAGCCATATTTTAGTGGAGAAACATGTTTTACTTAATTTAACCCAGTCTTCTCGCAAGTTCACACAGTTTCATGCGGAAAAAAATTGCGTGATATTCTCCGAGACCCCCGCTCTCCCCCGCGTGAGATTGGGTGAGATTCAGCTCGACCCCTCCTCCCCCAAAACGCCTCACGCAATTAATGGACGCCCCCTAATTACAAAAATCTATCATTGAAAATCATATTGTCACTATGCCACCAAAGATTCTGTGTTTCCTGCTCCTCCTACGGTTTTTCACATTCCTCTCCCGAGCTTACCGAACACCCTCGCACCTATCATCTTCCGTAGCACGTCCTATCCTCATAATTTTGCACATAATCTCTATTTCCTCCTGTGGTAAGTGAAACACAAGAGGTGAAAAAAAGAAGCCAGAGGCACGTTGTTGTACGAACAGGAAATTATCCAAAGGAGTGCACTGGATATCCATTGGAAATTTTTCCAGCTGGTCGGAAGGTTTCTGGACGGCTCCTTACTTAACAACCTATTCTTAGAAGAAGAAAATTCATCTTTTACAGTCTTAAATTTAAAGATATTTTTACCGGGTAAGCTAACGTGGACCTCGTGAAAAAGCTGATGGTGGGTAATTGATGAGCAGGGAAGCAAACGACGTCCCGTAATTTGAGATTTTAGGATAAGGACAGTCCAAAAACATACAAATCTGCTGGTAAAATACCCAAATACCCAATGGAGTCGATGATGCATGTGAAACTAAATGGTTTTAAAAATTCTTTTGAAAACTGTCCAGACGAAAAGAGTAACTTTGTGAAACGTCTTTTAACCTGTGACCACAGTCGTGATTTAAAAGTTTATGTGCTCTATTTAACAGATACCCGGCGTGAGCTGAATCCCTTACATTGCAAGCGACCTACATTTTGATCTTATTAACGAATGTCTGCATCCTACAAATTGCTGTACCAATCGGCTATTGTATGATCTTAGACTCAACATTTTATGTATATTCATCACTAATTTATTTTTCAACGAAGTTATCAATATCTTACGAACACCAACATATTAAGGTATAGCAGATCATGAAAAATAAAAACGGAAATAGATTTTAGAACAGATAGCTTTAAAAATGTCGCTTTTCAAACGATCGATCAGAGGCCATAATGGTTGAGCTAAGGCATTGAAGTAAGTTAGTTGACAAGAAGTGTAGCTGATCAATTCATATACCCCTTATTGCACATTTAAAAATCTGCCGAGTAGTGCTCACACCATGTTTTGCATGTTCCATGCATGACTCTTGTCATGTTTACGTAGTTACATTTTAGGTTAGTAGTTTCTGTAGCATTTTTAGCATGCCATTAGTGTGGTGCATATTGGTGAACGTAAATTTATTCACTGCAGTTCATGTTGGTGATAAGTCACCCCCTGCCGCACACCCTTGTGGTGGCTTGCAATGTAATAAGTAGATGTAGGCGTAGATTCCCCCTCTCCGAAATTTGTCCTCCCCGCTACCATCCCCTATCACCAACTGGTATTATATAAGGGACGTGATACTGTTTTTAATTACCTGATGATGATACTTAGCTATCGAAACCCGTGTCGAGGTGGAGTTTAAATTTTTCTGTGGTCTGCAAAAGTTTCACAAGTTAATAAATAAATCAAATGGCGCCTCAACGGCTCGTTATTTTTTTTATAAACAGGCAGTGTTCTCCACCCAAAGCTCATGTGCATCGATGATGCGACCGTTCATTAAAACTGATGCCTAGCAAATGAATGCGGAAAAAAGTCTACAAAGGCACCCGCGTACGATTACCCCTTCCCCCCCACTAGGGCAACACTGCAGCGAATGGCCTCATCCGCACTGGGAAGTCCCGCGCTATGCGGAATGCCGATCCTCGCTGGGAGAGAGACATTGAGATAGCAATCGGGTGTCCGAATCTCACGCGGATTACTCGATAAATAGAATGACGATTATATCGACTTCTCCCGCCCGCTTGCATAATGCATACTAAATGCTCGGCCAGGCCGTTCGAGTTGGAAGGGGTCGACGTCGCTAGATTCGACGTTGTACTACGAGTACTGCGAGGCTTCGTGGGTGCAGACTCCAATGATCGAAGTGGGGCTTAGTTATTCAATGCAATAATGTGGATGGGAGTGTCGGAGCTTATATCACGCACACACGCACACCGAAACTGCCCTTCAGAATTGCAAAACCTACCGGCCACTCTATTGGTCAAAGAACCTGGGAGTAAATAATGCAAAAGCCATTCCGATGAAATTTGCTTCCGCGTTCGAAAATGACGGAGGGCATCTTCCAACTTGGAAAGCCGCAGCTCCAAACGTGTCTCTTCGCAATGAAACATCTGGTCTCTGGCTGGCCCGTACTTTGTCTGGCGATGGCCGTACATCAAGGTGAATCCGGAAATGCGCACCACAATTTACAGAGCAGTTCACCAATTTGAGTTCATCACTCACGAGCATAAAATAATGTAATAAAATATGACGGTTGATCATGACTTTTTGATGTGATATATATTGGGTCATAATGTCAACTCCACACCTGAATACATTTTCCATAGACTCTCGCATGATATAGCGTTGAAATTATTGACAATCATCACATAAACGGCAATTCTCCAAAAATATGATAAAACAGTTGCATTGCTTATGTTGGAAAATGATTTTAAATGGTCTAGGCGAAAAAATCTTGAAAATACGTAGGCATTTATATTTTTGTGGAGATGATCGGGACAAAATTGAGTGAAAAACAGTCGTTCGTGGGTTGTTCAATCCTACGATTGGTTGACTGCAGCCCTCCACCCTTTCCTAGTTCTCTTACCACCTGGTATCTCTTCCTATGTACTTTCCTCTTTATAAGGTCCTTCCTGGGTCTTCCTCTGGGGACTTTTACCCCTATTTTACCTTCCATTATGTTCCTTACAAACCCATTTCGTCTCAAGATGTCTCCAATCCATCTCGTTCTTCTTTTCTGCTTAGTGTTCCATGTGGTCCTTTCCTCATTTACTCTTCTGTACACTTCATTTGTTATTTTATCCGTCAATTTTATCTTCAGAATCATCCTCCAGCACCAGGTTTCGAAGGCTTCTAGTCTATTATGGTCAGCTTTTTCAATGGTCCATGCTTCCTATCCATATGTTGTACATGCTCCACACGAATGTTTTCACATACTGTTTCCTGGTTTGTAGTCCTATCTTCTTTGAGCACAGCAGATGTATTTTTCCTATGAACACCTTCTAAACTTGGGCTATTCCTCGCTTGATGTCAATTGCACTGAAGAAACAGTATATATAATGCACTCGCATGTTTTTTGATATTTCATTCAAGGATGAATTTAATACCATCATAGTAATAGTCTTAAATCTCATGATAACAAACCATCGCGACAATTCCGGTTGTAAATAAAACGATTGAAGAATTTACAGCGTACAGCTACTTGTACTTACATATAACACATATATATATAATTTTACGCCCAATATAAAAATAACATTCGTATAAGAAGATCATATCATTATGATAACGAACTAAACTGACGACTTATAGAAGGAAAAATGTATATACAAAGAATACTACTAGCCTCCCTGATAATGTAACTGAGGCGATCAAAACCAATTCCGCGGAATTGAAAGCTACTTAAGCTAGACTGGAGGACCAATTTACGCTAATCACAGCAGGTATTCACACCCGTTTCTCTCAGTCTAAGAGGCATGCTTGTGGCAGAGGGGTCGGACACAATGGCACACGCCAACCCCCCTCCCCTCTCCCACCCCGCCTTGTCCACGCACAAGCATTTGAGCGATACGAAGCCGCTGTTGAGTGGACGCAATGACGCAGATTCCTCCAAACCCCTCAGGACGACCACGCACCCCTTGGAGGGACGTTCCGGAGCGTGACCGCCGCCCGCCAGTGGGGAGAATGCCGCGAGGTGACACGGGCACGCGGGGGGGAGGAATTCCCGAGCGGCGGCGGCGTGCTGGTGGAGAGGACCGCTGAAAGGCCTCGCTCCGACCAATCGGACAGGTTGGCGATGGAAGGGACTATTAGTGGGAGACTCGCAGGAGGGAGGACACGTTGATATGGAAGACCGGAGCTCCTGAATGGGACTGGGGCTCGATTCGTTGGTGAGCGACAACGAAAACAATAGAGGAGCTCCAACATAAGCGCGTGTGTCAGATGGAGTTCCATGTGTGATGTCCAGCTAAAGTATACCTACTCGATTGTCAACTATTGTGTCCGTCCGCATGGGATGTCTGATTGTGAACGACTATTTCATGCCAGTTCATGCGCATACACCTCCACTTGCGATGTCGCAACGGAAGTATTTGTCCCGTATTGGTACGGAGAACGTGCGATCGGAAAATTCTGCTAGCCTCATAATGAAATGATGAATTATTTAGTTTTCCACAAAAGATTTATTTGGGTCTTACAACCCAGGTTTCATCGCTGCGCGAAATCATCAGGCGTCGCAGCAATACCATTAATCCCGCTAATCTCGTCAAACCATGTCTCCCTAAATGAGAACGAGTCCTATCTTCATTTAACTCGACGCTCCGAGATCATGCTGGTCTTCATCGAGATCCATTTCGTGGTTCAAAAAGCTTTCACCTTAAAATTAATCAAATGTCATTTCAGTATCATTCTGGCTGTTTAAAGAACAAACGAGCCCCACGATTTATATATAAAAAAACCACTCTTTTTCTGCGCTATTTATTGCAACTATACAAACAATATGAAGTTTTGCACTCGAATGGGTGGAAAATGAGGAAAAGTAAGCCTACGCCGCACTGGCAATACGTAGCTATCGGGTCTGCGTGGCAGGTGGTGATTGCAGACCAGACATGCACTAATCGTCAAACGAACAGTCACACTTAATTCTTAGCTAGAGCACTAGATATCCTTTTATTTCCAATTGGGAAACCTAAGTGGGAAAAACCTCTCATACATCCTGTGTTGTTATCTGCAAAAATACCTGCATATTTCAACAAGTATCTCGTTTTTATTAAATAGCATATTTTAAAATTTGCTCCTCATTTCTACAGTTTATGTTTTATAGTCCTAAGTAGATCTTTAAATTGATACAATTTTATCAATTCTTTCAATTATTCCATAGAAAAGAATTAAATTACAAACGAAACAAACAGTTTTTTTGTCTTATATCTAATACAGGCTCACGTTTCGTAGTTATCAGGAGGACATATTGTAAAAAGCTACTGACGGTTATTGCGTTCTAAGATACTTTTCATGTATAATAAATTTAATTTTTTTAAGTGTAACTTCGTCAAGAATGAATTTGTTTGTCAAATTTTCATTTATTTCAGCACTCTACCGGCTGATTGGTTGGTTTTTGGACAGTACTTACTCTTATGTCCTAATTTCTGGCAAATCGCAACCTGCTATTGTTATCATTCTATGATTATGAGACCAGGAAACGGAAAGCTGTGTCAGGTAGAGTAACACGTCCTTTTAATGCAACATGAGTTACCTCAGAATGAAGTCATGACTATTAATGAAATGAAAATTTGAAAGACAGAAGAGTTGAATGGTATATACACCAGGGGGAAAAATAAGGCTATGGTTCCTCTAAACTTTGAACAAATGACGAAAGTCGTGTCGACGAAAGTGAATTACGTGAGCGAGAACAAATCTTTATCACGCCGGGCTTCACCTTTCTGTCGCTCAGCAGCGTACAATCCAGTTGCTTGTTAACATCGACGGGAAAGTGCAAGGGGCTGCGGGGTTAAGCACAACTCGTAAACGGGGGTGAAGACGACGGACGCCCGTCGTACTAAAGCAACGCCCCTTCGCGAACCTCGCCACGCCGGAAGGACTTCTGAGAGGGCAGCGAGCAGCGCAGTGGTGACTGGCAGACGGAAGTGTCCGTCCCGATGATAAGGGTTGGATGCGAGGAGGGGAGAGGAGACCGGGTGCATTATGGGGCGGACAAAAGACGACTGCGGCTCGCACTACTCCTCTGAATGGCCTCCGAGGCGAGCGAATGGACTCGGGGGCGAGAAGGAAACGCCGTTGGCCGGGGAGGCCTTGGACCGCAGCAGTTTCCGTGAAAGGGAGAGTGAAATGGACGGGAAAACTCTTGAGGCTGTTTTAGCTGCTTTTAGGAAGCAGCAGGACAACAGTTCCGAGCCCAAAAAGTGTCCAAGTCAAGGACCCGGCAACCACGAGATTATGAAAGGATCTAGAGTCTAAAATTTTACGAGAAAAGTAAAAAAATTAATATTAAAATTAATTTATACATTTAAATCGCTTAGAGGTGAACTAATGGGAGGATGAGACATTTATAACCTTTTGAATACCCTTAAATTAATTGATCAAAGCCAATCCCAGGAGCACTATACTCACCAACTATATTTCCATTTTTTATTTAATTTATTCCTTCACCATGCAAGCTAAAAATCTTGAAAATATGCTTCGCTTATTCTAAAGCCCTTTGTGATAATCACCAAGCAATTGAGTGGATGATGACCTGACATTTCATTCTACACAGCCCTACAGATTAATGTTGGGTACTATGATTTCTCTTTGATAAATTGAGTCACTCCTACTAACTTAGTAGATGAGTTAACTGAAGTTACTCCTACATTGTGTAGACCCAAGACGAGACAACACACAGAGGAAGAGCCAAAGCTAATTAGTGACCTAACTACAGCATTGGACGGCCTTCATTAATCAATTACCAACAACAGATGGCATTTAGTGACTTTGTCCCTAACTAAACGATCCATACGCCACATTCAGACGAATATGGGATCTGTGGATACGACTTTCATGAAATAATGCACGGCTTCAACAAAGCAGTAATGTCAAACGGTATAATTGATTCAATAACATCAGCAAGTAAAATTTTTATCAAGGTGAAGATAGGTATTTAACAGACCACGGGGAAAATTTGGCATGATAACGAGTGAGGGAGTGACTTTTGCCGGCGAAAAATTTTCGTTCCATATTTTCTACGAGAAAAAATATAAAATTTCTATGCAAACGAATTTGAAGTCACGTTAAAGAGGGTAAAGACTCCTAAAAAGCAGAGGGATGATATGGAAAAAAAAACAAAAAAATACAACGCGACAAAATCATCTGAAGTGCTTAGTACTGGATCTTAGCATTAGAATAAAAGTTAGGCCCTCATTTCAATATGCGATTCAAAATTCAATTCTACTTAATAAAAATAATGGCAAGAGTTCATCATTACTTGGGGTAAATCTGGAAACTGATAGGTCGCTTGATAGTACGTTCATACTCTTCTCGTCAGAGTTGTCTTGCTAACTTAAAATTTCCAGAAGTAAATAACAAAAGAGTAGCCAGGATGTAACGGCGCTCCTTTCCGCCGCGCTACCTTTCTATAAGTTATTGTTTGTTTTGTGGGCTTTAAATATTTAATAAGTATATTGTTTATTTTGTGTGCTTTGTTTTATCTTATTTCTTGTTTATATGTTTTAATGATTAATTTGTTTATTCTGCATGGTCATTGTTGGTTGGGAGGGAGTTGTTTAATTTTGGAGAGGGGGATTGTTGTAGTGGAGAGAGGAGCAGAAAGAAGTGTCTGAAAAGTTCGGAAATAAAGCGCTACCAAAGAAAAATCGAAGGTGTTACAAGGGTAACTCCATAACGTGCTGCCTTGACGAGAAAACCTTCCAATCCCGGGGAAGCTCATGCATACAGGACCAAAAGGAAAGGAAGGCATTCCGATGCCGCCCAACACCCCAGACGACAACCCCACCCCAAACAGACACAAAAAAGAAAAAATATTCCAGGAAAAAACCGATTCCAAATACCTACCCGTCCTTCGAACCCTCCCTTCTTCCCTCTCCTCCAGGGATCCTACCCACCTCGCACACTGGTATTTTACTAACCAGGAAGGCTTATGCCCTCCGCCTTCACACCAATAAAGTAACGACCGTCGTAAACCTAAAACGCCATCACGTCACACATTGCGCAGGCAACCGCCACCACGTTCCGCTACCACCACATGTGCGTCGTGAAAATAAGGAATTACCAGCGAGATAAATATCCCGATCACATTACTAACGCAGCGACCGTCGCGTCTTAGGGTAGTTCGAGCGAGGTAGTTCCTCAGTCATAATGGAGACCATATTTGAGGTGTAGGTACGCATTACTTAAAGCAGCAATAGAAATAATTAATTATATATTTCATTATTAATACTGCCATGATATTCTTTTATATTACTGAGCCCTAGTTGCAACACTCGACTGCTTTAATTAATCAATTTCTATATAGTGATTTCTATGAATTCAATAATGTACAAAAGTCTTAAACTCATTATTTCACGCGGTATGTTTAAAACTCCATCACGACGGAAGGTTTTCCGTGGTTCTGAATGTATTACTGTGGTAACAGTTTGATTTTATTTTCAAAAATAGTTGAGAAACTACAAACTACACACTGTTAACTTTTTTCCGAAATCTAGATATTAGAAATTCCTATCTTTTCAATGAGGTCCCTCTGGAGTGCCGACAAGTACCATTTCACATTTTAAAGGACTGGTATTTTTCGCCAATAATCTCGATAGGGGGCTGATAATTAATGTATCATTGGAAGGGTGAGAGATTTTTTTTGAATTGAGACGTAAGTCACTGATTTCATGGTTAAATGACATTTCGCTCAAACCACCGTAATGTTGGTTCACATTCAAACGTTTCGGAATCAGCGCGCTCATAGTTTACGCGCAAAACGCGCGAAAGTTTCGCAATCAAGCGTGGAGCGAAATTCGACTTTGACAAAGCGCAGTTGGATGAGCTTGTGGAGTACCTGTTTGGCTGTACCTCACCACCACGTCGCGCAGCGCTACGCCTTGTTCACGTGAAAAATCTTAAGACGCTAGACGCTAGAACGTGAGTTGTTCACCGACGATTTAAACTTTCTTACGATTGCTACCTAGCAGTGTTCAACACAGATGTCGTAGGAGGAAATGATGAAGGACGATAGAAAAAGGCAATGAAAGCAGTGGATATGATGCTACTTCGATAAATTGACAAATAGGAGCATCGCTTGCATGTTTGTGACTATTTCAAAGCCTAAAAACGACACGGGGAGGGAGGAATTCTTGATATTCTTCGCTTGCAGGGGAGTAAAGGGCTACGATACTGTGAAAGTAGAATGAATTTGCATAGGCATACTGAGTTGATGCATGCGTTAGTTACGTAAACCGCGTAAGGGTATGAGGGATGCAAGAGAGAAAGTGTATATGCGTTTGTGCGCGTAACAGAGGACACAGCGGGAGAGACAGCGAATGAGGGACGGAGCCCTTTTAGCATCGGCCGTCAAAAACCGGGAGGAGTTCCAAATGACGTGCCCTTCAAGGGAGTCAGGGCCATCGTCAGCATAAAAGGGCGTGAAAGTTGTGCGTACACCCCCAACAAAACACCCCTCCCCGTATACCCGGCCCCGTCATCCACTGACACCACCCCGCCATCCCCTCCTTTCTAAAATTCCCCACCCATTCTGGCTTTTGGTTCCTTCCCGTGTCCGGAGCGACCGCCATCCGTGTCAGCTGACGTGACGCTATATGGGGCGGTCGCCGTCGTCGCAATGAGACAGGGCGGGATGGGAAGTGAAATTCGTGGGTGTTTTAGGAGAGGAAGAAAAGAGGGAGGGAAGAGATGCGTGCCAGGGGTGAAGGGTTTTAGATGCGCTGCTGAGAGAACGGGGGATGAAAACGAGGTACAAGGGAGGAAATGAAGAGTGGGGGAGATGAGGGAGATAGAGAGAAGAGAGACTAGGGACTGTGACGATGTGAGTGAGGAAAGGAGACCGGAGACAGGTCTGGCGATGAGGCGCTTATATTCACTTCAATAGGAGACAATAGGCGGGTCCGCATGAGCACTCCTCAGCAGTTCTAGGGGTGGAAAAACGTTAGGAGAGCCGATCGAATTTCGAAAAAGCAATGGTAAGCCATGATTCGATTCTCTATGAATCACTATCATATTCAGGATAATTCATAGGTCACATCCCCGCTTCCAAACTATATTATTTACGTGACTCCATCACGCAAACTACCTTTCGTCTGACACAACCCTTCGATTTATATGGCATGAGTGGCCCTACCATGAACAATAAGAATTACTCCTGCCGGTCCATCTCTAAGGGTCACTGTAACGCGTGTTAGATGGAGTACATAAGTAAAGTGGAGTTCGATCTGTGATAGCGGTTGGAGGACTACTTATCCAATCGTTTATACTAAGTGTTCCTATAAACGAATAGAAATACTAGAGATTGATACGGCCAAGATGCAGCAAAAACCCGGAAAATTTTTGCTGACTTTTAAGAGAGTCATCTGAGAAATCTAACCAGTAAATTACTTTATTGCTAGGAGCATTAAAAATCCACGTTTAGGCGGATTTATACTTATTTCTTAATGAAACTACCCCGAATCGCATTGCTGTCATTTCAGGAGGTCCGATTTGGACCACTGGTAGCGTGTTCAACTCCCGTTCCGAGAGTCGCAGGTTCGACTAATCGACAGAAATTTCCTGAATAGCCAACCAACTTTTACACAGTACAAAAAATTTGACTCCTCTACTGAGAGGCAGCAATCTCAGCAGAAGGCATTGATAGCGCAGATCAAGGAGATTGGACCGGTATAAACAGCCACACTTCGGGCGAGAGTGAAGTTCACGGAATCGGACGGGGTACTGCGATGTGGAAGGAAACGGAGAAACCACTACATTGGTCTCCCTAGAAGATGCAGCCTTGCATCCTGACTATATGGCATGATGGCACTCCTCCCAGTAAAATATTCAGGAGGTAAAATAGTCCCCCAATTGGATCTCCAGGTAGGGACTACTGGGAGGGGTTCATCAGTCAGAAAGGACATAATCGAATTATAACAAAATATAAGTCATATGAATGAAGGCTACGAGATAAATTAGCAATTAATAGTCAAAAACCACATCGGCATGCTACAGTATTTTTAATTTAGTCAATACATCATGCTGAGGAGAACACGTGGGCAAATTTTCACGAAAATCTGTACAGAAGATAAAAACGATGCAACCACCTTAAGATCCTTTCAATTAATGCAAAAATATTTACGAATTAGAGCACCTTATTAAAAAAATTGAGTTTTACTCTCCTTTTTTCCTCATTTTTCATCTTTACAAGTAGTTTTAGTGCAACGGTTCCACCTGGCTAATTGTTTAATTTCAACGAGGATTCGTAAAAATGAACAATTAAATATTGTTAAACCGATGTTCGAGGATCTTCTGTCTTCCGGCATTATTTTTATATTTTTTTTCATTTCTTGGCCCGCACGTTTGAAGCCTCTATAAACGGAACAATCACGTTGAGTACCTCAAGCTCCCTCCCGCCCCGACCTCTTCACACGACTAATCAGCGAGAGAGAAAATGAGTTCAAACGCGGGAAGAGAGGATGGAAGGAAAAGAGAAAGAAAGGTTTCCCTTCACGGAGCAAAAACAAGCACGAAGTGCGCCAAAGGATGGAAAAGTTTTAAGTGCGATCGTAATTCTCTTGGAGAGGTAAACAACGAAGAAAAAAAAAGAATGATGGCAAACGGAGGAGACAAGACGGCCGCATCTTTAAGGAAGATGCCAAGAGACACCCTCCATGTCCTCCGCGGAGGACAGAATTTCCTTTCAGCGCTCGATATTGAATTACCTCCCTGAATGAAGCCTTTTACAACAGTCGACAACATTTTTCTTTCACTCGCGCTCTTCTCTGCACAAGTTGTCGATGCAGTTGTTACGGGGGTGCCTTCGAATAATGGCAAACAGCCCTAAAATCACCGTGAAGCCGGAAATGAGGGGCAGAAACCCAAGAAAATAAATGTTAAACTGAAACTTCCACAGCAAGAGACGGCCTTAAAAAATCAAATCGCGACGCAACTAAAAATTGCAAATTAAATGCATTGCGGTTATACCCAATCCACCAATCTATACCCAAAAATACCAAAGCAAATACCACCGACTCACTCACTAACTTATCACGATATCACTGAAAGCAATACAATGCTAGTGACGTAAGATTGGGAATTTTGAGGTTATGACGGTAAAAATAAATGTTACAATCTCAAAATAGAGCTCGGGACTTAACGACCAACAACCAAACTTGGATGTGTACTTTCATCAGGCTTTTGTAACCAAATAAGTCGCCGAATTGTTTTGTGACCTCATGAGTCACATGTCGTCGGTGAAAATCAAGATGATCGTCAATGAAAACGCTGAGGTCACTCCTCAGTCGTAAACGGTTTTATTTAAATTTCCCAAATGGATGAATTTCAAAGGTTTTCATGATTTAAATTAATTCACAGAACAGCATCCTCTTAAGGTAGACAAATTTTCGAGGAACTTAGCAAAATAATTGAGTACGAAAAAAAAACTTTCGTTTCAACATCAGTTTTAAATGAAAAGTTTTCAGAATCACCGAATTATCTGAAGGGTTATTTTCCTCAATAGGATTTCCGCAATAAAAAAGAATTGCCAACGCCATTGACAACGATCTCCATTATTAAGTCAAACCATTCGAGGAAAAAAATAAGAAAATATTTTTAACGATAAGAACAAGGGATATGTTAAAAGTGGAAATGTTGATCTTCCGGCACGAGCGCGGAAACTCTGCACGCAAAATTGCGCCCGTCCCTGTCTCCCCACTGAATGTATTAAAAAGGCTGGAAAATTTACATCGCAAATTGCCTTTTCACCCCCATATTCCTCCCTCACTCACTCACTCTCTCTCTCTCTCTCAATCGAGGTATACGGCGGCAGAATAAACAGAAACGCCACGGATCACAATTTCCATCAATCTTTCCGCGGCGGGCGCAATAAAAGTCTAATTTGGAAAGCTGGCTCTCAATATGGCGAGGTCTCTCGCGAACAGCGCCACGCACGCGATGCCCTTACGCACTATGGAGCTCCGGCAGCCTACACTCTTCCGCCGAACCGTCAAATGGGCCGCAGAAAGTAGCGCACGTTTTGCATGCACTGTTCGACGCGGCTATCTCGGCCCTGGCCCCTAAAACCAGAGTTTCGCGTTCGTGAGGGATAAACATAAGACTCAATATTTCGCATGTATGGTGTAAAACTACCTTCCCTCTTCCCTTATGCAAGGACTTAGGCCAACCTTGATATACAGCGATCCCCTCTTACCCGCTACTCCGTTTAGATGTCTTTTGGATTCACTGCCAACGCTGTTGTTTTATTACGTATTACATTTTATTTACTAGACAAGTGCTCGACCAATCAGGGATAAATTCTTCAGTCAGATATAATTTCAATGCCGCACATGAAGCACTCACAAGAAGAGATTTTTTAAAACATCTGGTCGAAGACTTAACACGGGCCCATATAATGACAAGGAAAGATCTGACTAATCTGCCGAGGAAAACTGTTTTGAATACAAGAAATGTTAGATGAAAGACCAATACGACGACCATCATCAGGAACTGCGAGACAGGGCAGGTGTGTGCTTTGTCCTAGAACAATCGACCGAAAGTATGGAATAAAATGCTCTCGTTGTATGGCATACGTGTGTCCAGAGCACAGGTATGTTCTTTGCCAAACATGCGGCCAGCAGGAATGAATATTACAATAATATAGTGTATATTTTTTTATAAATTGTATGTGCTTATTCCCTTAAAATAAAGCCATTTTTTTCAATTTGAACAACTTTCTCACTAGCAATACTTATTTCCGCGGCTAACATCAATTTTTCGACATTTTCGAATTTGTGCACTTTCATATCTCAAAATAATTACACTTTTTTCAAAATTGGAGGAAACAAGTCATATCATCTAAAAGTTTAGTATCTCCCCTTTATAATGCCGTTTGATTTACTTGATTCGGGTGAAAATTCATTAAGATATCGCAAATTTACAAAAAATGTCATTTTGCTTATTTTTCACGTTTCTCGCCCTTCAAAATCGTTTTTCTCCAAACTTGTTAACTGTAAATAAAAACTCTCAATATCACACGATTCTACGTTAAAATACAAATAAAATGAGGCCCAATATAACTCATATTGTCATAAAGGGTTCGAGATACGAATTTTTTTTAAATTGGGGTGTTTTTTCACTCCACATTACCAGATTAGGTTGGAAAAAATAGCGTTACCCTTCTAGGGTTAACCAAGGAGATAATAATTAAAATATTTAAATTACAATTTATTTATATTATACGCGGCCGATGGATCGGCCTGTGGCATTTTTTCGAATATACTTCTAGGGGCAATATATCGGCCCTCTGGCTTTCAAAGAATTAAACTGCAAATAGATGAATTTTCTTGCTCTACACCCACTAATTAGTCCATTCCGTCGTGCTATTCAAATGAAAAGTAAGCAAAGAGGAAGGATAGCCAATATGATTGTTACTTCGGCTGTCAGGCTACAGTTTGATGACCTCAATAGCTGGCATACTGCCCTCAGTAACAGTCTTCAGCATTTCCCCGAATACTTGATCTATCCATCGGTGGTCTCCTTACCACTTTCAGGATTGACAAAAAATAACAATGTCTCTCAACTAGAAATTTGATGAATGAAACGCAGATCCTTGGTTATGATTCCACACTTTATTTAAAGCAACATGACCTAGGTTTCAACATACCATGCCATGCTTATTTTTGATTCATTAATGAAGAAGCTCCACCGAGTAACGCCAGAGACAGTGTCTTATAGAAATATGATAGTGAATTTTTAATCCCAACAACCACTAATCATTCCATTCCGTCGTGCTATCCAAAGGAAAGTAAGAAAAGAGGAAGGATAACCAATACGTTTGTTATTTCGGTTGTTGTATCAAGGTTCGGTTCAGCAGCACTGTTATGACGTAATGACATATCCATAGTAGCCATACTGCCCTCAATAACAGTCTCGAACATTTCCCCGAATATTTGATCTATCCATCTGCGGTCTTCTTGTCACTTTCAGGATTTGAATAAAATAATAATGTTTGTAAACCATAAATTAGATCTTGGTTTTGTCGCAACCAAACAGAAAATACGGAACGCAGACTTCGGGGACGAATGCCAGAGGATGGACCGGTATTAAGATCAAGAGACTGAGGCAGGGAGAGGAAGGCGAGGGAGAGACAGGAGACATTAAAGGGATCGCGACTGGAAGACAAATAGAGGGAGAGGACGCATACCAGGGTCTTCATCTCTCCCGCCCGGAAGTTCCGCGGAGGAGGAAGAAAGGCGGAAGGGTTGGTGGAGATTGGCGAGGTGTGCGAACTCACTCTGTCTCTCCGTAGCCACTTCAACCCAACCCTCGCCTCCTCCTTGCGTATACACACACACGTACAAACACGTCCTTATCCAAGGTTCCCCCCCACGGAGCCATCGCACGGGCGGATTAGGACGGAGAGAGTTGGGAGGGAGTGGAATCAGGTGGCGATGGTAACTGCCGCATTGACCCAACGCCACAACTCCATTCACACCGCAGAGGGAGTTGGCGGTGCAGGGGGACGAGAATCGAAAGGAAACCGACCACGCAGCATCGTGGCCTACGCCTTCTCCGTTGATGGAATGATTATTTAAATTGGCAGTCTTGGCTGCCAATGTTGAATGTTTGGGTTGGTTCCCAGGTTTGTGATAGATTCTTCTTTTTTTAAGCAATCTACCGCTAAAAGGTAGGTCATGTTGAAAGTTAGAGAAACTCCTTCCGATGATCTACACTTTTGTGGTCCTATCTATGATTTAAATTGGCCATCTTGGGTGCGAATGATAAATTTTTGGGTTGGTTCCCATGTTTGTAACGGATTCTTCTTTTTTAAAAGTATTCTATCAATAAATGGAAGGTTTTGTTGAAAGCTGGAGAAACTCCTTCCGATTTTCTACACTTCAGTGGTCCTATCTATGACTTAAATTGGCCGTCTTGCCAGGGAATATTGATTATCTGGGTTGATTCCCATATTTGTGATAGATCCTTCATTTTTCAAGTATTCTACCATTAGATGGAAAGCTTTGTTGAAAGTCAAAAGAAACTCCTCCCGGTAACTAACCCGGTAACCGCTAAACTTTTAAGGTCCTATCTATCGCTAATATTTCAATTTTTGCCTCTACATATGATCTACCCTTCTTTATCCCATCAATAAAACATATTCACTTTCTTCCCCGCTTGCCCAACTTCCTTCCCTCTATTAAAGTCTTGAGAAACTCATACTTCCTTAAACGCTGACACATCTCATTCTCATCCTCAAACGCTGACATCCTTGAATAAGCAACCACCGATAGTTAGCTAATCGATGACATAATCTTAAAATGGCAGAAATGGTATTAAAGTGGCTGCATACGAAAATAATTTAATGCAATTCCCAAGTTCAATTCGTTCTATTGATGACTTTATCTGGTACAGGCCAATAGAGCTTGTCAGATCATTCATCAGGATGAAGGGCAAATAAAACCAAGAGAATATGATAGTGTATTTCTCAAACAAAATGAAAATAAATACTTTACTTTAATTATTTACGACACATTTTTTACCATAGAAAATAGAACCCCAGCAACAAATTATTTCTGAGAAAATTATGGGAAATTTGAACGTCAAAAACTAACCTTTTTTAGTCGAAGCATTATGTAGAGAAAAAAGTGAAACTCTGCTTTTCCACCGCCATAACTGAGAAAAGTTATATGATGAGAGTATTTTTACATCCTTAAGCGCTGGTATTAAACAAAAACTGTTTGTCTGTTGCCGATCAGAAAATACTGATGAGTGTTCATTATTCACGCTCCAGGCTCCGAGAATGGCATACTGATGTACGAAAATTTACATTTCTTCAACTATTTAAAAACTTTATCAACAGCCGGAAACATTGAACCTATAATGTAAAAACAACTGCTTCAGCATTAGACTCAGGATTTAGCATTGAATGGAGGAGAGGTAGATTAGCGTTAACCTTTAAGATAGAACGTGCCAGTAATTTTTCCTTAAGTTTTTTACTTACAGTACTTTATAGGTTGCCATAAAACTCTAGAAAAATTTTGTTGAGCAAGTAATAATTTTTTTGTGTCAGTTCATGGTCTCACTCGCGATTCATTATGATAAACTTGGCTTAAAAACATTAGTGACACACCGTCGATGACAAAACATCGGTCATCGATATTATAGACTATTTATTACCGTTGCTCATCCCCAGCAGAGGGTGCATCTCTCATCTCAATCTCACATCCCCACCGCCCCCACTCCGACTTCCACTCCCTCGACTGCCGCACCTTCCACCTCTCTCCCCCCTGGTCCATTGCACTTCGACGGCAGAGGACACACACAGACCGCCAGGCGCACGATCGAAAACGCAGAGGCCTCCCTCATCGAGAGGGAATGCGAGGCTTAGAGAGAAGTGTGGGTGCGGCAAAGGCATCGTCTCCCTCCCGCGCCTCTCCTCCTGCGGCCAGAAAACGGGTTGCGGAGTATGCAGGGTGCGGAAAGGGTGGATGGGGCAATGGGAGTTGGGAGTGGGTGCGGGTTTATTCACACGCGGCGCGGGGAGCAAGATCAGACCTGGGGAGCCGTAAGAATGCGGCCTAATTTCATTTCCTGCTCCACTTGAGTTGACACCTGACTCTCTAATGTTTAACTTCTAATGAGTTTTTTTAGTAACAATGTCTGTATTGACGCATTATCATTACTTTTGGTAAATCTGGATTGAAGACCACTGTTCCTCGAATTCCGAGATTACAAGGTTCTGTATCACATAACTCAACGTCTTTTAACAAAAATCTCAGTAATTTTCGTGAGTGACGAAGAAAAAGATGGTGGAAGATCCATAGGAAGACTTAGATCTGGGTATAGCGATACGTTATAAATATTCCATAATCAATAACTCACAAGAACCTCAACTTTGGAAAACTTGGGACATATAATTATTTAGGTAATCTACTAGTTAATGGAAGTTTACACTGAAGTTAATTAAATCCTTTAGGTTGATATAGGCGCAGGCCTCCTACTTTGGACGAAATGTCTTTCTTGATGTCAGCAACTCAAGTTATGTCCATCCACTTCACCTCGTACACAATACCTATTCCACTTATTGCCCTTTCCCGCCTACCCAACGTGCTCCCCTTCATCACGGATTTTGCATCCTTTCCCCCTCGTATCCTCTTAAAGTCAGGTGATCTTAAAAAAGGGAAAAATTAACCCTCTGCCCATATTAAAAAGTTTTAAATGAAGGCCTAGATAAAAAAGTTTTTGCATCCTCATTTATTGAAGAACTAATGTAAGAATATAATAAATTAACTTAGACCAATATTTTTCATGAAAAGACCATGCAATGAGTAATTGCCATATAAAACCTGAAAATAATCTAAAGAACGATTAACCTGAACGTGTTTTCACGCAAATCTTAGCTTTTTTTCGTGACTGCTGAGGAAATGGCTGGAGAGACATTGGAAGACTTAGATCTGGGGATGTTGGTACGTTATAAAGTCTGTTGGATTTTCCAGCAAAACGCGTGAGTTAATCGTTAGTTAGTTACGTTGGTTAGCCTGTCATCCAGAGGGTGCAGACTTTTGTAGATAAATAGGAAAAGATGGTTTCTTAAGATTGTGACAAAGGGGAGGATGCAGGGATAGCGGAGAAAGGGAGGAACTCGTGCGGATAGGATAAAGAGAGATCGTACGTATAACGAGCTGAAGAATGAAATAGAATTAGTATACAAGGACCTTCAGTGGTTTAAAGACCAGTTCGGTATCCTCACTTCAGTGTAAATCTTCCTTTACCTATAGATCATCAAACAACTAGGAAGTAAAACAATAGACTCTTCAGACCCAAAGATTGAACGTTACACACATTTAGAGGTAATGATTCGATAGATTCAAAAGACAAAAAGATTGCTCCTGCATAACATTCCTGCTATCGAGATTTTTTTGCGTATGTGAACCGAATTACATGATAATCTTTTCGCATTTTGCTGGCTGATGGCTAGTTTCTCATTTCTGGGAAATCCTTTCACCTTCTGCAATTGACTTGCTCATCACCAGGTCTCTCTCGAGTTGCTCATCCCTTCTGCCTCACCTCCTTGAGTCGTCTTCTCCTTTCATGAGCTTCTTACCAAAGAGCACTTGTCTTACCCTACATTACCTCATTCTGCATCTACGAATAAAATCCATTCTTGGCTTTGAAAACTTCAACTTACCTGAAAAGAAAGGAAAATTATATGAGTACAATTACACAATATTTAGTGAGCAAGCACTAAAATTAAAACGCTTGGACAGCACTATGAACAGAATGTATTGTTATAAACCTATTTCAATATAAAGTAAATATTTCCGCTAGCCAGGTGATATAATGACATTAAATTGAATCTTAAGGAACTATAGGTTCTAGACACACCTCCGAGTCGTAGAAGACTCGATCGATGGAAATGTGTTTAACAGGAGATTCAAATGTTATATAAACGGTTTGTAATATAAGTCATATAATATTTTTCCATTCTGAAATATTAATGTTCGAGAACCAAAGCTATCGGACCTGATAAATCTTGCGCGTTACAAATTTGTGGACAAGGAAATGATTGGAATGTTACTTTAAATCAAACTGTATTTCCATCATGCTAGACGGAGTGAGGTTTGATAGCATAAAATTATAATTAACCGTTTTGGGAACAAATTCGATGGTAGTGTTAAAATCACCTTGTCAAGTGTCCCTTAGCTGATAATACTTCTCTCTTGAGAGTAAAATATTTCAACGTCTAAAGAATAATTACCTAGTTGGAAAGCGTAAAAGGAAGGATAATACCTTCTTGAGAGCATTCATTCTCACTTTAGACCGTGAGAATCTATCGGAGCAGCAATCAAACTCCGAAGCAGAAATTGCTAGTAAAAAACAACTTTTAACCAGTAGTAACAGTGTATAATTAACAGACATAAAGACATGTCAAAAGTCGTCTTGGACTCAAAAGTCTCGTCAAATACTCGTGTTGAACCTCTTTTCAGTTGTTTCGAACTACCTCATTCCGCGAGGTCACAACACGAACTCATCCCATAGGGGAAGAACCTCCGTCCTCGGATGGATAAATACAGAGAACAAAACACTCGCGAATTTCCGTGGCAAATTTTAAAATACCCTTTTTTGCACACTTGAATCCACAGGAATGCGAATGTACCACTTTAATGAATATCAGGTTAATAAATGTCTCTTGACATAAACCATAAAATAGGCAGGAGAAATGCGAAATCAAGATAAGGAAGAATGGGCCCCCTTAAAACAAAACATTCAAGCACCAGATGCCCAGAGAAGTGGAAAATGCGAGAGAATGTGCATTTCTACGGTTCTCTACATTAAGATGGCTGGAACAGAATCAAATACGGACTACTCGTAAGTAAAAAAAGAAGAATTTTAGCCTTATATAAGGTCTTCCTCGAGTGATTAAATATAAATACATAATGAAAATGAGGAAAATATGATTGACATTGAAAGCTAAGTGAGTAAATGTTGAAAGGAACTCTTACGAAAACTCCGGCCTCCACATCGGAGAGTGAACTACGGCCTTGCTATGGATAATATATTCATTTTCTTAATCGGAGTTGCATGGTTGACTGAACACGATGAGGATGCATACATATAATCGAAACGACAAATATTTGATTCACGAAGTGCGAACGCAGGCGAAAAACAGCTACGACCGAACCCATCGGGTGAATTCACGCAGAAATTATTTCAGCGGACTTGAATCAAGCGCAAAATAAATTCTCCCGTTATTGCGCGGACGGGGAAACAAAAAAGCGACACGTGAATCACGCGACGCGGACTCAGGACGGTGCGACGCGGCGACTTTTTCCCGAAAGCTCCGAGCGATCACCGAAACGAAAAAGCATTCCGATTTCCGAAAGTTGTTTCTTTTATTCCTCAAACTCACACTATGCCTCTGGACCGACCGACAGTCCGTCACACGCACCGCCGACACCTCGATTTTGAAAAAAAAGAAAACAGCTGACATCTACGGATAAAGCGACCGACGCCTGGCGCGTTTCAACTTTTTCTCCGCTCGGCGTGCTTCCATTTTTTTAAAAACCCGATTCCACTTTCCGCGCCGGCGAGGTGTGAACACGGACAAGGAACTGCACGCACGCGGATGAATCCTTGTACGTGTTTGTTTGTTCTGTTTGGTTTGGTTGTTTGTTTTGCTTGCTTTTTTTTTTGGTGGGACCGGTGACACGGCGAGAAATGGAGGCGAAGAGAGCGGTGCGTGCGACCGACAGATCTGTATTTATTCCGGGATGTCGCGAGGGTGGATTGTATGGGGGGGGGGGAGAGATTGAGGGGCGAAAGAAAAGAACGCCGTAATCATTCCGCTTCCCTAGTTAGCTCAGTATTCGATCAGCGGGATGCGGTACAGCTCTCTCGTTCGATTTGCCAGCGATGAGTCGTTTTCGATCGACTGGGATGCCTCATGGCCCCGACGCGCTAGTCGACATAGGCGTGTGTACTGCGCAGTTTGCGCACCACATAAGTCTCAAAAATATTTTCCCTTTTCTGCGGAGATCGAGTCTATCCCAAGAGGTAAACATTCAATCAAGGATGAAAAATTTACTGCATGAACCAAAGTTTTGAAGGTACGATTGCAATCTCTTTATAAAACAATGAAAATTGTAGTATTTAACGCAAAAAATAGAGAAAATATTTCTCGTTTGACGCTGTTCAGAGCAGCTAGAGGCTGGGGATATACGCTTGGCTTTAATTACTTAGAAAATTCAAGTAAAGCGAATTTTTGGATGGTACAAGCGTTATTAGTTTGACCCAGAAAAAAAATTCCTTGGTAATGGCCTCACAGATGTCGAAATCACAGTCAGCAACAATAAAAATGCGAGATACACATTTGGAGAAATCATTAATTCTAATCGTAGTGTACTCAATCTTTTGCTATGAGTCGATAAGCAACGATTAGTAGAAGGATTTTCCACGACAGAGAAGTTTAAAAAAAGTTTCATGGTTACCGAATTAAATAAGCCTCGATGATTTGCAATCTTCTTAAGTAAATTATCGTTTAAAAAACTGCATAAACGTCAACAGTGAAAGGAATTGACATTTTTGCTGTATAATCGATTGCCGCAGGATATTTCTCCTTTCAATAGCGATTCAATTTAGGATTGAAAGTTGCTAATTTCCTTGTTTTGATTGTAAAAATACAGGACAATATTAGAAATGCCTTTGTTTTTAATTAACCGTGGGTCATAAAATAATTTCTATTTCGAAAGGAATAGGAATAATTTCAATTAACGTAAACAAGAGAATTCTGCTGCAATACGGTTGTAAATGAGTTTCATTCTGCGACTTACACCACTGTTTTACATGAACTTGGGTTAAAAAAGGCAGTTAGATTCACACGAAAACCCTTGGATGAAGCGAGATTTAAACCCACTACCTCTCAGTTAGGAAGAGGGCCCTTTGCGCTTTAACTGCCGGGTTCCAAATTGCCTCTCGTCCAGAATTTCCCCGCGAAATGTGTCCTGAACGGAATGGCTTTCTGGAAGAACCGCTTAAGGTTGTCACACCCTTGATTACACAGGAATTACGCAAGCGCTGACACATAAATCACAAAAGGTATAAAGGGTGATTAAATACATTCGGAAAGCCATTTCAGCAAGAGTCAAGGTCTAATACCAGTCAAAAGCCGCAAAAGTGAACTTTGTCCAATTTCCTCGACTGAGGTTCTGCTTAACTCGGTATATACTAGCTAGTTATACTCTGTACACTTAAAATTACGTAACTTTTAAGGAGAAATATTAAATTATAACGATAAAATAAACAAGCGATGCCATAAATATAAAAAGTCACATATAGATTGGAGATAATAGTTAAGACAAGAAATGTATTAATTTAGCAATGGGTTAAAATGAAACACCCAGTCATTTTCTATCAAAGACATATCTTTGGAGCAAAATAAATTATTCTTTTCCTGGATTCAGGTGTACGAACTTAACCTTTTTATCTTTGATTCGTCTCGTTATTTTATGATGTAAATCTCTAGGAAGGATAAATTTTTGTAAAATTTAAAGCGAATTCTAGGTGTGAGCATACATGTCGCCTACCAACGTAAATATTCACCAATTGTATGACTAAATCCTGAGCAAAATCAGTCGCGGTATGTAATTTCGAATGGCCGCTTGAGTGTTTATTGGATGTAGAAATAGCAAGTCTCTTACGTTACAGTAAGAACCTATCTTAACCAAAGCATGTAATTCAGTGAATGCGTGATAGGGTAGTACTTCTACAGTTACCTTGATATCAACATAAGTTCTCCTAATTTCTCAAAATATAAAAACCACAACAAAATAAGAGCTACATGCAGTGCAAAGAGAAACATCTCGCAAGGTTTTCATACTAGGGACATTATTTTTCGTAGAAAAAAAAACATGAATAGAGGTCATCCTTTTGCTAGCTTATCAAGAGTTTTAACATATAGCAACGATGAGACTGTGAATAAAAATTTGGAAGTATCGTCTTCATGGAGTGTCTCTTTCAAAATTCCGTTGATAAGAGCTTACATCAACGTTTTGAAAAAACTAATGAGAAAAAATCCAAAATATCAGGCTTTAGCTTTTTTCTGTTCACGAGAGAAGAGCGAAATCTATTACGAGTCATTCTTTTTGGCGTAGAGTAGCTGACGGGGCTCAGGATACCTGACAAACGGCGCGTGAACGCGTTAGATAGTGAATTGACAGAGAGAAAAGAGTCTCAATGAAGGAGAACACCACAGTGTGTGTGCATAGCGCAGGCATAGAGGAAAAAGGACTAGAAACTTCGACCGGAAAACAGCCGAAGCACAACACGCTATGGAAACACCCCAGGACATTTACATTTTCCCATCATCAGCAGCCCTCGATGAAATCTGCAGAATACCTCTGCGTGAAAAACTTGATCAGTCAAGGGGTAAATCATCAAAGATCATGATCATGATCATGAACAATAAAGATCACGATCAGTCAAGGGGTAAACATATTCGGCCAATAATTGGTCAAGCTGTTGATACGTTGGGAATTTTTATAAGAATACTTGGCAAATGCGACGACTACGAGTTAGCTTGTAAGTTAGACGAATCAGCTTCTCCCTTGTTAGACCTCACTTGAAACACGTCTCCAGTATTTTAGAACCTTGTAAGGTAGACTTAAAAACAGAGTTAGACCGCGGTGCAGAAAAGATCAGCATAATACTTTAGAAGCCGCTATGATAACCTCATTAAAGTTAATGGCTTTTCGCAAAAACTGGAATGAAAATCGCTTTCAGACCGTCGCACAGTTGTCTGTTAACCCGCTTTAGCGGTCAAAAATCGATTTTCTCAATATGTTGAATTTACATCGTAGATGTTCTTATGATAAAGAGAAATGATCAATTTATTGTAAAACAAATGAAATTTCATCCCTTGATGACCAATGTCCGACTAGTACAGGCGGACATCTGAGGAATCAGCGCAACCGCTTAAAAATCATTTTCTCGTGCTCGAAATGGAAGCAAGCACTAGTCGGACATGGGTCATCAAGGGGTGAAATTTTATTTGGTTTATAATAAAATTGATCATTTCCCTTTATCATAAGAACATCTACGATGTAAATTCAACATTTTGAGTAAATCGATTTTTAACCGCTAAAGTGGGTTCTCAGACCACTGTGCGTTGATTACGATTAAGATTCAACTCTAAAGTTTTTAAGTTCCAAACCAATACATTTTCTGAATTCGTGAAACACATTTTACGAAACTAGACATATCCCGGCTGATTAGATCGGGAGAATAAAATTAGGACAATATACTTCAGAATAGATAGGATAATGTCATTTTTTTCGCGAACGATAAAAGGCCATAACAGTGACCTATGACATTTTTTAGTAGATTATCTGAAGGTAAAGTAGCAAATTAGTTGATTTTCTCCCTGAAGCCTGCTCATGAAGCTTCATAAAGACCCCATTGCATTTTTCAGCATCACTCTTGGGTATCTGTACATTTATGCAGTTGATAAATATATCAACATGATTATTTTCTCTGTACTTGGCAGTATTCCTATAGTGAATAGAAAGTTTGTGAAGCTATCACCTCCTGACCAGAATTTTCAAGTTTTTGTCAAGAGTATATTGATAGTTGAAGTTCGACTAATATTATTGAGGTATGGTGTGGTGCATGATGGTGATAAATAAATGACCGTGCTCCATTTCACTATTTATGCGCTCCCTGCACATTAGAAGAGCCCAAGGGCGCTAGGGCAAGAAAAGAGTTCCACGATGCTCTCCAATGCGCCCTAAGCCATTGAGCTACCGTAGATCGTGGCCGTAATCAAGAGTTATTTCAGTTAATACCGTGAAATGGAAGCAGAGAAGGAATGTATTTATTAGCATGCATGCTAAAAAATTCATTAATTAATATTTTTGCATTACTTATATTTTAAAGTAATTAAGTAGATTAAATGCCGTGGGTATAAGTTATCTGCGGAGTGTTTGCGGCAAAAGTAGGATGGATAGAGTCAGGAATGAGTGCGTAATAAATGAAAGTGGGTTGGATACCAGTCTGTCAGTTGGATACCAGTCAGTAATGGAAAAATATGAAAGGAGTGTGCTTCGTTGGTTTGGCCATGTTTAGAGAATGGATGAGGGTCGAATAACGAAACAGATATATAAGAGTGAAATGAATGGCGCGAGAGGTATAGATAGGCCGAGAAAGTTGTGGTTGAATGTGGTTGAGGAAATTCTTAGGAGAAGGAATTTTACGAGTTTTAAAAACAGGAAGGCGTGTATGAAACAGTGTATGGGGGTAAATGAGGCAAAAGAGGTTTGCAAGGATAGGTCAGTATGGAGGAAATTATTGAAGCAGAGTTAGGTGTACAAATATGTTATTATGACTGAAACTTTGTGACTCTGCCTACCCCGGAAGTAAACGGCGTAATTGGTATGTATGTAAGTAATTTATTGTGTACCACTACACGTCTCAAGAGTTTTACTGGGAAAGGGCAGGTAAATCTCTTTCCCCTACGTCTGATGGACGTATCACCCACTAAATTATCATATAAACACACTTTCTCAGCATTCTTTAAAGACACATTTTGTCAATGTATTTATCGCGTGACCACGGCATGAATACGTCAACTGTTTATAGTTGTCATAACTGGAACCGAAAGAATAAGGCGCCACCCTCAGAAAAGTGCAGAAAAGAGCGTAGAGTCGCGTAAGAGCACAAAGGCGTAAGATGGTAGGTTGCACAATATGGTACGGGACACGGCCACAGTCTGCCACAAACCCATGTGGTTGCTTGCTGCGTATCACGAAGATGTAAATGAAACAGACTCGACCCATACATTTGGTTGGTTCTTCTTAAACGGATCGTCGAGGAAAAGAACAAGAAGAAAAATGAGGACAACAATAGGAAACAACTCACGGCCCTATAACTCCACCAGAGTGGAGATTGGATTACGGATTAGTCGAAAGGTTTGGGGGGAAAATGGTTGAGGAAAAACGGTGGTTGAGGAGAGAGGATTAGAACTGGACATGTACAGCGCCCTCACACAGACACGCGGAGAGGACCATGGCAGGGAGTCTGAAAAGCCAACGGTATATCTCTGTTACAGAAATCACCGGAGTGTGGAGTGTCGTAAAACGTCAGAAATAGATTACGCCGACTCCCTTCATTATGAATTTAAAATTGAGCATCCATTATTCAAGAGTCGATACCACGCCACTGTACGAAATGTACGCTTCAGGCTTCCCAAAATCCTGACATTACGCTGTTTCTGACAGATTATCGCGGGGAGCTAACGAACAAAGCATATTCTCGCTAAAATCAAATATTTGAATCGGTAGAGAGTAGTACGGAAGTGGACGTTAAAGTTTTGAAATTTCGATAGTTTTATTATATTTTAATCGGAAGATAGCAGAAAATTTAGACACTCGCGAGTGTTTTTCGACTTTTGGACACATTTTATTAAGATTGACGAAAAAATTACTTAACACCGAACTTAGAAGTTTTTTTACTTCCATCAAAAACTTATCACTTTATGGCCTACTAATGATTTGTAAATACGTATCCATTTACATACTATTCAAGAGGAAATGCCTAATACGTTTTTTTATTTCTTCAAATTATCCTTCAGCTTATCATAAATTCTGAAAACTTTGAAATTTAGCTAAAAGTGGCAAATGAACAAAATACCTACCCGCAGAACACAGAGCTATCAAATTCCATATCTTACAACATTCATTTCCTACCATTTTGATCATACGATAACATCAAAAAGCATTATTCAACGCCGGTTAGGTCCTAAAATATATAAAAATGTTCAAACGGAAGGGTTTATCAAATTAATTTTTTATGGTATTCATCAAATTCTTTTAAGATTAGTCCACACCTTCCAGGATAATCATTTCATTCATTTTAGGAGGTGAAAGATGGGAAAAATGTTTCCCATTAAGGTATTAATCTGTTAATTAAAACCTCGTGTCTAAGTATTCGCATAAAAAGATTGATGAACGATATAAAATATAGTTGTGATGAATATGTGAGAATACTTTAACACAGATGCGAAAAGCCGGGATCAACAGCTAAATATCACAGCCGGCTGTTGAAATTCAGACCTGAGTGCTAAAAATGCAGTCCAGGTGCCACAAGCTCGAGCCCGTGAGAGCGTATGTCACGCAAGGTGCAAAAGAGAACAGCACAAAAGAGCAATGCTTGTTCGACTCCTGAAGCAGATGAAATCGGTAGTGCACATCTCGCTCCCATTGATAAAGCCGACATCAGAAGAAACGGAGCTAGGGTACCAACAAATAAGGAACACGAATCGCCATGCTTAACGAACCACGTTAAACGCCACTCCAGAAACAATCTGAGTCCAGTGAAAACTAAAGTTGCGTGGTCAGGTATTATGGAAGGTGACCGACTACTATGACCAACGGGGAGATTGTATTTTTACTCCTTATTAGTTGCCATACGTTAGACCAATAGTCTTCATTCTGTAGTACCCGCGCCGTAAGAGAAACGTGCTCGATGGTTGAGAGATACACGGAAAAACCTAATTTTTCTTGAAATTTGATAATTTCCACGAGAATATCTACTGAAATTGAAAGTAAAAATATAAGATATTTTTCTATAAAGGGGCATGGTTTTTGGATACGTGTGAACAAGAGATAACCACCATTAGTAATTCAATCCTAAGATTGCTTTACTGCTGCCCCTCACTCTAGCCCATCATCATCATCAATTGGTCGTTTAATGCTAAGATTGGGTGACTGCACCCCTCCACCCTTTCCTATCTACTACCCTTTACTTCCTGGTAGCATTTCCTATGTACTCTCCTCTTTAATATGTCCATGAACTTATTCCTGTGTCTTCCTCTGGGAACCTTTACCTCTATTTTTACCATCATTTTATGCTCTTCACAAACCCATTATGCCTCAGGGTGTGTCCAATCCATCTGGATCATCTGTTCTTCATGGTGCTTCATCTGCTCCTTTCCTCTTCTACTCTTCTGTACACTTTATCATTTCTTACTTTGTCCATTCAACTTATCTTCAGCATCCTCCTGCAACACCAGGCTTCGAAGGTTTCTCATCTGTTTTGATTAGCTTTTCCGACGGTCAATGCTTCCTATCCATGGAGTGCTACGCTCCACAAAAATGTTCTTACCATGCGAAAACTCTATTCTGTCCCCTGGTAATTCATCTATTTCCTCGTAGCTCTCGTCTCACGTCCCGTGCGAGTTAGCCTGTGTATATTCCCAAAATGTTGAATAAAGGTCGGAGTAAATTTCAAAGCGGTATAAGGAGAGGAGAAAGGAATACGTTGCGGGGAAAGCACGCGTAAGATGAAGAAGAGAGGCACAAAGAGGAAGGACTGGAAGCAGAGAGAGGAGGAGGAGGAGGGAGAGAGACTCGTTGTAACGGCGGGGTCCTTTATTCCGCGAAGGAGGCGAAGATTGCTACAGAAGCCTTGCCTCCCTCCGTCGCGTCGCTTGAGAGAGGTGAGAGAGACAAATTAACGAGGGGATTTGCGCCAGGCGATACGAACGACTTTCAATGGAGGAGGATAAGTGTACAGAACCACCGAGCGAGCGGGATGCAGCGAAACAGGGAACACAGGGAACACAGGGCACACAGGGGTAGGGATGGAAATTGAGAAGGGATTCTCAAAGAGCCCCTTTCCTTGACGCTCCTTCGGATATCGCGCGCGGGCACCCTCGCGTTAAATTTTCGACGGAATAATCGACCGACTCAAAAACTTCCCTCCTTCGGTCTGATTCCCGCGCGTACTTTTCCAAGGTATTAGCGATGAAATGATGCCCGTCGGAGGAAGTGGAGGGGTTGGGGAGGACCCTAATGAGTCTGACCCGCAAAAAATCAACCTGTCGCAAGGAGTTCATAGGCGATGATGTATAGGGTAAAGCCCTATCGAAGGGCCAAATTCAATCGCGGCACAGAGGGAAAGGTTACTTTTTAAAAGGAAAATTTTCAAGAATGGTGTCGATTCACTTGATTTTCGCACCACTTTAAGTATTATAGTCATGGACACTAGCTCTACATATATGAAAGGAAGTAGTAAAATGGTACTTCAAGTCCTCATCATCATTGGTTGTTCAATCCTAAGATTGGTTGACTACATCCCTCCACCCTTCCTTATCAAATACTAGTTCCTTTACCTCCTGGTATCTCATCCTATGCACTGTCCTCTTTATTTGGCCCCGGAAATTATTCCCGGGTCTTCCTCGGGGACTATTCTCTCTATTTTACCTTCAATTATGTTCTTCACAAACCCACTGTCTCACAAAGACATGAGATAACTCATAATAAAAGAGTACGCTATGGGCAAAAGGACATCAGGAGCCAAAAAGGATATCACCAGAGTCCATAGAACATCTCTATACACGTGCCATTGCTCTGGAGGTATTTTCTCTCATCGAATCACAGTGGAAACTAATTCTTAATGCCAGATTTGGTGTTCACTGAATTCTATTTTTACCCTGTTTTTGTATTTTTCTAGCATAGCTCAATGAGATGAGAGATAGTATAACAATAATTCTCTTAAATCATCTCCAAATTCAGTAACTTGGGATGTCTTACCATCCTACGGATAAATTAACGAGACAAAACATAAAAATTCTAAACCTTGAATTTTTGCATGACCATTTCTGCAACTTGGTCTAGCATGTCACACAAATAGCTTGAAAATACAACACAAATAGCCTGTCCTTCAACTTTACGCAATGCGCTATTTGATCATCACAATGGATGATATAATTCAGACCTAACCGTTTTCTGCGGACCGGAAAAGAGTATTTAATTTTATATTGAACGAGTAAATGGGTGCTTGCTATTAGCAAGCAAGGGGGGTTTGTACATTATTTTACACTTTAAGTATCGAAAAATGAATGCATCATCCTTACAAAACCAATGAACGCTCTCAAGTCTGCGTGCTACATGCAGGCAAAGAAAAATATTATGGAATTCTCGAAATGAATTTCACGGTCCATGAGGTAAGGATACCTGACAGTTGTAGTGCAAATCATATTACATCTCATCCAGTAATTAACGACATCAAAATACTATAGTCAGTGAAATGAAAGGAACGTGGAACCACTGCAAGTTCAACATAACTTTATTTGATGTCCTTTCTACGTTAGATATTCCTTTCAGTACAGCATACTTAATGAGGTCTAATATCAAAACTTTATAATAGAACTTCGATCCGAATCGACAATTTAATATGCTAAATTTTATGTTAAATTTTTCTTTTACAATCTTCTACATGAATTGCACATGCTTTAGAATGAAAACTAAAATATCATGAAGATTGGTTGGTTAAATTTGGTCATCAAACCTACGGTACAGGTTAGGAAAAAGTTGAAGAAATTATACCCAGTACTTAGCAGCAATGTATTAATAGCACCTGTCCATTTAATGATGCCTATATGGGTGCTTGAAATTTGCAAGCAAGGGTTGGGGGAATGCTAGATGATGATACTCTTTAAATAAGGAAAAAAAATGAAAGCTCTCAAGTCTGCGGGCTACATGCAAGCAAAGAAAAATATAATTCTCGAAAATGAAATACGCGTCTCATGAGGTATGGATACCAGACAGTTCTAGTACAAACTTATATTGCATGTCATCCGGTTATTAGCGACTTTTCAAAATACTATAATCAGTACACCGAAACGAACGTGGAACCACTGAAAGATTATCACAACCTCATTTGACGGCATATAAGACGTTCTTCTACGTTAGATATTTCATTTCAGTACAGCATGCTTAATTAGAGCTCACATGAAGAATATTACTATATATATTCGATCGGAATCTATATTTTTATTATACTAATTTTCATATTCAATTTTTTATCTCTTCCAATCTTCTGCATGGACTGCATATTTTTTTAATGAAAACGACAATATCATGAAGCTTGGTTGATGGAAATTGGCCATCAAAGGTATGGTAGAGGCCAGGAAAAGTTTGAAGAAATTATACCCAGTATTTAGCAGTGCGAAAAATGGCACAGAGAAGAGTAAATTACATGAATTTAGGATACCTAACTCATGTATGTAAAGCTATCGATTGCAATATCTCGAAGCCGTATCGACTTTTTTAACTTTTCCGATTTTACCCAAAATCAACACATAAATATAACCCTCCCCTGAAACTGGCCCGCCTAGCTTAGTTCCAAACCTGAGTCGACACTCGGCTAGGCGACAATGGAATAAATCCATAGCAACGAAAGTGAAAAAATTTCTAAAATTCCAAATAAAAGTTTAAAAATATCAGTTTTACGGTAGGTAGGAAAGAATCGATTGCAAGAATAAGATTCTTCAAACATTCAGCCTCATATTTGTGAAAGAATCAGTCCTGCAACTTAATTATTTCATATTTTAATGAACGAAAGAAAAAAGGTCTACACTGAAATTTTTCGTTTTTCCCGTATAATCCGATGTAAAGCTTTCGATTGCAATAAATCGAAGCCTAATCGACTTTTTTAACTTTTTCGATTTTTTCCCAACTCGACACATGACTCCAACTCTATCCTGAAAATTTCACCCACCTAGCTCGTTTAGAAATGCCCAGGAATTTTGATGAGTCAGTCAGTCAGTCAGTCAGTCAGTCAGTCAGTCAGTCAGTCAGTCAGTCAGTCAGTCAGTTTTGTAGCTTTATATATATTAATTAACGAGTAAATGGGTGCTTGCTGTTAGCAAGCAAGGGGGGTTTGTACATTATGATACTCTTAAAGTATCGAAATATGAATGCATCATCCATACAAATCCAATGAATGCTCTTAAGTCTGCGTGCTACATGCAGGCAAAGAAAAATATTATGGAATTCTCGAAATGAATTTCACGGGCCATGAGGTATGGATACCTGACAGTACTAGTACAAATCATATTATATCTCATCCGGTAATTAACGAAATTTCAAAATAATATAGTCAGTAAAATGAAAGGAACGTGGAACCACTGCAAGTTCAACATAACTTTATTTGATGGCCTTTCTACGTTAGATATACCTTTCAGTACAGCATACTTAATAAGACCTAACATGAAAACTTTATAATATAACTTCGATCCGACTCGACAATTTTAATATGATAATTTTCATGTTCAATTTTTCTATTTCAATCTTCTACATGAATTGCACATGCTTTAGAATGAAAACTAAAATATCATGAAGATTGGTTGGTTAAAGTTGGTCATCAAACCTACGGTAGAGGTTAGGAAAAAGTTGAAGAAATTATACCCAGTACTTAGCAGCGATGTATTAATAGCACCTGTCCATTTAATGATGCCTATATGGGTGCTTGCAATTTGCAAGCAAGGGCGGGGGGAGTGCTAGACGATGATACTCTTTAAATAAGGAAAAAAAATGATAGCTCTCAAGTCTGCGGGCTACATGCAAGCAAAGAAAAATATAATTCTCGAAAATGAAATACACGCCTCATGAGGTATGGATACCAGACAGTTCTAGTACAAACTTATATTGTATGTCATCCGGTTATTAGCGACTTTTCAAAATACTATAATCAGTACACCGAAACGAACGTGGAACCATTGATAGATTATCATAACCTCATTTGACGGCATATAAGACGTTCTTCTACGTTAGATATTTCATTTTAGTACAGCATACTTAATAAGAGCTCACATGAAGAATTTTACTATATATATTCGATCGGAATCGATATTTTTATTATACTAATTTTCATGTTCAATTTTTTTTTCTCTTCCAATCTTCTGCATGGACTGCATATTTTTTTAATGAAAACGACAATATCATGAAGCTTGGTTGATGGAAATTGGCCATCAAAGGTATGGTAGAGGCCAGGAAAAGTTTGAAGAAATTATACCCAGTATTTAGCAGTGCGAAAAATGGCACAGAGAAGAGTAAATTACATGAATTTGGGATACCTAGCTCATATATGTAAAGCTATCGATTGCAATATCTCGAAGCCGTATCGACTTTTTTAACTTTTCCGATTTTACCCAAAATCAACACATAAATATAACCCTCCCCTGAAACTGGCCCGCCTAGCTTAGTTCCAAACCTGAGTCGACACTCGGCTAGGCGACAATGGAATAAATCCATAGCAACGAAAGTGAAAAAATTACTAAAATCCCAAATAAAAGTTTAAAAATATCAGTTTTACGGTAGGTAGGAAAGAATCGATTGCAAGAATTAGATTCTTCAAACATTCAGCCTCATATTTGTGAAAGAATCAGTCCTGTAACTTAATTATTTCATATTTTAATGAACGAAAGAAAAAAGGTCTACACTGAAATTTTTCGTTTTTCCCGTATAATCCGATGTAAAGCTATCGATTGCAATAAATCGAAGCCTAATCGACTTTTTTAACTTTTTCGATTTTTTCCCAACTCGACACATGACTCCAACTCTATCCTGAAAATTTCATCCACCTAGCTCGTTTAGAAATGCCCAGGAATTTTGATGAGTCAGTCAGTCAGTCAGTCAGTCAGTCAGTCAGTCAGTCAGTTTTGTAGCTTTATATATATTAACGAGTAAATGGGTGCTTGCTGTTAGCAAGCAAGGGGGGGTTATACATTATTTTACACTTTAAGTATCGAAAAATGAATGCATCATCCTCACAAAAGCAATGAAAGCTCTTAAGTATATGTGCTACATGTAGGCAAAGAAAAATATTATGGGATTCTCGAAATGAATTTCACGGTCCATGAGGTAACTGACAGTTCTAGTACAAATCATATTATATCTCATCCGGTAATTAACGACATTTCAAAATACTATAGTCAGTGAAATGAAAGGAACGTGGAACCACTGCAAGTTTAACATAACTTTATTTGATGGCCTTTCTACGTTAGATATTCCTTTCAGTACAGCATACTTAATAAGGTCTAATATGAAAACTTTATAATAGAATTTTGATCCGAATCGAAAATTTTAATATGCTAAATTGTATGTTAAATTTTTCTTTTTCAATCTTCTACATGAATTGCACATTGAATTTTGAATTGCTTTAGAATGAAAACTAAAATATCATGAAGATTGGTTGGTTAAAGTTGGTCATCAAACCTACGGTAGAGGGTAGGAAAAAGTTGAAGAAATTATACCCAGTTTTTAGCAGCGATGTACTAATAGCACCTGTCCACTTAATGATGCCTATATGGGTGCTTGCAATTTTCAAGCAAGGGTGGGGGGAGTGCTAGACGATGATACTCTTTAAATAAGGAAAAAAATGAAAGCTCTCAAGTCTGCGGGCTTCATGCAAGCAAAGAAAAATATGATTCTCGAAAATGAAATACGCGCCTCATGAGGTATGGATACCAGACAGTTCTAGTACAAACTTATATTGTATGTCATCCGGTTATTAGCGACTTTTCAAAATACTATAATTAGTACACCGAAACGAACGTGGAACCATTGATAGATTATCATAACCTCACTTTACGGCATATAAGACGTTCTTCTACGTTAGATATTTGATTTCAGTACATCATATTTAATAAGAGCTCACATGAAGAATTTTACTATATATGTTCGATCGGAATCGATATTTTTATTATACTAATTTTCATGTTCAATTTTTTTTCTCTTCCAATCTTCTGCATGGACTGCATATTTTTTTAATGAAAACGACAATATCATGAAGCTTGGTTGGTGGAAATTGGCCACAAAGGTATGGTAGAGGCCAGGAAAAGTTTGAAGAAATTATACCCAGTATTTAGCAGTGGGAAAACTGGCATAGAGAAGAGTAAATTACATGCATTTAGGATACCTAACTCATATATGTAAAGCTATCGATTGCAATATCTCGAAGCCGTATCGACTTTTTTAACTTTTCCGATTTTACCCAAAATCAACACATAAATATAACCCTCCCCTGAAACTGGCCCGCCTAGCTTAGTTCCAAACCTGAGTCGACACTCGGCTAGGCGACAATGGAATAAGTCCATAGCAACGAAAGTGAAAAAATTTCTAAAATCCCTAATAAAAGTTTAAAAATATCAGTTTGACGGTAGGTAGGAAAGAATCGATTGCAAGAATTAGATTTTTCAAACATTCAGCCTCATATTTGTGAAAGAATCAGTCCTGTAACTTAATTATTTCATATTTTAATGAACGAAAGAAAAATAGTCTACACTGAAATTTTTCGTTTTTCCCGTATAATCCGATGTAAAGCTTTCGATTGCAATAAATCGAAGCCTAATCGACTTTTTTAACTTTTTCGATTTTTTCCCAACTCGACACATGACTCCAACTCTATCCTGAAAATTTCACCCACCTAGCTCGTTTAGAAATGCCCAGGAATTTTGATGAGTCAGTCAGTCAGTCAGTCAGTCAGTCAGTCAGTCAGTCAGTCAGTCAGTCAGTCAGTCAGTCAGTCAGTCAGTCAGTCAGTCAGTCAGTCAGTTTTGTAGCTTTATATATATTAATGTATTTTATAATTTTATTAACAATATTGTAAAATTTATATGGAAAACTAACTACTTTTCGTTCATCGAATGAAGGCATATCCATCGGAGTCCAGCTACAGGAAATCATTTTAAACGAGCTAGAAAATGAAAAGAAACTTATGTATTAAAAATGAGTTTGGAAAAATTATTCCGCCTCCCATTTCATGGCCAAGGTCATTAAGTGAAGAGGTATTGAACGCGGAGGGGATATACCAGGGCCATTATATGATGAAAGGACGATCTCTTTCACTTGGTGCGAGGAAGCCGATAACCAACCACGCCGAAACTCCTCAATAAATCTTATTAGCGACTCCCTCGCATATATATATATATATATATATATATATATATATATATATATATATATATATATATATATATATATATATATATATATGTATATGTATATGTATATGTCTGTTCCTATAAACCCCCCGCCGATTCCAGTGGTTTCTTAGTAGACTGGGTAGCTCGGTGGTCTGAGCAGTGGACGCGACATCCAAAAGTCCGTGGTTCCATTCCCGGTCCAGTCGAATTTTTTCTGCTTGGAATCGGCCATCATTTCATCTTCACACCACCATTGTCTTTGTAAATTTTATGTGTTCCTATCCACTTTCTTTCTACCTTTCTGTATGAACATTTATGTGAGTATTTGCCGCTGAGCGGTCTGAGTGAATGAACGAACGACTATATATATATATATAAGAACGACTATATATATATATATAGTCGTCGTCGAACAGACATATACATATATATATATATAGTCGTATATATAAGATATATATATATATATATCACCAATCACCGTTCCCAAATCCGTAAAACCCATGGACGGAATTTTCCCGGTCGGAAGTTAGCGGGTGGATGTGCAGAGCTCCACCGCATTGATTCGAAGTCCCCTGTCTGGGAGGGGGAAGGTCAAAGAAGGGAGAAGTGAGAGATAGTTCACCATTGGCCTCCACCTCCAAGTACCTCCAAGCCGTCACTAGAGTGGCTAGAATGGATTCGGCCTAAATACTAGAGAAATATAAAAGAAAAGTGCCGATCAACCGTGATCAAGATTGATTCGACGATGGCCAAGGACTATCGCCTCGTTCATGGTGAATGACGAATCCCTTTTTCGGGTTGGAATGATCAAAGAATCTCACCAGCCGTTGGTGAACACACCCACCGAAGTCCATATATTTCCTTGGGAAACTCAGTTCTACTGATGCGCAACATTTCATGCTGTCATTACTCTTTATGTTATTACAATCTCCCTCTCACTGCTCGTGCCTATAGCTCGTTTATAGACCCATGAGCAGCGACGCGACACCATTCTTACTACGTATTACTTAAAAACCAATAGCGTCATAAGAATTAGACAAGTATTTTGGTAATCACAAAGGAAATGGTTCCAGGCTTGACTTTGAGGAAGTAATTCATAGTAAATTAAATAAAACTTTGCATACTCCACTATAGGTTTAATAACACGGCCCGGGTTTCATTTACCACCAGCAGTTTTCATTTCGCGCAGTTATAGAGATCTCTGCATTTACTTATCAATAGTCTATTCCATTGTGACCTGGTCCAATGTCATCAAAGGGTTCGTCTACATCTACATCTACATCTACATACTACCCCGCAAGCCACCTCAAAAGGCGTGTGGCGGGGGATGTTAGGACACCAGCCGTTAAAAAAAAATAAAAAAATAAAAATTGAAATTAAAAAAAAAATTCCGCCTAGCATTTATTAGTCCTTAATTGTTCGGGGGAAAAACGAATTCCCATACCTATCCGTTCGGCAAAATATTCCTCTTAATTTATCGATTCTGTCGGACATGGAAATATAATGTGGTTCTAATATGATGTTCTCCGTGTCGCTCTGAAAGATATTCATTCTCAATTGCTCAAGCAATCTTAGCCTAGCACGTAGCCTCCGAGTCTCTAGCGGCTCCCACCCTAAATCGTTCAAAATCCGTGTAACGCTTTCTGTTCGGCCGTAGCAGTTTTTGACGAATCGCGCAGCTTTCCTTTGTATTTTATTAAGTTCATGGACTAGGTCTTTCTCCGCCGGATCCCATATGCTCGCTGCATATTCAAGGTGTGGCCGGACGAGTGAGAAATGGCACCTTTCTTTCACTTTCTCATCCGAAAATCTTCCCACAACACGCTTGACAAATCCTAGCTTCTTCAGGGCTCTGCCACAAATATTTCTTATATGTGTCCCCCACGATAGGTTCGAAGTTATCGTAACTCCCAGGTATTTAACTTCATCTGTCGCATTTATGCTAACGCCATCCACAACATACGGGTTAAACGAAGCAAAAACCAGATTCCTTCTTTTTTATGCCTAAGATTTGCCATTTTTGAACTTCGGGTGGGGAATTTAGAAAAATCAACTTGGTGGTTGTTCGTCGAGGTGTTAGGACTATTTAAATGTATTCCTACTACAATGTTACAACTTGACCCACAGTCAAGCCTACAAGCCAAACTTAATTGTTTTTACTTTTATTTAAAATGTGAACGGATGTATTTGAATCAGGATCTCATAGCTGACCTCAGATACTTAAGTTTAGATTCTCCCTCAGGTACTTCATGATTATTCACCCATTTGCATAGCTAACAAATTCTGAGCTTTAATTCGCATTGTAAAGCAAGAAGGCCTGGCCTGATGGTCTCGATATGGTCGGGAAACAAGAGTGCCATCTATTCATCTCCACCTATCTACTTTTCTTTCCTCTTTCACCCGCAGTCGATCGCACGCCAATGCTGTTAACGTCGCCCGGATATGTATAAAATATAAAAAAAACGGGCTTTTGGCGTGATTCTGAAAAGTTCAGCCTTGATGTGGGAGATGATTTACGATTCGAGAGGGCGCTGAGGAGTGTGGGAGGGGGGCGGAGGGGGTTGAGGGAGTCAAAAAAGCTCCAAATGGGCAGCCCCTGCCTCCTCCCCCGCAAAAGGGGTGGAGGATCGAGAGGGGGAAGAGGAGAAAAGCCCGGCCCTGGGCATGGAATGGCTCTCGGAAATAAAAGACTTTCGATATTATGGAACAATTAGCTTCCCCCTGAATGCTCACTCTTTACATGGAATCTTTCCAATCGACGGCCATAAACAATGGAGAGGAGAAACAAGAAAGGGATTGCTATTCAAATCCCCTCGTTTCTGATTGAAGCCTGGCCACGGTCAAGTAGCAGGAAAGGAATTCCATTCAAAGCATTCAATCATTATTATGAAACATCATTAGAATATCGATAGCGTGGCCTGAATTAATATTTGATTAAGCCGTCAGGAAATTATGTAATCCAATGAAGTGCCATTAGCAAGCATAAACAAATGTAATCACATTCAAAAGTAATTTATCATCGTGAATAAGCTTCATTTAGTATGTGAACCACGAGAATTTGCGGTAATAATTTAATTTGTCATGCGGAAGCCCTTTAATTGTATTAAATATACTTTTTTGTACTCGGTGTAAATTCAAATGACAAAAATTTTAAGCCTAATATGCAATTAAAACAATTGTATTCAATTGATGTGCTTACTGCCTTAATTAGCTTACCTATACATAAAGTATTAACAGCGTTTTCAGTCAAAAGACCAGACTGAATTGATAAAATATTTATTTATATTCCGGGAAATTCGAGGTAGAGAAGCAAATATCATTACCTCATGATTGCCAAAGGGCAGAATCTCAAACACACACACAGGTTTAGGAATGCCGCCGAGAATATTGCAACGGAACTCAAGTCATTTCAATGATCAATGCCATTTCTGGTTAATCCCGTGTAACATGGCCCTGAAATTGCGTTTTTCGAGACATTCAAGGTGCAAATCCGGTATGTATCAATGTCTTACACTTTTAAAGGAATTTGATTAAATGTTCCCTTAGGCGCGTACTATTTTCCTAAACCTGATATCGCTTACAAAGAGCATTAATCTAAAATAATCAAAATCAAGGCAAAATATATTGTTCAGTAAAGATGAATAAAAAGTTGCTAGTTTTCCTATAAAAAAATAATTCCGTGTCGAATTTAAACGCTTTTCATCATTGAAGTGAAGCTAAACTAACTTATAAATTATGTAATCACCGGAACAAGTCCCAGGAAAAACTTGGTCAGAATACTTTTATTTCTTCATCAATATGGAGCAGTTTCACCGCACTAGCCTCGATATTGTAAACATCAGTCATTACCACACTGGCCTAAGCCCTCTTTGTATGAAGGAAAATCCTTGAGCAAGCAACCGCTCACACGAAAAGACGGAGAAAACTAATGGCCGTGGACGCCATTGAAGCCTTCTCAAAAGCCTTTAAAAGCCTCAGTCATTTCCCTTCGCGTGTGAGGCGTGTGCCCAACCCGCGTGCGGTGCGGGACGTGAATGTTTGAAAAATGGCCGATAGGGGGCGGAAAGGGCGGGAAGGAAAACAAGAGGAGGACGGGAAGAAGAATGAAGAGGCGGGTAGGCCCTCGATTGTGGAGTGACTCGTAGGAATTGAATGCCGTCCTCTCGGTAAAGTATGATTTGTTAATAAAAGTACGTAGAAGATATGACGTTCCACAAAACAGAACTTATCTGCAGCCGATTTTGCCCGAATATGGTATTTTGAGGCATCTACTTGTGCGTCAAGGGAAGTGCGTGGTAATATAAAAAGAGAAATTTGCGTAAATGTCTAGCCTCCATGGAGAACAATCACAACTTGTGCACTACTTTCACAATTATTATATTTACTGACCATTATTTAAACAAATTAAAGTCACCATCAGGGAAATAACTGTTATTATGTTATATTAATAATGAAAAGAATGGAATAGGGGCAATTATAAAATCATGCCCTTAAGAAAATTATTTGTTAAGCAAAAAAAGCATTATCTTATCTTATAATTATTTATTGACCATGGCTTCAACATACTAAAATCACCATCACGGTAATAAAAATAGTTATGTTATATTAATAATGATAATAATTGCCGGCCCCGGAGGAGACGGAGTAAAGTCCTTGCCTGCTAATCCGAGTGTCGCGGGTTCGAATCCCGCCAGCGTGGAATTATCACCATAACAGACATAGGTGTTTGTATTTTTATGTTGTTGGTGTATTTCACCCGATAGAAATTGGTTTTCGGGGTAGTGAAGATAATATTTTTTATTTTAACACATAATATCGTGTTGCAGCACTTGTCAATAAATAAAAAAAGAATGAAAACATTTCATAGACACCCATCACGCGGTTCCCTTTCGGGATTGGCACAGTAAAAAATGTTTAATTCCCATTAATATGCCTTTGCCTTTAAAAATTACTCTACTTCAATGATTTTCTCCAGAATACCCAATCCTAGCATCATTCTTTTCCTTCAGTTACTAGCATGCACTGTTACCCAAGTGTCCTTCCGTTCTTAATATTCCGAATATTTCTCCTCTTAAGACTCTCGTACACAGGGCCGCCCACAGAGGGGATGTATGGCGCAAGTTGCGCCATAGAAGAAAAATTTGGGGGGATTTTTAAAATGCATAAAGAAATTCACTAAATGTAAATGTTATTACCCGTTTACAGTAATCTATATAGGTGTTGAAAGGTTATAACGATAAATGAATGTTAAGCGTTAAGCGTAGTATAGCAAAACATCGCGCAGTTATAGAGAATAATTTAGCCAGTCGAAAGCTTCTTTTATTTCGGTCGCATCTCTCTATACTCTTCCTTGGCTGCTGCGCCGCGCCGTCTTAGAGGCCACCATAAGATCCCGGAACGCGACCCAGTAGCATAACTGATTCAGCATCCCTCCAGTCTTATTCCTGCCCCCTCCTCCCAACATCTGCCAACGGGTCACATCACAGTACAGTCAAAAGACTTCGACTTACGGATCGTGCATACACTGCACGTTACCTTTTACGGTGTTTTTTTACCCCACTTTCCATTAGTCGACAACCGTTTGCATTTGTCTCAACCCCTCGTACCTTCCTCCCCTTCGATAAGCAACTTTGTCTCTACATGTGAAACTCAATTAAAAATATTTTCTTATTTTTTAGTAAGATTATTTTTAGGGATGGTTGAAATTAGGGAAAGTTTCAGAGCTAGATATAATAGAATAACGCTATTTTTAGTTTTTTTTTAAATTGTATAACTATAATAGTTTATCATAAATATTTAGTAATATTGACGACAAGCACTCCCCGCCCCCACTCCTTTCCCTTCACGAGCGCATCCATGTTCCGAGGAGGATGAAGGAAAAGGTTACAATATACATGTACACACATTCGAAATAAGATCAGAAGTGTTCTTTCAAGTCCTTGATTCCCTAACTCTTCAGCCGCAGCATCGGTTTCCAGAAAGTTCTCTGAATATTGTCAAACAAATGACTTACTTTTCCCATGAAGGCTTATTCAATGTTGTTAAAAATATGGATAGTACTTTAAGGCCAATTCTCGTCAGTGACTTGCGTAAGTATTACGGAATTGATGGTGAAGAACTTTGTGAATAAGTTAATGTATTTAGTCAACTGTACAAAGTTAGCTACCCGAGCATTGATTTATCAGATGTGCTGAGCTTGAGTGACGAGAGCCTGAGCCAAAATAATGATGAATGTGACACCCAAGATTCTTGTGACGACAAATCTGATGATCCAAGTACAGATCCTAGCATAGCAGAACAAATATTTCTGGATCAATGGGTCAAGAAAGGATTCATTGGGCCTTAAAGGTGTTTATAAATATATATTTCTGAATTTCCTTACCTAACGATGTTATACCAGATACTTCTGGCATTGACAACAACAAGTTGCTCTGCAGAGAGGGTTATGAGCAGATTAAGAATTGTAGAAAAATAGGCTAAGATATATATAGGTATAACTTGGTTTTTCTATGGCGCGAGTTTTTCTTCAACAACGAAGCCGTTCCAACAAATACAGTAGGACTGCGGTTATCCGTGCCCTGACTACCTCCAGGGCCAGAAGGATGTGCCACGGTACTTTAACAATTTAAATCTGGTTCTTAGTGCACGCTAAAGTAATGCACTACGCATCATTTTTGAGGCTTTGAATTGCAGTATCGGTTTTTTTGTTTCATTGCAGAGTCAAAAATTTAGGTACACCTGTGCAGTAATTAACTTCACGCACTCAGAATCAGCCGTTTTGTTGACCTCATGAACTATGTGACTCATCTTAGGGAAAACTACGATTTTTACGGTATTTTTTTCCTAATATTTGCGCAAATGAATAGCGAAATTAACCATTTATAAAAACGCATAATTGCTGATAATTAACGAAAATGTTAAAACATTATCTAGTCCTACAATTTTCCCCAAGTGAAACAATTTATTCATAGCAACTATTTTAATTTTTGTTTAATTTTTCCATGATCCGACTATTCCATTGAGCAAGGCGCAAACACAATAGAAGGCGACGCAGCGAAAGGTTTGCAAAGTATTAGTTATAGGCCTCGGGAGGGTTTTTTTTATTGTAAGCAATAAATCATCTTTTGTGAGTTATTTCAAAATAATTGATACACATTTTATTGGATAAATTCATCATTTTACTTCTCTATTCACGAATTTATTTATCGAAAAATATACCGCACACGCATATCATCTGTTGTCCTGCCCACAAAGTCTGCATTTTCCGAGATCACTTGGGTACACATCAGCCAGTGCAGGATTTACAAGCTGTAGCTTAGGGCCCCCAATTTCTTGGGGCCCCCCAAAAAAAATTGTCCGAGTGAGCAATTGTCATATATATTTAAATATACCTCTATCTCAGAAAGTGACAAACAACACAGTTTATCATTTGATTATGACATCAGTGACTTTGCTCTGGCAAAGGCAAGAAAGACAATATTTAAGTTAAATATAATTCCTTAATCCTTATAACATGTTTCAAAAGCTTAGATAATAAGCCTTGGTAAATTGTACCTTTTAAAAGAACTTCTGTTTCTTTTTACCAGAGTTTGCATTTTTAAGTTTGTTATGAATAAAAATGATTTTAAGTTAAAGGTTTATTATTTCACTATCTATATACTTCTTAATTGTATTTCAGTTTAACCCTCTAGGTATCCGAAAATCATATTTGGCACTGACATAGAATATCTGGACTTATAAAGGGCCCTATATCTCAAATAGCTTAGGGCCTCATCAAGTCTAAATCCGGCCCTGACATCAGCTCGAGAAATCGAAGGTCTACTGTAATACCTGACGACGATAATTTCATTAAAAAGAGGTTTTGATAAGAGAGAAAAATAGAGAGATGGAGTAGAGCGGAAATGGAGGGAATGTGGGCGAATATCTCCGCACGCATGACTTGTTTCCACTCGCTCTGGGCCGGGACTCGGTCGGGGGGGGGGTGCGTAAAAGGTCTAAAAAACTAAGGACGATGAAACTCGAGGGGACGTGGGCGTGGAGGGAGAGAGAAGGGGAAAGTGAAGAAGGGGGAGTACCCCGTGACCTCATTTCCTGATGAAAACATCAAAAACCATTCCTTGGGTGATGTACGGCATTTTTGCGATCGGGGTTTCACCCCACCACGGCACGAGGGCGGGTACTAAATTTGGATGGCAGCACAACGAGATATAGATACGTTGAATGAAAAAATGAAGACACAAGAAAATACGAACTATAATCGTCTCTCCACCCTTAATTGGAGAAGCACAGGACAAAATATCAATTTTGCTCTCTCATATGCAATTTGAATCGCAATGAATCCGATGCATAAAAATATATGACATGAGATTGACTCTATATGATACCACTCATCCATTAAATTGACGATGGATACAAAATATCGATGTATCGGACAGCAATTCACATCGCCTACTACACCGCATGGTGGCGGATCGTATATCATGTGATGTGACATAGGTGAGGTATAGAAAACCACATGATATAACCAAGCGATGCACACGAAGCTATGTGTTATCGAAAGGTACGATATCGCATGAGCGCAGTGATTACCGCAAATGGAGTAAATAGAACAAATCAAGCATCATTCTAAGTTAACTAATATAACCTCTAAATTGGTGTCTGGGGACGAAGTATAGAATACTACTTGATATAACCAAGCGATACATACTAAGCCATCAGTTATCGAAAGGTACAATATCGCATGGACACAGTTATCACCGAAAATAGAACGAAATGAAGCATCATTATAAGTCAAATATCGCATGACATCACCTCTAAATTGCTCCTCACCCCGGAGGATAAACATTGCATAGCGACGTCAATCAAATATCGCAGTCGATACATAGCAGTATCGCACATCCCTGCCCTCCGACCTCTCACTCATTCCCCTCTTTTCCGCAGAAGCATAACATCCATGACGGGAACCGGAGTGAAACAATGATAACTACTCAAAATGATATTCCGAAGGGAAACACACTGATCGATAAATCAAACGACGGAGCAGCGGCGGATGAATGGGAAAGAGGCGAAGGGAGATATTGGGTGGGGGTGAATCTGAAACAAAAAAAAACAAATGAAGAGCGAAAAGCGGAAATATAACTGTGCAGCGGCGAAATCTGTAAATATAAGCGGGGGTGGTGGGTGATGAGGTGGTCGACGGTTGAGTGGGAGTGGCGTAAAGGGAAGGAAGTCTAGCGATTGGAATGAAAATTAAATTGACGATGAGATGGGTTGCCGAGGATAAATGATTGAAAAAAGGAACCACAAAATAACATCCCCTCGAGGAAGAACTAACGATATGGGTTTTCTTTAGGATTCAATTTACACGACTCGAGATACAGCGCCACTTAATTTATTCATCTGCGTGGGTTTTCGTTTCCAATTAATTATGGAAGCCCTCAGTTTTTCCAGTCATTTTTTTCCTCTCATTTTTTTTCATAATTTCATATTTTGTAAGTACTCCGATTTTCTGCCTATTCTCTCCATCAGATGTACTTCTCATCACTTTATTTGATAATTACGCTAATTCTTGCCTCTTACTTCCTCACGACTTAACTCAAGTCCCCCAATATAATCACTGCTTGGTGAATGACAGCGATGAATATCAGCTTTATTGGGTTGCACTCAAAGAAATAACTCATGCTGTATGAAAAAATTCTTCAGCAAAACTCTGACGTTACATAGAAATTAAGATATTGTGAAAATATTCCAGCCTAAAATGCTGATAATATTGACATTTTTTCTTCAAAAGAATGAGAGCATGAATTTAGTTCGCCAAAGTTCTCCACAAAATTTGGGTCAATGTTTTTCCAGTGGCTTTTCAATTTTAGCGCACACAATCAAACTATGCATACAAGTTATTGGGCGAAGAACAATGTTTGTGGTAACCGTGAAACAATTCGAAGCAGCAATAAAACGTTCAAGGAGGCATTTAGTCTAATTAGCATCACCTCAATTTTACTTTTGACCTACATACCTGTTTCATAGATAGCCAGAACTGCTTTAAAATACTTGCTTCCTTAACCGGACTATCAACCAAGTGGCAGGAATACACTAGGCTATTCATTCCTCATCTTTGATGTGTTTTACAGCACCCATATTGAAAAGCAACAAATATTTTTTGTTTCAAAAAATGTATTCGTTCCAGTTAAATTAATTTTGTGGAATCAATGGTCTTTGCACTTCTTCTAATGGATATCCATCGTTTCCGTTAAGTCAGGCCGAATGCTATCTATTCTACCAATGGCTCAATTGGCATGGTAATTTATTGAACACATCAATATACGAATAGTTAGCCGTAATCTACACTATATCCTAATTTTTGGGGAGTGCAGCAGCTTGAAAAATTTTACGAAGAAGCTTTTCCGCACATACGTCTATGTTTTCGAGCATATATTTGTACTCCTTTCAAGATCTACTTTTACTCCCATTAACCTTTGCATATTAATGTAAAGATGTCAGCCGTTCATTGAGTGAGTATTATATTAACTGATTTGGGAATTTTTGGACAGCAATCACCTAAAACTCCCCATTATTGAGACATCTTTACATTTTGTAGAACATCACTTGTTCCGTCTCCCATTTCCCTCAAATAAGCCACTCCTATCATCGTTAATAAATTCTTATTTTTACCTTCACTGCATTTTGCATCACATATGATACACTGTACACAATTACGTTTGCTGCTTATGGGCATAGTTCTTCTTCTCTACCGTATGGTTTTAGATATGATTCACTCCGTTGTAAAAGTACGTAGTTCTCTATATCATAATGAGTATTTGTTGCTCTATATAATAATGAAGTATTTGTCTCGATATAATTTATCAGGAAAAAATAATTGGTACGTATTAGGGAATTCATGCAGTGAAGGGTTATTTCCTCCCTCAGCCTTCTATCTACCTCTTCAACAAGCTCTCACTTCTCAGAATACACCTTTACTGCATTCCCCAATTATCCGCTACTAACTTTCTTTCTCCTCCCACCATATCCAGCACTTCCTCGTCCATCATACTCGACACTCGGCTCCTCCCCCTCATACATCCGCAAGCCCGCATCTCAAACGCATACAGTCCACGCACAATCTCCCCTCGCAATGACCGCAAAATTTTTGACCCACTCGCGGAATAAAGGAGAGCGAAAGGGGTCGCTTACAAACTCCTGCAATGTCACTCCCCAATTCCATCACTTGCCTCGTCGGCCTGATTTCCCTCGGTTGTCATCGGTGACATGGTTTCACTTGTCCCTGCCTGTCATTTTTTACCCAAAAGATGTGGGAAATATATATAAATTGGACGAAATAAAAGACCTGGGAGAATTAGTTACGAGCGAGAGACTACGATGAAAAAAGGTTCCATCTCGTTTCACAGAGATAAACGAGGCTGGTGGGAGAAAGATGAGAGACGAGGAATGAAATTTAATTTCGAAAGGGCACTATCAAGAGGGCGAGGCGCGGAACGGAGCCAACGCGTCTCGCACTCAACGATAAAAGGCGGTCGACCCACCGTGATTTGAAAAGAGAAATGATACGCTGCTATATACGCTATTTTTATGATGAGTCACCAGCAAAGTAAAAGCAGGCTTACATTTAAGTAAGAATGCTTGCACTTCACTTCTGAAGCCGAGGTTCTTGCCTTCATGCGAACACCGTGTTATTCTTCAGCTCGACTTGCGAGCTATCCTCCTTCATTCATTCCATATACTCAATTATTCATCTTCCGCTTCCCCGCTTACCCAATAAAATTCCCTATATTACAGCCTAATGCATCCACTTGCCTCTCGTTATCTTTACTAGCCACCTACTACGCCTTTCAGTTTCCTCATGCATTATCCTCTTCTTACTTATCATTTTGAGCACCTTCTCTCACCTTCGTTTCTCTGAGTTCGAGTTTTGCTTAACAACAAATAAATCAAGGAAACTTGAGCTCTACGGCTTCTTAATGTAAGAAATTTGGTTAAAAAGTTTCTCCAATGGTCGTAATTATTGGCACCACTCGTCAAAAGAAATAAAAATAATAATTGCTGCATTGGTTTAACGGAAACGTCAGTGACCAACCACAACCTCTCAACCAGAATACCACCCTGAGGTGATTTACGGGAACGTTATACTTGTTCCTCGGGAATAGTAATTCTTGCTCCAAAATGTGATCCCTCACAGGGCTTAAGGGACCTCGTAAAGGATGCCAGGGTAATAATCAATCACACTTTTTTCTTTTGACGAGTGGTGCCAATAATTACCGCCAATGGAGAATTTTTTTACCTAAATGTCTAACAAAAAATAGTCAAGAAAAAATGTAGTCACTAATATCCTTAGATTGATATCAGCCCATGAATATTAAAATAATATGTTTTTATTTCACGTATAAATCAACCACCATACACGCCCATCATCACGGCATTCCTTCTTGTAAAACACTATGTAAAACACAAAACACTATGAATGATGAATTATTTCAGGCACCATATCCCGATATCATTACGCCAGAGGTTGGTTCAGACTTTGGTAAGTCAACTTCTTGATAATTGGTCTCTCTATTACTCTGACGTGAATAAAGAACAAAGCACTAAATTTAAATAACTTCAAATTTCCTGTTTGCGAATTTATCTTCGAAATCTGTTATGCCCAACACTTTATCCCCAACTACTATCAGCTGACTGGGCTGAAACTGGAGCAATGAAGAATGAACCAAAAACTCTCATTATTATATAAAGGGCTGAACACAAAAACTTCATTGTATATAAAAACATGATATTTTATGCCCTAACTACCAAGAAATCAACCCGGCGAACAAATAAATTTCACATTCTCAAATACTGCAAAACAAAATATGAAAAATTATTCCTCATTCCATCATGTAAATTAGGGAACTCTTTGCGTAATAATAATCAGTTCTCAAGAAAGGTCTCACAATTCAAAAGAAGCGTAACTAAATATTTAATGAAAACCACTTTTGGACCAAGGAAATTTTTATGATTCATGGGATTGGATAATATTGTTGTTGTTGTTTTAATCATAATTATTTATTGGTAATTAAGACTACTTTATTATCTTATAAAGTATATTAATTCATTAAGCTATTTTATTATGTTATTAATACATATGTATTGTACTGATTATCCTGATGACATGTGTTAGTAACGTTTTCCAAGGTACTATGTCCCCGAATAAATAAAAAAGGTTTCTATTCTATTCCTGGAGTAACAAATAAAAAATATAAAATGGAGAAAATATTTCATATATTTCCTTTGTTAGAAATTTATTCTTACCATCATTTGATTTGAACTTCAGGTATTGGACATGTCCGAAGTATTTGGTACACGTTTTTAAAGGAACCCGAAAAACATTTGATCGACATCAACAGAACACCCAGCTAGCCGTCGGAAGAGCGTGAGGGTATGTGAGGACTCGGAAAAATTACTCAGAACGCTGAAAGGTTACAGGAAAATACTTGGGAGAGGGTGAAAGTGAAATTCATATTAAGAAGGTGTCTTAATAGACTTGCTCCGTTTTCGTTGCATTCACCAATGATGCCACTCGCTGGAACATCGCAGTTCCTTTGTGTATCATCTTATTTAACCGTTTCTGTCTGACCTGGGGATGTAGTTCGGGGTTAAAATAACAAGAGGCTGTCGGCTTCACCCTGAATAAATAACACGCTGATTTTTTCAAGTTCAGTTCACGCAGCGAAAAAGATGTAAATGCGCCGAAAAAAATCCGTCAGGCGCTCACTCAAGAATTTCACTCAGCTTTTGAAGCGCTTACACCGCCACCGGCTTCCGGGTGGTTGCCAAAGGAAAATGAAAAACGAAAAAACAAAAGAGAGAGAGAGAGAGGAAGCGTCACGCAGAGGGACGCGCCTCGCTTTTCCCACCACTTTCCGCGCGCCGACGCTGTCACCTTTTGTGAGACACACACCCGAGGGGACTCAATTTCGTTTCTCCCGGCCCGAAAGGAGAGCAAGGGCGAAGTCGATGGCGTGGGCGACCGAGAGGAAAAAAATAAAATAAAACACGAGAACCTGAAAGACTTTAAAGGCGGAAAAAAATACAATTAAATAAAAATTCGGAAGGATTAGAGTAAAAAAATCCCAACGAAACGCGACGAAAGGGAACGTCAAAGCTTTATTACGATTCTCTCGCGGCACAAATACCTTCAAAAAGATATGAAGACGCTCATCCGTTTCACAAACATTGCCAGGTTCGTAAACGCAGGTTTTTGCAGTAGATTTTTTTTGTTTCAAACAAAGAAATGGAGACTAATTGGATGAATCAGGAGTAATTCAAATAAATCTGCATATTAAATTTTTGACATTCAAGAACACTAGTAACGTAGTTCTTTAGAAGGCAGAAAAAGTGGTTGCTGAACGTATTGGAAGCCAGTCATGCTGAAGAGAGTGAATGAGGGGAGAACGCTACGAAAGCGAGGAAGAGGAAAGTAGAGCAGGGAAGCAGGGGGAATTTGAACCACAGAAGAACAGGCTTTAGGGTTTGAAGAACTAGAGAGTGACTGTTGACGAGTAGATATTGAGAAAAAAAGGAAACATTACCCATAAATACAAAATTTAGGACAGAAATTAACCAAGAACCTACAAATCAGCTGTTGTGTCATTATACATCCAAGACACTGACTGTTATTGACTGGTGTGAATGAATTAACCCCGAGTTTTACTCTCCAATATGAATTCGAGAAAGGGAGGATGCCTTTTTTCACATATAGCTAAAACCGATCTTTTCGTTTAAAATTTCGATCCGAGGAAACCTTTGAGATTTTAGGAGTCATTAAAACGTTAGGGATGAGAATTTCACGAAAAATGACACACGGACAAGAAGGATGAGAAAAAAATCTCTGTCCAAAGAAAGGCCACATCAAACAAACCAAATATTTCTATCACTGTGCTTGATATTCCAGGAAAAATTAAAAATCTCATCAATAAATCGGGCTGAATAAAATTGGCTGAAGAATATTATCGATTAATTGCGCATTATAAATATATCCTATGTGAAATAATATCGAATTTGAGGATTCTACCTTTGCCCAAATTCCTCAAAAATCTTTCACAAATTGTTTAAAGCAGAGCTCTTCACTATGGTTGAATTCCAGCTAGAAATAATTCTCATTAGCGTTTCGTAAGCTTTTACCCCGCGATCTCCCTGCATCATCGAAAGCTTCTGGCTTCAATTTTGGAAGCGGCGGGGGATTTGGGGACCACTCCTCTAAATTGCGAGGTGGAGTGATTCACAGTGTAATCAAAATGAACTTTACACTCGCTTTCAGGCAGCAACTTCATACACGCAATCAATACTTCTTTCCAACTTTTATATTTCCTTCAGTTCGATGAAGTCTCAACATTAAGTTCTACAAAAGTAGGCGAGGTGGGTGGACAGGTCGAACTCACAATGATAATGGCCGTTGCTCCTCTTAGCAATGGAGTCATGGATCAAAAGACGACTTGAGAAGTAATGCATGTCACAAAGAGAATATTACACTTGAATGGACTGAATAGATGTGAGAACTTGATATTGTTGTCAATTAATAATGGGCAAACGATCTCAGTGATTAACGCAGAAAGACTTTTACGCATTCGATGTATATTAGTAATGACAGGCCTGTACCTGTTTTAGGAAATATCAAAATGAAAATGTTCACCTAAATATATACCATGCTGTCGCCATAATAGGACAACGGAAACGGAAGTGCACCGAGAGTCTTAAGGTGTTTAGTTCGCAATCACCGCTGATGCCTTCGCCAAGAACAGTCCCGATCGCTTTTCAATATTATTGTTCATTTTACATTTGCGCCGCATTAAAGCTGTCGAAAGGAATTAAAAACGGAGGACCATTCAGCTAACGGTTGAATTATTTTAACTAAGGAAATTGTCGATTGAGATAGGTATGGTTGGATGTGGGTAATGATCTTTTGGATTTTCACATGCATTGCATGTACCAATATTTTTTTACATTTATTTCCACGCCTCGTTTATAAAGCCTAGTCTTCTTCCCCTTTCCGGTTATCCAATATCCTCCCCTTTTTGACTGCCATCGGTACTTCTGCGCCCGACATTACCTCTTTCAACTATCTACGATGCCTCTTCCTGATCTACTCCAGAAGTTTCCTCTCCTTGCCTACCACCGTCTCATTTGTGTTTATTTTTGTCCTCTGCACCATTTCCATTTGTTCTGATTCTTTTCTGTTTTAGAAAGTGTTTTACATCACTGCTAACCAAATGCAAACTAAACTTTACTGAAATGTTCACAGAAAGTTTCTGCCAAGTGAAAATGTAGGAAGTTTTTCAAATGCTCAAATGTTTATTTATCCTACTGAATTAAAAGTTCGCTATTTTACGCAACCAAATGTAAATTGAAAATGATGAAAGGTTCCGTTTTATGAAGATGTTAAATGTTATTTCCTGATTTTGTATTACTGAAATAATAAGCACATTATTTCACTGCTAACCGAATATGAAAGAAACATGTTAACCAATGATGGTGGCTCAATTCAGGTCTTGACTTTGGAGCCCACCTAAACCTTCCGTTGATATGTTTAATAATTTTTTAACGTAATGTTCTGCAGATGGAAGTAAATAAAATTCTATTCTATTCATTCTCCTCCACACCCCCACCTCATACGTCGGCAGCCTATTCTAGTCCTCATTTCTCCGTATACTCTTCTACCCCAAACTACGCTACACTCTGTATCAAAATAATAACCAACCATATCGTTATACCTTTATATGATTATATACATATATTATGTATACCTTTATATTATATTTATAATGTCCATCATCAACCAACCACCTCCTATTACCGATCCCATCCTTTCCCAGTATATTCCTCACCCTAATGTTTCTGCTACTATGTCCACTTTCCTCTAACATCACAGCTGAACTTGCCCCAGATTGTAATTTTCATTATTCAACAGAGTACATTTAAAAATAATAAAAAATTATAGAGGGTAAATAACAATTAAATAAAATATATGAAAAAATGATGAAGTTAACAAAAAAATAGAAGGGCACTATTTTGAAAAAAAATTCGGCATAACAGCTTCGAAATAGGCATTACCATTAACGCACAAGAATTTTTAAGAATTTGAAATCGTTTACTCGACTCGTAAACTCAACAGTTCCACTCACGCGCCCAAAGATGGAAATACAAGAGTTAAAGGGAGGACGGGAAATAACGCAGGAAACTCAATTCGATAACCCGTGACCCTCGAAATACAAAAACCAATCAAAACTTTCGGGAGCATATTTTCACCCGGCATTTCCCTTTCGTCCAGACGGCAAATCCCACCACTCCGGCGCCCTTATGGATTTTCAATCATTCGTCCGTCTCCTCCCATCACCACTATCGAAGCCGAAGACAGTGTCACGGAATCACGAGGGAGTCAGTCATTCCACGGCCTCACGCGGACCGGAAATCTCGAAATGGGGAACTCTAATAGGAATTGGTAAAGATCCCACCCTTTTGGATCCACAGCCGGGGGAATGCCTCATCGATTCGTATTTATGTCCTTCCTTCCCTCATGGGTGGCCCGAGGTGTTCTCCCCGGGGGAGAGTTCCACCCGACACGAGAGGAGAAGGGCATGGGGAAGAAGATATTGATGGCGCGAGCCGGGACAAGGCCGCTCTTATTATCTATGGGTTTCCGATTTTGAAGGGCACTTTTACTGGTGAGCTCCGGGAGTCCGTGTTGGGAGAATGGGAAATCGATGTTTCGCCACCGGGAAGGGCGAGAGAGAGGTCTCGGTCGAAAGAACCACGACCGCGCACAATTCATTCATTTACCAACCGTGTCTGAGCGGGAGAGATAAGCCGTGCATGCGTGAGCTTAAAGGGCACGTTACGAAACCGCTGGGAAGGCTTGTGTATGTATGACGCGGGTCATTCTTAATGAGTTAATCGGTACGCAATGGAATCGTGCATGGACGTGAATTACAGTTAAAAACAACGGACTACCACGCCACAGTGCCCGATTTGACTCCTCAAAAAGTCTAACAATTTTGATATAATGCTGATCCTAGGCAATGAGAACAACAATCGTACTTTTCTACAATTTTTATTGCTGCGATTGCTGTTCTCCTTATGAACAACTTCCACTACATTACGCCTGAAACCAGTGAAACTGATCCAAGGTACGTAAAACTAGTTCTCGCTCGTTATAAATAGCTTGGGAGACCTTTGAACGTCTTAATTTTGAAATGTTTTCAAATGAATAACGCGTATAAAAGTCAATCTGCATATATTCAACAATATATTCCTAATGCAATCACTCCTTTTTTCTATCCTTAAATTACCGATATTATATGCGGATCGTAATCAACCACAAGTATACGCAAAGGCACAGCTCTTGGCCTTACGGCGTTAACGCAGATGTATTTAAATCATTTACTTAGCAAATTTATGTAATCAGAACACATAAATTGATATAGTCTGGGACTCGAAGCCCAAATGGTCGAGTTTGGTGATGTCAGTAATCACAGAGAGAACCGAAATCCTGCATTTTCCTTATTATCGCAAGCATCAGTTAACCGCGTTTCACTGGCAGAGAAGTAGTGTGTTGCAGTAGAGTGTTTCGAGTCTTACGACATGAAACGTTATAATGACGAGAAATACCGGAGAAACCTATCATACGGTTATCGGTTTGCGATCCTCAATTAGGATACGGCAGTACTGTTCACAGCAATCGTTCTTTAATTAAGAATTCTCTAAGAAATGAAAGCACCGCTTTTATTTCTTATGGCCTGTTGCAAGAACATTTAATAATGGAATTAATAGTTATGAGATCCGTAATGTTATAGATCTCATAAAAATATTCGAGTTACAGGAACACATCCACTAATTAAATATCTTATTTTCCAATAGTCAATAGCTTCATATATTCGATCTAATATTCTATCGCCGGATAAAATTAATGAAAGTTTAGCCTATAAAGAACTGCAAATGCACATGATAATTACAGAGCAACGTAAAATAACTGGTAATTTGTCTTAAAACAACTCTTTCATAAAGTGATTAGGTCTCCAAGGGGTTTATTGCACATCCTCCTCCTTGGCTACTTATGGAACTCATAACAACATAACATAAGTAATGAAACCAATACATTTATCAAATGTTTCTGCAACACTTATTGAATGGTTGCCAAGGCTTATCGGTCCCATAACTTTGTAGAATACATATGAGTCGTTCTTGCAACTGGCCTTTAGATAGATAACCAATTTGACAAAAAGGATACTTTTCTGATTCATTAAGCGTACTCACAAGGGTTAATTCCCGTGTCAATTCATGAGGTATATTTCAAAAGATAAATTTAGCGTTCATAATTATTTAAACACGCTTGAAAGTCAGCATATCAGGACCGAATAAAGGAACATTATAAAATTTAGTGATTCCTTGAACATTTATACATGTAACCCAATTTTTAGTGGCATTAGAAGAGGGATGAGTAATTTAACAGAGACATAATATCAAGGGAGTAATATAAGCAAATATTAAAATATGCCCAAGGAGATAGGTGGTAGGCAATGGCTGTCCAGTAACATATCAATCAGCTGACAAAACACCATTGATGATGATCCCATTATTATTTTAAACGTTATCGTTTGGTAATAACGATTCAGTTGGACACTGATGTGCTCGCTATGAATGGTATGGAAATACCACTATACTACGAGACCTCAGCGGCCGCGTTAAGTATAACTACCATCGGTAATCGTCGACGAAACCGACAGCGTGTTTGTCGTTATTATCGGTTACCGCTAGTAGCTCCCTTGTGGTAGCTAGTGAGTGATGTTGCGTCGATTCGGTTACGTCCTCCCCGGTGAGTGCAGAGTGAACCCACGCGGTACTAAAACCCGCGTTTGTTCCGGTCGCTGAGCGAAGACACGAAAGCACATTAAACTTCCTTTCGCCGTTGTTTGAGCGCCGGGAGCTCCAAGTTACAAGCGACCATAAAAGAAAGACAACGCCACGGGGTATAGCAATCAAAACTTTAAGGGTTAATTTGAAATCCTGAACAAAAAGTGAGTCGTTGAGAGACAAATTCACAAAATCACTCATTAAGATAAAAGTTTTGGCCATAAAAACTCTCAATTCCTCGATAGACTTGAATTTATATCAATATAATGGAATGAAAAACTTTGTTTTACAGACGGGTTTTATTTTCCAGTTTCATTGTGACGCGTCCTGACATGTGACATGGTGCGACATATGCGTCAATTCCTCAGAGTTACACCACAAACTGTAGGACGAATCCAATTGAAATTTGACATTGAAACAATTCATTAAATGGGAACTTAAGCATCTACATTTATAAACAACACTGCCAGCACGTGCATGGGTGTGTGGCAGGGGATATAAGGACACCAGCCGTGCATAGATATTAAGGAAAAGGGCTCGGAAACTGAAATGGTGAAGTTCATTTTGACGGTGCAATGTGTGGAGCTCCGTTTTTCTTATGGTCACCCATTGTGCGCGGAAAAAACGAGTTTTGTCCCGATCTGTTCGGCAATGTATCTCTATTATTTTAACGCTTATGTTGGACCTAGGTACTTCGTGCGGCGTCACGATGATATCCTGTGTCGCTCTGAAACGCACTGTTTTTTTAATTTTCGAATTAAATCTTTCGGTCCAAAGTACCAAATGCTCGCAATATATATCCGAGGGAAACCAAAACCGCCTAACCAGAGGGAAATAGCACCTTTCATTCATCTTTTCATCCGCAGTACCTTCCTGTTATACCCTTGATACATCTTAGTTTCTTCAAAGCATTTCCGCATATGCTTTGAATGGGTGTTCCCCACGATATGTCTGAAGTTAAGATAATACTTAGGAATTTGATTTCATCCGAAGACTTTATGTTTACACCACCCACAGTGTACATATGACGTTGGTGTGATAAAAATTATATTAACGCACCCATTCTTATATGAACGCAATAAATGCACTTCCTATGTTCATACAAGATTTAGCTCTAGCCGCCACTCCAGGTAACACGAATGAACGCTGTTTAGGTGAGATGATAGACCTTCTAACTTATTTGAATCCAAAATGACAATGGAGTGATATTCTATCAATTCACAAATTTCCTCTCCAAGTGAATGAATTCCATTGTATTTTCGACAATATCACTCAGCTCTAACAAAATTCATTCAATTCCGATGAAAGAAACCGTAATTTTTCCTCATCATATCAATTGGTAATACGATATTTACCATGCGAGACTCTTTTAAAGGGATTCTGAGGAAGTAAGTTAAAATCTCAGGTGCAACTTGGAGGTAAACTTAAATATAAGACATAATAAACTAAAATCAACGTTATATCCACACTTTTAATTTAATTAAACTAAAAGTATCAAATGAAAGATAAAAATGTTGAGGTATAACGTTGTTTTTATATAAGAATGTTTGGAGATTGAAGAGTTAAATATCGTCAAAGACTCGCAATTATCTCATGAAATACAAACTTGTGAATGCTCGTTAGCTTAAGCAAACAGGTAAAATTATCTAGTCGACTAGACATGCGGTTAATATAGGAATGCAAACATAAACGTGCTCAATGCATGAGAGTAGAGTTCACTTAAGGTAGCCTTGCTCGTCTCGAGGAATTCCCACAGGTCGCAGTTGCCTCGAGGAATCTGGAATAACATGTGCATTGATGGAGGAATCAAGACCATGGGGAACAAGCCTTTCGTCCTATATCCAGGCGAGTGCTTGGGGCCGGTACTCGAACGAAAATAGGCTCGCGTTTCCAACGCTTTCCCCAATTTAATCGCACCCCCTGAGTTCTGAAATGCCTATTTTGGAGGATACATATAATATTAAATTACATTTCACACACGGAATGTGCGGGAAAATGCCGACATCCAACATTGCAAGAATTCTGATCGCAAAATAAAATAAACAAACTAGCTGATACCCTTACAACTCTCAGAGTCTTCACTAAAAATATTGAAGAACCAACTCTTCGGCCATATCCGATGTAAAGAAAACTGATGCTGCTCACAATGAATTTCATTCCCAACTGATCGATATGTACAGCATGCATACATCTAGGGCAAAATAGGATAACCTTCCATAATATCATTTTAAGGTTGATTTAACGCAACTACTTCCCTTTTGAAAAAATGTTTTGCACCACCTGAGTTTATGTGTGAGCGCAAACAAATGGCGGAAATGGCGGGACCTATACCCGACGTCGCATGAATTACTTAAATGATGAAGGGCATCCAGTTAAAAACTAATACGATAAAATTATTCGGAGAGTACTCACATTGAATCACGAATGGAAATAGAAGCGACACATTGGTACTTATACAGGCAAATGCTCCTGGGAGGGATAATCGCAATATGGGCACTATAGTTTCTTTCAAAAATAAATTTACTTACTTAATGAATATAGTGATCTTAACGAGCATAAAATTTGAAAAAAAGAGAACAGTAAGATTTCCCAAAGCGTTACTCAAGAGAAGGATATGAATTTTAAGAGTACCAATGGACTCCTTCCTTCTTAAATTTCTAAAACTAGAATGCATCACATTTTTTTGAGGTAATACACGTCCTAAGATAATAATCCAATTTTTAACATTCCAGTAACTTCGTCATTCAAAACCAAGATGGAGATAGCAGGATATTATCGACATTGGTTAGCAGAGATCAAGAACGATCCCCGAAATTACACCGCTACGTCACTAAAACCCCTTCATCCTGGAAACGACGTTTGGATACATTTATAGCGATCAGATCTCGCTTCATCCATTCAGCGCCCGCCGCCTGTTCGAAAACGGGCGCCCGCCCGGGTTTAGCGAAAAAAAATCAACAGATTCGAAAGAGAGAAGCAAACACAACAAGACGCCATCCCTCATGCTCGCATTTGAGTCGAGCACCAAACCCATCAATTTTGCTTTATCTTCGGCCCCGCAAAGCGGTGTCTAAGGCGTTTGAACTCTGAACCGCCCCCACACCACGCGAGCGACTCGTGTAATCGCCATGTCAACTGTCTCCCCCAACCGCACTCAACCAACCCTCACCCCCTCATCACTCAACCCCCGAAAATTGACCACCCACAACGGGGGGCCGAAATCCGAAAGCATGGGCTCACAGGGGAATAACATGCACTCATAATAAATGCTCTCTGACCGACGCCACATCCGATACCCAGAAATGTGGCAAAGTCCAGAGACACCATCAAAATACTTAAACCTCAATTCCTGCAGCTAATGTCAAACAGTGGCGTTGGGAGAAAATACAGCACCAATTTCGTTCAAAAGCAAAGGCAGCAAGCTGCAGAGAAATAAGACGCCCTCAAGATCTAATCCATAGATAAAAACCAGCAGCGTGTGTGTGACCCATGAAATTCATTCTCATTATTCAAAAATTATTCAAAAAAGCATTCATGAAATTCCTAAAAAACGTATCTGTCTCCGGCCATTAGTAAATTACATACCTCTGGAGAAGAAATATTTTAATACAACATGGCTACTGTTGTATTTGACCGTCGTCGGAGCTTGTTGTGGAACGCTCGCAATAAAAACATTATTCTAGAGAACCTTTAGACACACGGTTTCCAACTAATGCCTTAGCATTAAAAAACAAAATAAGACCTACTTTAAAGTATAAATGAAATATCTTTAACCATCTAAACACTCACGTTTTCAATCCTTTCAGGCGTAACCTTGTGGAAGTTATTTGAATAAATTATGATAATACCAACTAGTTGTATCAATAAAGAACTCTGACGATTTAAACAGTGGTATTGTCATTGTTTACTCAATCTCTTATTACTTTAGATTATCATTTTCAAATTCAACTGGGTTCCTTAAATTTTATTCCACCCATCGATTCAGGCAGCATTTTAAAAACCTTTACGATCACATAAAAACAGTTTAAGAACACAAGTCAGAACAATGAAAGGAATTCTACGTGACTTCTGAAGTATTTGACTCGATATTCTTCGATCTACAGAAAAAAGCATGCATTGCAACAAACCAGAAAATATCACACCATCATGCCAGAGAATTACAAACAGGCGTTGATAAGTACTTCCTCTTTTCATTAAAATTTTGGACAACAAAATCGTTTTGATTTATTGCATAGCTGTTCCCCAAAATTGCTTCTTCTCAAAGTCGTGTCATTCTTGGAGAAATAAAAGAATGGACGGCCACTCGCACGAGGCAACTAAAAAGACGTGACCAACAAATCTAAGCGAGTAACACTTGTTTCACTCCTAGATTTTTTCACCCAAGATGCTTCAACCAAATAGAAACAATTGGGTGCGAAGAACTGGATTTAATCCGACCGCGAGAACACATCGGCCCGCAGGCTGCACTCGGAAGTAACCACTCCACTAAGACTGCCGTTAAAAGTATTTCCAATTGAATCGAGGAAACGAAGTCACCGTGGATGAGTGCATTAGCGGCGGCTGCTTTCATCGGGGAGTATCTACACGATTGCGGTGAAGGGGGCAGGCGTGCCTGCGGGAACACACTGCTTTAAAAAAAAAGAAAAGAACTACCCCACCCAGCCCTCTTCTTCTCCTTCGTACTCAACCGATCACTTCCATGACCCGACGGCATAAATCTGGTAACGCTCCGGCTAAAAGGGGGAGTTTTGAGAGGCATTTTGCCTTGAAGGGGGTGGTTGGATTTTTGTCAAACACACACAACCTCCGTCAACCCGTTAACCATCCCCTCCGCCCCCACTTTAAGTCTCACGCACGAAAAAAATAACCCCCCGATTCCTATTTTTTTTAGCTTCCCCTAGCCGATTCAACCCCTAAGGGGAGATCGTAGGGGAGGGTGGGGACAGGTTGAGGGACATTATGGGAAGGGAGGGAGGCAGAGGAGGGGGAGTGGTGGGAGGGGATCAATTCAATAACGGAACCCGGAGATCAAAATCAAACAGGCCGAAGGGCAAACAAATGTCCTGGGCACGAATCCTTCCCATGAACACGTATATTATACGCTCAGTATACCTGATAGTTCATATATAACTAGAGCAGATACAGCAGGGGCACATTATATATTAATCATTCAACATTCAAGGCCAAGGGATCAGGTCACAGATTTTACTCGGAATGTCCTGATGGCTAGTCGATACCCAACTAGGAAAGGTTCAGGTCAAATGAATGATGGTGGAATCCAAAGACTACAAACCACGTCATAAATATTTCCAATGCGGCAATGCCTTTGTTTGGCATGCTAATAGGTTAATTTAAACTATTTTTCAAGACCAATATGAAAATTACCAGAGGAATACTCATAGTCTATCAAATTTCAAGATTACGAGTATTTATGACATAGTTAATATAACTACAACAACACTTCAACTTTTTTATTTAATCGATACGCTCTGAGGTCAAATATTCTTTTCTAAGGAGTAAATCTTCTTAAAAATGACATATTTTTTCTTCCACCTCTTAATATGCTAATATAGAGTTTACTCGAGACCACGAGGACAAAAATTCCTGGGGCACAAGTTGATCAATTCCTATAGTTTAAAAAATTTTTCTCGCTGCCAAGGTACAGACATCAAGCTTAAAGACGTCATTATTCTCAGTAACTTCAGCCTCCATGGCATGTTTAGCAATTATAGGTCTAACGATGGAATCAAAATGATCGTAGCTGTATTCAACCACAAAATAAAGAAATAAGACTCATTGATCAGTCCATGTGATAGAATTATAACTGAGACTTACGTTAAAACAACATCTAAAATAAAGGAATGTTTCTCGGGTATTCACGCAGGTAATAGGCTGAATTTGGGCCGACGTTTGAAAGTATCACTTGTACTTCATCCTCAAGGCTAATAACATTTAAAATGGTTTAGAACTGATGACATGGTTGCCCAGCCGACTCAGAAACGTAGATAACCATAATCACTTCTTTGGACGTTCTAATGATGAAGTTAAGCCTCAATGGACCACTTTTAATCTGGTTTTTAAATTCTCAACATCTCTTCCCTCACATTATATACTTCGACTAGGCATACATCCCAAATGCCCTAATCACATAAAAAACGCCCGAGTTCCCATCCCTGCCGTGGAGGCTGTTTTCTTAGGAAACCCGACCCCTAGTTGAGTGTGTTATGGAGGACACTTCAAGTACAGTACTCCGTCTGTCGGATGAGACGTTAAACCGTGGTCTCCTTGGTGCCTTTCGTTAAGAGCAGGCTAATGCCTAAGCCGGGTTTCTATCCACCCTTTCTCCCTTATCTATCCCCTATGGCGCAAATGACCTTAGCTGTCGGTCGCCTCCCCAAATCAAATCAAAATCATGTTTCCGTTCCAAGTTTTCACACGTACATCTTTCTATTACAGGAGTCGAATAACTTTTGAGACAGAAAAAAAAGCCCCTCCATCACAGTAATTTTAAAATAACTCGGGAACCATAAAGTATTTTACATTTAATGACAATTCAAATCGAAATATATAGCAACAAATGTTTTGTCCGTCATTATGGAACGGTTCCGCCACGTTACACCTTATTCTGTTTTTATTTATTGAAAAAGGTTTGAAATTAATAATATCATTGAGAGGGTGGAAAACACCACTAGACTCGAAATAAAATCCTTCGTAATTTAATTGATAAAACCAGAAATGTTCGAATTCTAAATGCAAAAACCAAAGGTACTCCGCTAAAATGCAGTACATGACTCACCAGCTCACCAGGCGATTTGTTCCATTACGATATCCATCATTTGGTTCCCTCCAATTACATGCTTCCTTCCCCTCCTCCATCGTGATACTATTTCCCTCGCTGACTTTCCCAAAATTTCTCTCAGTTTATTATAATTCTTGGTCAACATTTCTCTTCTTCATTTATAATATCTCCATTTTCTCCGCTTTAACATTTCAAATGAAATCACTATTCCCATCCTCCCACTCCAATTCCTTGGTATAACTTCTAGACAGTGGGAAGCTACATTAAAAAAAACCTTTTTGGCATTTTAACTCACGATTCACGCGATAAATTCTGTCCAGTAGGTGGTAGCCTTAGACAGCAAACGCTATTCTCCTTGTTATTGCATTTGAACGACGCCAATTTTCACGCATAATGCTGCCCAAAAGGCTACGTGTGACCCAACGCATTGTCATAAAATTCGCAAATGGAAAAGCAGTTTGGACATGCATTAACTTCAGCTGAAGTAAGCAAGTTCTTCCCCAACCAAAGTTTCCGAAATTTCACTCCGCTCGGTCGGCGGGAGGGACTCCAGACTCCGGGCACCATAGGAGTGCCGAAGCAGCCAGGATTGGCAACTGTACAAAAGAGACCTTGGAACGGCGAGGGGCGGGAGAAAAAAATCAGGGAGAGGGCATGCATGCCGTAGTAATATGGATCGTGAGGAATTGAGGGACGAGGGAAGTGGCGAGATAAAGCTTCTCCCCCACTGCCCCCGTACTCCACCACCTCCCACCCTCTTCACCACTCTTCATCCCCCTAGCCCTCTCCCCCACCTTCGCGGACAAGGGCTTTGGGAGGGAGAGGCGGCCAGGAGAGGTGGAGAGAGTGGGGTTGGTTGGAGCTGCACTGGTTCGGTCGGTGTGTCGGGAGGCTAAATCAATGGCGCCCCCTTTTTCCCTGGCATCGAATCCCTTGAGGACTAAAAGGCGCCCAGTGCCTCCCAAAAGGTTCCTCTTAAACTTCCATCCACCACCCTAACATATCCCTTGGTCTTCAGAAAGGATTTCTGGATGGATTAAGGGGCTGAAGGATGTATATGTGGAATAGACGGAGGGTTGGGAATAGTAGCGGGTGAAAAACACGCAACAGAAAAATCTATTTATTAAAAAAATAATCCAACCTTAAGAATGCTTCTGTTCACATATTTTGTTTTGGATAGACATGATTTTCCGTAAAACTTTCTTTGATAGACAACTTTCAGAAATACCGCACGACTTATCTAGCACTTAAGTTTATTACTGTCATCTAAGTCACTAAGATAATGCCTTCGCACCCTACCGGTTAATGAAAAGGTTAAATTTAAGAAATATTGCCGGATTACCCAAATGAAGCCTTATTTCTTCACAAGACTCCATTCTTCACCTCGGCATACGCCCTCTTCATCCCAGCCATGTAGCCTTCCCTTTCCTTCTCCACTAAACCAACGGTCGCTCCCGTCCCGTGAGAGGGTAAATAAATCAATCTACGATTAATAGATATTCAAAGCATGCATTTTGCTTTTTCTTACACAAATATGATAGCCTAAATATGGCCATGTGCAATATAATTAATCATTCTATTAATGTAACCATTGATAAAAAGGGGATGCAGGGGATAAAAAGGGGATGCAGGACTTTATGAGCATTCCCGGGGGCGGTGGGGTAAAGTCCTCGCCTGCTAACCCGGGGGTTGCGGGTTCGAGTCCCGCCTGGGTAGAATATTATCTGCCCAGGACATGGGTGTGTTCGTCTCCTGTTAATGTTAAAACACCCACTGTGAAAGGCCTTTGTTGTGCTGTTTTCGGGGTTGTGAGTGTAAATAAAATAAATAAAATATAAGGAGCAATGATACCTATATCATTGACCTTTAAATCCGCCACCGATTATTTACCTAATGTGGCTGTTTCCTTTTCTCACCACTATGCTGAGTACTTTCTCGTCGATCTATTTTTCCATTTATTACACACTCTCGACTCGCCTCCTTACCCGCATCTCGAAGGCGTGCAGTCTAGTCTCATCCTTATGGAAATCTGACAAAGTTGTTACGTTGCCATTTGGGATGGAATGCGCCGTAAGTTGCCTACTTTACCATCGACGACTCCTCCAAAAAAAAAAACACCGCGCTTGACTGTTTTCTACTAATACACCATTTTTTCTTCGAGCTTTTTTAAAATCTGTTCTAGGGAACAGGTACGCAGTTTACAACGAAAAAAGAGCATAAAACATATTGTGACGCCACTGAGGGTTATATAAAATTCAATATTCTATTTCTTAAAATTTGTTACTTCCCACTTTGTTTTATGGTAGTGAAACATGGGTACGTCAGGATAGTCATAGGAGTATACTAAATGCAGTGGATATGAGTAATCTGAGTAGTGTTTGCGGCAAAAGTAGGATGGATAGGGTCAGGAATGAGTGGGTAATAATTAAATTGGGGTTAGATGCTCCAGTAATGGACATATATGAAAGGAGAGAGCTTCGTTGGCTTGGCCATGTTGAGAGAATGGATGAGAGTTGAATAACAAAACAGATATATGAGAGTGAAATGAATGGTACGAGAGGTAGAGGTAGGCCGAGAAGTTTGTGGTTGAATGTGGTTGAGGAAATTCTTAGGAGAAGGGATATTAGGAGTCTTAAAAACAGGAGGGCGTGCATGAAGCAGTGTATGGGGGAAATGAGGTAAAAGAGGTTAGCAAGGATAGGTCAATATTGAGGAAACTTTTTAAGCAGAGTTTGGTGTACAAATATGTATTTTTGAGTGAAACTTTGTGACTGTGCCTACCCCGAAAGGGAACGGCGTGATTGATATGTACCTATGTATATATGTAAAAAAAACGTCTTTTATGCACCTCGTCATGACAAATATATATTAAAGTTGAGATAATTTAGAGAAAATTTTAATTATTTATTAAAGCTTGACGAGGTTTGAGAATAGAGGAAACTTCTGGATGAGATTAGGAAGAGAGAAAGTAGGTGGTTGGTGGAGGTTATGATGACCGATGGTTTACTTGAAAAGTGGGGATGGGGAAGAAAGAGAATAGGTCTTATGGACGTGAAGAAGAAGATAAGGTGTACGCTGAGATGAAAATAGAAATACTAGAGGTAGGTCACATTGACTTCCCTTAAAGCCCACACACTTGAAGGAATAAATAAATTTGTTTCACGTTGCTATTTATGACTACGGAAATGGTTCTGGCGCATGCAGGATAGAAACTAAACCCTCCAACAATAAGATTATGGAAGATATTAGGCTGAATCTTAGAGTAATAGTTATCTCAGTTTAATCTCATCTCAGTGCAATTGTTATCATAGTATAATTACGTAATAATATTAATTGGTAAAATATTCGTAACATAAATAACCAAACCAAAATAACCGCAAATATTTTCTAGCACTGTCGTTAAAAATGCTAATTTCATTGTAAAACATCTTTTTGCAAGTATTTATGTGCGAAATTCCACAGGGGAAAAATCATCCACCTTGACCACGACTCAAACCCGAAACCCTCGATTTCCTACAGAATGTTTTAGCCAATTCATCGACCGAGTCATCCTCTTCTTTTTCTTTGTTCTGAATTTTTCCTATTTTTCTATTATAAATTTCGCGCTAGTGTCCATTGCGGGTGACTTCGTAGAGTAATTCCGTATCTAATGCCAGTACACTCAAACCTGTAACGTGTTTGTTTCCATAATAACGGTATTAAAGACTATGCCGACACTAACACCACTTTTCTCTGTGTGCTGACTGTGTAAATTATCCATTTCAATACAGACGACTGCTCATTTAAATAACTTTACTATCGCGCCGTGCTATCAAGCTGCAAGGTTCCATCAATTCACTTCCTTAATCTATATGCATACGTTACGCCTTCCCTGCACCCCTCGGAGTGAAGAGAGGGAAGTGCAGGGACACGCATGTGGCGGGGAAACTGGGAAAGAGGGGTTGGGATAAGCCACGTGGACGAGTTAAAAAGATCAAGAGGTGGGATATATGCGTGTGCATGCTATTCATATATATATTGTGCCCGGCAGGAAGATTTAAAAGGCTCCTTTGCTCCTCCGCCTGGGAAGACGCTAAGATCAAGGATAGCGTAGGAAGAGAGAGAGATAGTAGGTCATAAAAGACGGCGCCTACGGGTAATGCCTGCTGGAATCGCTCGCTGCGGAGAATAGGAGATGGAAGGTACAGGTTAAATCCCGAGTGAAGATTTATTTCACACGAAAGGTTTCGTCGCCTTACAAGGGAAGAGGTAAAGACCGGGAATGGAAGGAGTCCCTATGGCGCGCTCCGCTTAAACCAATAACTTGCGTCCTTAGATCAGTAGATAGTCATAAATTGGTATCCCAATCGTTTATAAAAGAGGCAGTTTGGAGGGAGGGCTCACCCGTGCTCACTACGGCCGGCTTCCTCCTTTGAAGTTCACGTTTCCAACAAAAAAAATGCTACCGAGCATTTCTCTAATTGGATTATTACAGAAAAATATCAATGTACTTCGTGCATGCTTGTTTCCGAGTATTTATGATGTTAATATACAAGCAATATTGCCTCAAACTTGGGCACTGTGTAACAATTAAACTGAGCTAAAGAGAGAAACACACTAGATAGGAGACGTCATAATACGAGGGAAAGTAGAGTAGAAGACGCCAATCAAAAACCAACTGTGTCCTTAACTTATTTCTATCATAGAGTCAAAAACAAGTGAAAGATTCAAACCTGATATTTTCAGCGATAAGTTACGCAGGTTGACACAGAGTACGTACATTCTATTAAATACAGAAATGCTACTCCTACGGAGTAAATTTACAATTCAATTACTGTAAATATTTCACTTGTTTGTGCTACAAACCAACCAACAGATATTCAGTAGGTTTATAAGTAATTCGCAACTTTAAAGACAAATATCAAGTTCAGAAGTGAAGTAAGGCCAAAATGAGTCTACTCATAAGTCTATTAAAAATGGGGCGCACGAGGGCATAAAATCGGTTTTGGAGCATGAGGTTTTCCCTGGAGCGAACTTAGCAGTGAAACAACGTAAGATTCTTCATTTGAGAGGTCATCAAAGGACTCATTTATATTTGATATTACCTTGAAAGTGCAGCAAAGATTAAGACCCTTTTGATACTCAGCAATACTTTTCCACTTACCTGAAAAGAAAAGAAAATAGTATGCGTAAAATCGTGCCCACATTATACCTTGGATTTACATTCCAAAAAAAAGAATAAAATTTGAAATTTCAACACTATGTTATTCAGCTAAACTTGCTCAAACAAGTGCCAACATCAGTAAAATCACACGACTATTATCTAGTCGATTAGGGAAGAACTTTCATGGAACGTATCTTTTCTAATTTTTCACTAATAGTCATGTCTTCTTCATCCTACATCTCTGTTGAGCTTACAGTGAATACCTCTCATCCTTTCGTGTTAAACTTGAACATCCTTTTCCTTCTAATTCACCTCATTCCCAGGATTCATTTCTCATCAAAGGCCTTAACCATCTCCTCACGTCAAGTGACTCGCTCCAACCACCTGCTCAGTCTCCTTATCTCCTCCAGTAACACTCATTCTTCAACAACCAAAACAAAGTACTTTTTCGTTTCTCTTTCTCTCAGTTCAGTCCATCGAACATTCTACTTCTAACCCGTTCCTTTTCATATCCATTATCAAACTACCAACCTCAATATTTCTACCCCATAACCGACGTCTTGTAAGGGTCAAATTTATAGTGTTTCCGTAATACGTTCATAAAATATGTTCCAATATAACACCACAACATACGACGATGCTCCTGAGAGGCTGAATCTTTTGTATACCACACACTCAGCTGAATTTCCACCGATATACAGATATTGGAAGCTAAGAATTTAATTAATAAATCTATAGATGGAGCCCGCGCTTTAGCTTTACACTCTACTGGGCTCACCTCCGAAGAACGACCGTCAGAGAGGAGACCAAAGAGAAAAAGGTGCCACGAGCCCACAAAAGTGCTCGGCGACACAAAGGTCGCGTCGAAACACGATTGTTTTCCTCGATAGAATCCGAAAACTTTTCGCCAACTTTCGACCGGGAGGCGGCCACTGGCAATGATTCCCTCGGTGAGTTCAAGGGAGACACGCCCCGCGGGCGGCACAGTCAAGAGGTTCCCTGGTGCATGCGGTGGCACCGGCGCCGATGGGGGCGCCTCGGTCGTTAAAAGTTTGGGGGACGCTGATTTACAACGGGAGTCGGGAAACTTTTTTCCTCCCCACTTAATAAACCATCTCTGTCCGCGCAGACCAGAGGAGCGTCTCACCTCACGCATGACATCGTCTCTCTCCCTCTCTCTCTCGACCGCTCAATTGCGGCGACGCTATATTTTATAAATCTGGAAACTCCGGCAAACAATCGGAATAGAATTGGCTGCGGGGAAGGGAATCGCTCGAACTACGGAGTAACTGGTTTAGAGAGGCATGAATAATGCATTTTCCTGCCGTCGCCACGCCTCGACAACTAATCTGGGCAAAATGCGTCAATTCCTCTCCCGTGGTCTTCACTGTGATGCGTGCACTGTAGCTGGCGACCTCTGACACCCAGACAAATAAATTTACACTTTCATGTTTTTCATTCAAATTTGATGACATATTGCTCAAAATGAGACCCAACCTAATTATCCTTCAATGAAGGGATCAAATTGTGATGATTCTCTAGTCAGAAGTGATTTCATTTTTTCAAATCAATTTCAAGAGTGTAAATGGGATTGATTTAGTTATTTTGTTATTATGTGAGACGTTCTGTACATCTCAATCCTGCTCGATATTCCATTTAATAAGCCTTACTATCGATAAAATAGGTGATTTTATCAGCATCTTTTGGCATTATTCATCAAGGCATATCACATGGTGTCCAGCAGCAGCATTAAGCAACCAGCAGCAACATTATACAATAGCAGCTATAATATGCAGCAATTTGAGCTGCCGTCAAAATGGTCTAAATTATTCATCTTGATTGAGTTCCTAATATTTTTCCCCAGGTAACATCATCGCATTACTTGAGACTAACTGGTAAATATTTCACAGCTATTTTCACCGGCATATTTGCTGACTTTCTAAGATTTTTCAAAAATACAATATAAAGTTCTGAGCATATTTTGTTCAACAAAGTTTGAGTTCATGAATAAATCTGGAAGGTCTCTAAGAAAAGTAACATAGAGTAACGCACAGCGCATCACATATTACACTCTGCAAAGAAGGGCCCGAACCCTCGTATTAGGCATTGTTGGCCAGAATGCCCTAAGGAACTCGGGAGAAATCCGATGCGTTTCTCTAATGTACATCTTCAATTATTTCGCACAAGAACAGCCCAGGGGGGAGCTGATAAGAGGATATGTTTGGATTGGGGAAGAAAAAGAACTACGCCTTTGCTGTCGTGGCTCTAGCCAGGAAGATAGAGGGGTAAGAGATGAAAGAGGATGGACGTGGGTAAAACGCCAGGGTGAGGGGGGGGAGTGCGAGTCCAGGATTAAGGACAATTGTAGGACTGGAGAGGAGTTAAGTGTGGGCTTAGTAGTTTTAGGAGGGGGAGAATCATTTCCGGAAAAAGAAATAAGTGAACTCGTTCGGGGAACTGATTCGTGAGAGGGGAGAGAAAAAGAGCAAAAGAAGGGAGGAAGGCCGTCACTATGGACTATTTGTTTATTTATTTATCGAGTTTTCCTCATTAAAGTGGGACTCACGGCGGTCCTCACCCTTCTCATAGTTTCACCAGAAAGGAGCATTGTGGGTTCCTCCCCGGAGTCCACTCGGAGAGGAGGATAAGTTGTGCCCGGAGCGGGGGCGGAAGGGAGCGTGGAGTTGGGAGCAGTGCGCCCGGAAATCCCGGAAGACTCGATTGCATACAAACAAACCGCAGCAGCTTCGACCTCCAGATAGTGAGGGGAGAGAGAGCCATTCGGTAGCTTTTGAATTAGACCCGAGTGGTCTCGGTCGGCCGTTCCCCGCAGTGGAGGCGAGGGAGTGTGAGAGAGAAGGGCCGTAACGAAGAAGTTTCCCGGGGCCCTCTCTTTTTGATCGCCCATCTCGGTTGGTTGCTTGCCGTGCGCGACCGTCGTGTGCCGGCGATTTTGAATCACCGCGTTTGCGCCCCGCTTTGGCCGAGGGAAACGCGATGGAAGGGTGAACCAACGGGCTAGGGATGCCCACAAAGGTTAGCAAAATAGGCGAGTTTGGCAGCCCACCACATACCGGAGATAGACCAATTTTCCGAACTCGGTGGCGTTGGGGTTAAGTCCTTGACTGCTAATCCCGGTGTCGTGGGAAAAGAGCCGGTAGTATGGTTGTTTCACCACCCGTAGAATGGCTGTATTTTTACTTCGCTTTTGAATCTTTGACGGGGAAGTCTTTCCATGAAACAATGAAAAATACTATTACTTTGTTACGAGGGGTGAACGGTCACTGAATGCCGTGCTATAGGGGAGGATCATAATGAGGGCACTTTTACACTTTTTTAAGGGGAATAAATATTAATGTTTTATTCGACCTAGGTTTAAATGTACTACATCATCATCCTGATGATTCTTTCTATCCTGATGATAATATAGTGCATCGAAACCTAGGTCGAATAAAAATGTATCTAGGTGAAAAAGTGCCTTTCCTCTTACTCATTATGATGAATTCTTTCCACCACGTCAAGCCTGATACTTCTATTTTGTTATAAGGGAGGATATTGGGTAAGAGGAAAGGGGAAGAATGAGAATTGGTTTTATACACTAGATGAAGCTAGATAGGATGGATGCTGAGATGAATGAGGAAATTCTGTGGATAGTTAGAGATATGTGCACATAAACACCAATGGTACTTCTATTCTCTATCTAGAGTAAGTGCTCGATTTATGTAGGAGATGCGTGTTGAAGAAGAGCGACGTAAGTCGAAACAACGTAAAACGGATTCAGATATTCGTGAGTACTTTAATCCCGCGATAAATCAAGGCGTTAATTTCAAAATTCGATTTTTGCATTTATCCAGGAAAAAAAGCTATTTCAGATGGGATGATTAGATCTCAGTTATCAAAAAACGCAAGCACATGCAAGTACGGTCTATTTTGTGAGCATTAAACAGGGAAAATTTTTCCGGCGACCCTTGTCAGCATAGACGCAACATTGAATCAGACATAAATCGAAACGACGCATACTGGGGACTTAATGTATTAGATAATGCCGAAATGTGTGTCACAATTGGTAAACTACAAGCCCTTGGTTCATCCAAACCAGACCTATTAATCGATTGGAGGAAAGTCTAGTGATGATGATGGCACAGCAATAAAGTATTATCAATCAAACATGATGGAGACTTCTTACATGAACGCGTTCAAAGGGTGGTATTAGATGGTGTCAGCTCAGGCGAAGTAAAAGTTACATCGGGTGTTCCCCAGGGAAGCGTGATAGGCCCAATTTTATTTCTTCTGTACATAAACGACTTGAATAGTGTAGTAAAAAATAGCAAGCTCCGTCTTTTTGCCGATGATGCAGTAGTGTATAAGGAAGTTAGAAATGAAGAGGACAGACAGTGTTTAGCTAAGGATTTAGATGCGATTGATGATTGGTGTGATAGATGGCAGCTAGAATTAAATTTGAAGAAATGCGCGATAGTGAACTTTTGGAAAAAGAATGGTTTTCCCGGAATAATTATTGCATCAAAGAAAAGAGAATATGTAACGTAGAATCTATTAAATACTTAGGCGTTACCATTACTGAAGACATGCCATGGGGGAAACACATCAGGAAAATAACTAGTGTAGCAAACCGTAGATTAGGATTCGTAAAAAGGGTTCTAGGCAAATGCGATGAGAGAGTACGAGAAAGAAGCTATTTTACACTTGTCAGGCCTCATTTAGAATATGACGCTAGTATATGGGGTCCGTACGAGGAAGGTATGATAAAAGAATTAGAGCGCGTGCAAAAGAGATCTGCTAGGTTTGTGAAAGGCCGTTATAATAATTGTATAAGTGTTACGAGTTTAATAGAAGAACTAGTATGGGAATTACTATCAGAACGCAGGTTAAAATTTAGGTTAAACCGTTTAAGTAAATTGGAAACCGATTTGTTCACAGATGACAGATATATATTGAGAACCCCTGCGTATTGGGCTAGGTTTGATCATATTAACAAGATTAGAGAGATAGATTGTCGTACCGATAGATTTAAAATGTCATTTTTACCGCGTACCATAAGAGAGAACAATAGGCAGTGTAGCAAAGGGATAAGTAGGTGAAATATAGTTAGAGTAGTCTGTAGTGCATGATGCATGTAATAACAAGCAATAAACAAAGCAATCTCTTACTTATTATGTAGATACTAACCATCTAGCTGCATGTGACCCTATTATCTAGTATGTATCCATTAAATATCCTAGTTGCATGTCAATAGTGCATGTTTGGTGATATTCACCCCCTGCCACACACCCTCGTGGTGGCTCGCGGGGTAGTACGTATATGTAGATGTTTAATGCCTTAGTCTTGAGGCAGATTTTTAGGGAATGCGCCCGTTTGCCCGGATAGGCATACAATGAAGAATTTGGAGAAGGTAGGAAGGCGAGCGACACTGGACTGCACGTGCGTACGTCGGGTTGCGTTCTACCGGGGGCAACTGGAAAAATTCCCACCTAATGATCGGCCATAACCTCGTGCAGGAGTCACTCCGAAACATTATTGACAGTCTGTTACCCTCGGAAATTAAAATAAAAACGCGATAACAAGTAATATGGTGTACAACATTGAGAGGGGATAAAAGAAACCAGCGCTCAAACACGGCGTACTCCACATAACACTTCCCGAATTAAAGCAACGTTGCAGAGACAAAAATGAAACTGAGGAGGGTGTGCACGCGTATCCTCGTGATGACGCCAGGGTGGAGGCAGAAATGCCACAGCTCCATCCACGAGCTGAAAATCTCCTACGTTCCCTCAGTGGAAAAAGTTACATGCCTTCAAATCAAGAGTCATTTGAGGACATCAGGAGAAATGTAACTCCAAACACTCACTCTTTTTCTCTCCCTCTGCTCGCTCAGAAGTACAGCAAAATTTGCTATCCTCATCAAGTTGACAATCCACGACCCCACTTATTCTGGTGGGATTTGACGTTGTTACTGTCACACTCAGGTAACACTGCCATCGTATTCCCATGGTAGTAGTAATTTCATTAACTTTGGTACGCTGCTGACGGCAGGGGAAACTTTCTCCGCCACGTATATGCAGTTAATTATTTGAAATTTAGGTGATGATTAACTGCTATCAAATTCCGGAGTTCACCATTTGCATGCGCAAAAGCACAGGATTCAGCTACTCCGTAGCGGAATGGGATATTTTTTCATGGTATTTCCAAGCACCAATCAGACAATTCGAGGAATATGCATTCATTTCAGTGTAATAGCAAGTACACCTGCGCATTCAGAACTTTCATTGGGGATTGACCAGCATGTACGTCCAGTCTCCGTGTAATTTTCTCACCTTTTTCAAAGTAAAGTTGACCTAATCTGGTGAATTTAGCTGAAGACATTTATTAACTTCTAAAGTTATCACCAGCGACTACTAGACTGCCACGCAAAACAACTGTACAAAGGCTTTCTTAGTAAGAACGTAAAATCTCTTCACGCAAAATAAATCTCTCTCAGTACATCCTATTAATATTTCAAGACTTATCTCCTGACTCATCGAGAAGATACCTGAAGAACTTTAAGGCTAACTGACTTGACCCTACAGCTTAAATTGATCATTCTATTCTTTCTTCAACATGTAAACTAAAAGTAGCGAGTCTCACGAATTAAACATACAAAACTGTTATTTTAGCCCAGTACCTGTCTGACAATTCAATTCGTTGCAAGTCGTCACCACAAAAAATATTGTACTCTGATTGGTGTCCAGGCTACAATGCCGGCTTATAATCTCAAGGGACTGGGTTTGCTTTCAGGAAAGGGGAGAAATTTTTTAGCAGGATCTCAATTCCTACCCAAGTGCCACGTGGGCAGAACTTCTAGTGCAGTACCCCAATCGTCGGGTTAGTCGTGGTAAAACTTCGCAAATTTTCCAAAGAAAAAAGGTTGTCCATTACCATCACAAGATCTCCTTTTGAATGAAGGAGAATATATAAATTGCATGGGATGGTACGGAGAACATACGAGAGAGTGCAACGTAAGGAATATGAGGAGAGGAAATTACTTAATAAAATTTGAATAAGGCATATATATGGATGGAATAGAGAATAAAAGAGTTATTGATAACCGTGATAGATCGGAGGGTGATAGACCTTCAAAGGGGGAGAAATAGAATAGACTTCATTGGCGGCATGAAGAAGGATATAACGAGAGTCAGGAAAAATGGAGTCAATATTAGATGACCACCCTTTTTTGTTGTACCTCCCTCGCTGAGGATTTTACTCACGCCTATTTGAAATGATCCTGACCGGTAGATTACAACAAAATTATCAAAATTATAATTGCAGAGCCAGAAACTTTCTCTACTCATAAGTCAAACACACCTATCGGCCATAGCGCAAATAACTTCAGTTTCCGGTCTCCCATCCAACATCAAACTCTTCAAAATTCACCCCCAGCTCCAAGTTTTGCTGGCTCTCATCCTCTCTTCTCATCCTTTTTTTCCAAAGGCACAACTGTCTGACCCTTATGAGTGCCTCACCCCGTACGAACTTTTTCACGAACCAAGATAACCTTCTTCACACGGCAAGGGATAGGATTACATTTACGAGAGCGCCATTCTGGCCTTGCCACTTGATAACTCGAGAGGCGTATAGCTATAATAATACTTCCGGTCGCCACGCACGACCTCTTACACACACGTATCGTCCACGCATGGAAGGAATAAAGGGATATGTGGGGGGAGGGGGTAGGGTAGTCATTGGAGGGCACCGCTACCCTCTGACCCTTCCACGCCCGCGAGAAAAGGACGAGGACAGGGGAATTGGAAGGGAGCGGAGGGAATATGGTGGGAAAGAGGCGACTACGGAAAGAGAGGATGAGGGCGGAGGCCAATTGCCCTTCTTTTCCGAAGAGCCAGAAGGAAATATCGCAGGGTGGGGAAATCAAGCAATTTAGATGTGGAAAAAGGGGAAGGTTTGCTATAAGAGGGCGTGAGAAGGGGGGGAAGTCTCCCGGGGGTAATGGGAATTGGATGGGGATGGAGAGGGGGTTGGAGAAAAAGAGGGTTGGCAAGGGAAGGAACTAGTCAGCGGGGGTGGATTCCAGGAGGGAATTTTTTCGTAAAAAGGGGTGCGGTTGTGAAGGTGACGGTCGTAGTTTTTGGGAGGCCCAGCGATGTTGCCGAGCAAGCAATTCTCCTGGATACCAGATGGGTGAGGAGCCGTGGGTGGAGAAGGAAGGTGGGAAAACAGAGGGATAGAGAGATTCTAAGGAGAGATATTTACGGTGGATTGACAAACAGCATTCACCCTTGCGAAAAAAATCTCTCAGCAATAGTAAAATGCTGAACTACACCTTTTACGCACAACACTTATCTCTAAGGATACCAGCTGGGCTAAGGCAAGTTCAAATGGAAGTGAGTAGTATCCAATAGTTTTCACTGACGTAGGTCCTAATCTTCTCACACAATTTCCTCTTTTTTTCCTGCTTACTTCTTCATCCTGTCCATGAAGCCAATTGTTTTCCCCCATCCCCTCTTACCCAATATCCTCCCATTTTTCACAGCCTCCTCTGAGCCTCTCATTACCACCATCTCCGCCTCTTTCTAATATTCTCCAGATATTTTTCTCTCCTCGTAAAACATACCAGGCACTTCTAGCTTGTCTACCTTTCCGCGTTTTCCTCATTACCTTACTTGCTACACTTATGTATATTTGTCCTCTTTTCTCAGAGTGCCCGTTTGACTAAAACGCTACACTCAATATCAAACTATGAAATAGCTCAGCACTAATATAAATTATTATGAACAGCAAAACACGGTGAATAGAAGTTTTGCAAGCACATGTCCAAATATAAGCCCTTGCATGGACAATTAAAATGAACCATTTCTTCTTGATAGACACATAATTCACCGCAAACCGCTAGCTTAACTCGACCAACCTAATGCTATTCAATCCACTCTTTATCTTTAGGAGAGTGATAGATAAATTTTGACACAGTACACATAGATTAAGACAGTCCAAGTCACTCAAATGCAATTCAAGGAAATTCATAGTTCCCAGCCGTAGTTTTGTACTCACCTACATCAGTAAAAATGGCAAAAAAGGAAACTAGTAACCAATTTGTGAATACACGATAACTTTAGGCTCCTACTGTATTCTCGCAGGAACTTATTTTTGGAACTTTTCTCAATATTTCATATTCCCTTCCGAGCGTATTGACTCTCAGCTGACTTTCCCGCAATGCAGTGTTTAAGACAAAAATAATTGAACGAACAAACAAAATTATACCCTACTTCGAATCTTATCTTTCTATGTTCCAGTTTTGTTTTCCCCACATCATTACTCCCTACCATACGAACTTTTCCTTTTAATTTCAGGTCTCATTTCATAAAGTCTTGGACAACCAACCTCTTTTTCTGCTGAAAGAACAAGGATTTTCTCCGTTATTACTATCTTAATTATTAATGTCATCAATATACGTTGTCATGAGATAAAAACTTTGATATCAGTTTTTGGAGGAAACCCAGGCCACGTGTTTCGCGCTAATCCCTCTATCGCTTTGTGATTCCTCGCATTAACATCAACCTATAAGTGCTTCGCGGGAATTCCTCCCCAATTCCTTTCCGTAATTCTTCCCTTAAAACCGTAGATTCATTCGTAAGGCGTTGCACCTTTTTGATCGCCCATAAATTAATCCATGCTAATTAACCGTTTTACTTGAACCAACACCTCCAATTTCACTCCCTCCCTCATTATTCGGGAAAACCAAGTCGGCCAAACCTGAATCTCAATTTTAACCTCCGATGCTGAACCAATGTCGACCATTTTTCATGCGATTATATTGCACTAAATTAGGTCCTCCACAAATACAGACTAATGCTCTAAGAAACGTTTACCCCGTTTACCAGTTTATGGTTGCATTGTGGCTATCAGCCAAATCCCGCACTTTTAATGTACCTATGCAGGACAAAAGCAGTAAACTAAAGAATAAAATATTATTAAAATAAAGAGTAAATTACTCCACTTCATCATCACTTACAATCATGGTAATATGAACGAATGATAACAATTCATGCATCAAAACACTCACATATCTTCGTCTATCTTATATAATGATACTTTTTTCTTTTTAAATGATGATTTGGTTTTCCTTGACTACTCCAATTTTCAGGGGATATTGAGGCATATTTCCCATTGTAAATATGGCTAAATAGTGCTATAATGCAAGCAAATATATTCGACAGAGAAACATATACACAATATTCAAACTCCAATAAAATAATTCTACTTTCATCATATGTGATTGAACCATCGGTAAAATGTCATTATTTTTATGTAATGGTGAAGTCGATGTATACGGAGAGTTCGATAATTACGTTCGGTTCAGATTTTCATGACCATGTTCTATATAGCTACCTGAAACACAGAAAGCATTGACGTGGACTAAGCCCAATGGGAGACATATGAGGATTCGGTAGAAGAGAAGAGGAAGCACCAGAAGACCGATATGCAGTTCTAGGCGTACAAATAATGTGTGAACTTAACAGTGAAAAAAATCACTCGAAAGATTTGACATTCAAACCCTAATCCCCAGACACCTACGACGAGTACTTTGAGTATAAACGGGTGCTTTCCGTTCACTCAAGTGCAATGTTTACTACCTATGGTATATAAGAAGACGTATGCTTTATATTCGTTTCAGATCCTCCGCACAGAATGAAGCACTTCAAATAAGATCGAGATTAGAGTTTATGTACGCTTGTCAATAGAGTTGTCAATTTAATAATCGCATCCTTGATTGTAATTTTTGCGTAAATTTTCGTTAAATACTGTCAAAAAGTTGCAATGGAAATATTTTAATAATGGAGGTCAAAGTGAATTTTCGAGTTTATTTTATATTGTGCCCCCGCAAAATACTCCACGAAAAATTCATGCTAGATTTTCACGATCGATGTAAAGGTTACATAGATATGCTATTAGTTTTTCTTCCCGTGAAAAGAGCTTAGCAGTGATAATTACATTTTCACACAATCCCTCTCTTTTCGATACCCACCGTTGAAAGGAGGAGAGTTTGAAAACAGTGCCTGTTAACCATATCTCCGCACACATCGGAACCGCTACGAATCGAAACGGTAGACGTTCGGGATGTCTTGTTCGGGGGATTTGAGGGGGGGGGGCGAAGGGGTGAAATGAGGGAGGGGGCAGAAAAGTGTACGGTTGGGACTGGAGTGGATCCGCATTATTCCCGTCAGTGAGCGAACGAAAGGAATCTCGCCTCCACCGTTTATTAGATTCCCCTTTAGATTAGATTCGTTAGGCGAAGGAAGGAAGACTTGGGTGGAGAGACGAAGGGAAGAGGAAAGACTGTGGCAAGAGAGGAATATGGGGAGAATGGGGGGGGGATTGAAAAGACACGAGGTTGCGGAAAGCGCTGTTATGGAGGTTGAATTATTGCCTGGCGCCTTCTACTTCATCCCTTCCACCCCGCTTATTTCTGAAGGGGGCCCAGAGGGGGGAGGGGGATGGGGTGGGAAGGCTGGGCATAAAGACCGGGCCGAGAAACTGGGAGGGAATGGAAGAGGTGTAGAAGGAGGAGGTCGGGAGTGGAGGAGCAAAAGAGGGTCTTGATTCGGTTTCGCCCCGACGTGAGCGGAACGCTTAAAAGGAGCAGGAGGCCGCGGTGTGATTCCTGGCGACCTGGGCGGAGGGTGAGGCGGTGGCTGCCGCGAGGCTCTCGAGATGGTGGCGATAAATCATTGTTCTCGTCGCGGTGGCTGAGGACTCGCCGTGAAGCCAGGGAGAGAATGGGCCGACCTCCTCCTCTCGATCCCCGCTTGCTAATTAACCTGGATCGATCGCGAAGACGACGCCAATCTAGCCTTGAACCGGAGTCGCACCGGAGTTTTATTCCTTTCCTCAACAAGTCGGGGTTGAATGAGGGATGTTTCGGGAGGAATCTGGTTAACTTATAGGGGTGGTACGGGGATTTTTTAACGCATTATTTTCGTCGGATACACATGATACATGCCAACTCCTCACTTAATGAGCTATGATGACGTAAAACATTTTATCAAGCGCATTTGTGAAGCTTCAATGAAACACTGGAAGATCTGAAACTTGTCACACATACTGCGATAGGCACTTATGATTCCTTTCGTATTTTCAATAAAAATAGCAGGAATTGAGTTATTTTCTCGTATTTTAGAGGGGATAGAATTCATTAATAGGAAATATCATATGTAAATTACTCTGTGGAGGAAACCAATTTCGAGGAGAAGGGGAATCGTGATGAGTGGTCTGAGAACAGACGTGAGGAAAGGTTTGGTCTAGTAGAGTTACCTCATTTTATTTGTTTCACGGACTCTTTATGAATGTTATAATGTTTAATGGAACCCTTCCTTGTAAAGAATAATACGCGCAATAATCAAGAGAAGAAACATCTTTAAAAAATATATTTTATTTCAATATACTTTTAAAACGTGTAATACATAAGTGATAAATACAAAGCAATATTAACAATAATCCTTGGAGCCCTTGGGCAGATTACGTGAAATCCAAATATTCCGTGGAACGCAGTTTGATTATCACTTTCTCTAGTATAAGAGTTAAGTAAGCAGTGTGGCATTGACATGGAATTCCAACAGCTAAATGGCACTGCACGGCATTGCTTCTCAAACCATCATGCGCTAAGTACCAAATCACAAGAACTCATTTCCTTCCGCGCCAGTGCCCCGCAGTCCTCCCAAAATTCCTTCCCTCCACCACTTCCATCCCTCATTTGTAAAATCCTTTCGCCTTTTGTCGAATTTTCACTTACATTTTCGTATAATATCCAATTCCCACTGGGATGTAAACTGCAGATTCAAATTATTTCTACCTTATTTGCTTCTATTTATTTACTATTTATATTTGCTACTTATATTTGCTTCTCAAACCATCATGCGCTAAGTACCAAATCAATTTTCGCATAAATTAAAATTATTTCTACCTCCTCTGCGTTACCGATGCCTTATTGCTGGATGCGGTTCGGATTAGTACCTCCGATGTGGCTCCATACTATTTTTTCTCAGATTGGGAAGCCAGGAAATTCTTCTTATACTAGGGCCTCGTATTCACTAACTCATCCTTTAGAGGCAAACTGATAAGGTTGATAATCAACTCGTACATTGCTATCTGCCTAAGATATAGTAATTAACGTCGTTTTCCCGTCCACATTAGTCCGTGTGGACCACCAAGTCTGTGAAAGAGCTCATTCCTCAAATGGTCCATCCAGATCTTCTAAATACATCAATGAAGACATATGTCAAATGCTTGCATATTCTCAGTGGCTTTAAGTTAAAATGGAATTGAGGAATTTTTACTCACTTCCTTTATGGGCCCAGTCCACCTACACAATTTCTTTCTTCATCTCAGTATACGTTCTGCCTTCCTTCATCCCGTCCATAAAACCAATAAACCATTCTTCCCTTCCCCACTTCCTGAACATTCTCCCGACTCTACCACGACCTTAAGTAGCGACCTCGGCAGCTGGTGTAAACTCAAAAATACTTTAGCAGATACATTTATTTTATCGAGATTAATTCAAAAACAAAATAATTGTGGTAACTGTTTATGAAATAGATTAAATGATTGGCAAGATGAAAATATACATCAATTAAGAGGTAATTTTTTTATCATCCCGAAGTAATACTGACGGATATATTTTAACAGCATGAGGGTCAGTGGTTGACATTTTTGTTGATGACTTTATTTGTCGTGACTGTACCCCAGAAGATGGTAGTAAATAAATTCCAAAGCGTCAGCAAGGAACTTACCCTTAGAATCAGACCTACCCTCGATAAAATATTATTGCTGAATATCCGGGGTCAAGATGCATAACTCTGTGGTTAGAAATACTGTCGGGAAGGTCTGGAAATGATAATCACCCCGTGCCAAAAAAATGGAAGCCAATCACAAATAAAAATATGCATACACTATTAATTTTGAAAAATAATGCAAGCCCCTGATTCGTCCACGAAGAAAACGTTGGAGAGGGCGCGCACAATGACTCGCACTAGGAGTCCCCGAGAGCACGGCAGAGAACGCCGACGACCTGGTCCTCCAGATTGCGCCCCGGATGATATATAGGTCGACCCCCAGGAATCACTTAACAGAGTGGCGGGCTGGGGTGAGAGAAAGAGAACAAGGGTGGGAGACTGTGGGGAACGAAGCGGGGCTACCTACCCTGGCTTGTCGGAGAGGGGGAGGTGAGGAGTCCGGGGAATATATATATCAGGAGCGCCGGCGACGTATATTTCCTGGCGAGCATGATTCTCAATTTCGAGCGCTAAAGAGGGTTTACCCGTTAGACCCTCGAGTGTGCGCGCGCCTCAGGGAAAATTGGTTCCGGCTGAAAAATTGGACGAGAGCAATCTGGACGCGAGAGGCTATTCTTCAACCCTTCCTCTGGTTTTGGCGCCAATCCGCAGTTAGACGTAAGGTCACAAAAAAACCGCATTCGTAGGAATGAAATATAAAGCAGTTTGAAGAGATGGTTTGTCAATAAATTCGCTTTGCAATATATATCACAGTGGTTGAGTTAACCATTGTGGAATATTACAAAGTGAATTACTTACAAAACATCGCAATGCTGTTCCACCAGTGAAGCCTGAGAATTTATTATATATGTATTCAGTTAGAAGAGCTTTTGTGAATATAATTTCATTTACCTCGGTCTAAGGAATTACGTTCGATGACTTCATTACACCATAACTTATAGCACCCTTTAAACCCCCGTTTCGCATTATTTTCAGCAGAATTCGTCCGAAAAATGTTTAACTCATTGTATGCAGAGATAACATTGAAAGTTGGGGCTCAATAAAACTTTAAAACAATCAGGAATACTCCTTTCGACCAGGATACTTTGTCGTACATTACAAGCCGAATTTACAACTCGAAATAAATTTCATTTTTGTTCTTGGCATTAGGCGCAGGAAATTTTTCTGTAAGTCAAAATTTCTTCAACACAAGGTTTTCTTCATTTCCGAATATATGTTGACTTATCGATATTCGACCGTAATCCCCAACAGTTTAGCTCACCAAAGATATTTTATAGTAACATCTGCATACCTTGTTCAAGGGAAAAACAAGCAAGACATCAGTGTACATTTCTCGGGATCGCCACCGGGTAAGATATTCATAGGCAGCCGACGTTTCGGGTTCCGACTCGTTACCCATTCTCAGTAGCCTTGAGAATGGATAACGAGTCGGAACCCGAAACGTCGGCTGCCTATGAATATCTTACCCGGTGGCGAGCCCGAGAAATGTACACTAATGTTATTCGCCGGGAAAGTGTTAAATCATATATAAGCAAGACATCGATAGCCCTATGAATAGATCTTCAACATCTAGGATGGCTCAGCTTTCTAAAACTTGATTAAATCCTCGTTATGCGAAACAGTAAATACAGGCTTGAGAGCCTTCTTGGGATCCACAAACGGATTGAATTTCAATAATTAAAGGAGACTCTTCGTCAGCCAAACGAGTTTTCTAAATTGCCATTTTGATTCGACTACTCGAATATATCAAGTATGGGAATGATTAACGAGTCTTGAGCCGAAGTCGTATTTTGTCGCTCTGTTGATTAAAATTGATCTGTGATGAGAATTAAAGATTTAAATGACAATTTTCCTTGCATACGTTCGATCGGCATTCCGTCGACAATTAGATTTTCCTCTCATATTTCACCAATCAAAACCCGAAGGCTAAACTTGAATCATTATGCTTTTAGATCCAGAGTTGATTCACTGGGTTGAAGGCATGTAAAATTCATTCATCGATTTGTGACTTAGGTCGATATTGCTAAGCATTCGTCAATTATGAAACGCCGAGCAAAACCACCGCTACAGTTGACCGAAATTTAACCAAATTATGCATGAATGCTTGTACACTTTCTCCGTCGGCCGACAAAATTATCACAGGTCACCAAAAAGCTAAGTTTGTTGCTTCCGACAAGATACCCAGAATATTGGGATGAAATCATTCCACATGAGCTGAACTCAACATATATTTTATCGTTATTTCAATACATTCAACGGCGTTTCAACTTAAATTCGTTTTGTTTGTTAACATTAATACAATGCCTCCCATTCAGAGAAAAATCTTATTCATCTTTTGGGACGCATCCTTGAGGAATTTCCCAATCCGCTTCCTTACACTCTTTTACTTTACCAGTCCACCAAAATATATCGTACTCGTTGGAATTCTATACATGTTTTCTGGTTCTATCAAGGATCTCACCAATTCAACACCAAATCAACTTCAAGTCAACGGTCCTTCCTAAGTCAATCCAGTCATGAATCATGCCAAAAGTCATTTATCATCCTAAACATTAGCTCTTCCTATCTTGACAGAAGCAAAACAATGGCCGTTTTCCACTAATTTAATTCCAATAGATAGATATTCGAATTCGAATAATGATTCTACATCATCTTCAAATGAAGGTTTCAAAATGAATATTTCAATATAGGTTTTTTATAAGAAATTTGAGGGTAAGGGAGGATAGAGGGACCAATTATGGCAGTTTGGGTTGAGAAAAGGGGTGGAAAATCGTTGACACACGAATAAACCCCGGTGAGGAGTGATGCTAAATGCTGGGAAGGTAGGGAAGTCACAAACAAAAACATGGGAAATCCAATAGTCCAGCGGGTCGATTATGTAACTGTCATAGGCGTCATAACCATTGTTCGTATGATGGGGGCGTCATAGCTATGACGGCTAACGAAAAGGAGCGATTATGTAAATGTCATAGCCATCATAACCCCGTCATAGCCGTCATATCGTACGACGCTTGAAAACCCCCGTCATAGGCGTCATAAGGTCGTGGGATATGAGTATTTACATCGACTACGAAGGATATCAAACCAAGTATCGGCAATATTTCACAGAAAAATAGTAAAATATCATCGTATTTACTCTTAAAAATGTGAATTCAAAAAAGTTTACTTAGAATATGATTCTAATCTTGAGTGCAAACGTTGAATTTTGCGCGAATAAACGTATTGTGTTAAACATCATAGAATATATGTGCATACATGGTAATCATGTAATTATACCACATTAGTAACTTAGTCATCGACTGTAGAAATCTATATCTATATATTTTTTAACTGTAGATACCATTAGAATAGTTGTGGAATTTGCTTGGGGTAATCGTGATATTATGTTGTGCATGAGTTGCTATTAAATACTGAATTCTGACTCACACGATCAATTGCAAAGGTAGGTAGGTACTCTAATATGTTACTTCGGTATGTTATCTGAATTATTTGACGGATTTCTCATTTCGTTTTAAGATATGAAACTTAACTTCATTTCTATTATAACACATGTCGCACAAGAACGATTATAAAAAAATTGTAAATGTTGTGTGTACTCTCTACTCATTTGCACGCATAATCATACAATTACAACTTTCAAACTCCACGTATTGCATACGGACGATTAAGGAAACTCAGGATAGACTTGAAGCCGGTGGGCCAAAATCTAAACTGCACACCTCTTCAAAATAATACCGTATTTTATTCCAAAATTGACCCACTATTTACTTAGAGACCTTTCTCCGGGATACTTAAACGCATACGATGAATGTTGGACAAATGTATGCCTATTATGCGATTGGTTTCAAATTACAGGTACCGCATAGTAGCTGCTAATCATATTTCACAATATTAGCTTGTACACTTAATTTATATAAGGAACTTGGCGACACAAAGTATCCATTTATTTTCAAGCACTATACACGATCGTTTGTTGTTTAAATGAATAGGTACTTAAAAGAATCCTTGGCTGTTTGTTGTGGTTTGCTCATATTTGGGAAACGATAGTTTCCAGGGTTGCCGTTAGTCAATTTCGACCCGCAGGTTGGAACTGTTTATATGTTCTCCACCGCAACCGCACTCGTTCATCTCTCATGCTAGCTAATGTTTCGAAGTTCTCCTACCTTCACCCATCTCTCCAAAACTCTTTCTCTGCAACTTTAGAGGCATTCCGCACAACTGCCTACATATTCTGCCACCACTATAGACGTCTTTTGAAGAGAGGATGGCGATTTTTATCTTCAAAAACGTCTATAGTGGTGAAGAACATGTAGGAAGTTGTGCAGATGCCTCTAAAGTTGCGGAATCCAATCTCCACCAATTGGTCCCGCAAGGGGGGAGTAAGGTAAGCTACAATATTGAATTTGAGGGTTTTTCACAGTCACAAAACGTAATTGCCAACTTTAGAATCCTTAATCTGTCATTCATATCAGCCTTCTAGCTCTCAAATGCTCCCAATCTGATGGCTTAAATGGGCTTCACCGATGAGTTGCGAATAGACTATTCTGATGCAGCTTTCTTTAGGAACGTGAAGGATTTTGCGAACCTTGCCTCAAATACCTACTCCCCTCCCACTCACGTTTAATTACGGCATGTACGCAGCGTTGCTAACCATTAGCTGTCTTCTTCCCTTTGCTTCTCCGCTGACTCATTCCAAACGAATCCTCTCCTTAACATAAAGTTTCTACAGGTAAATGCCTCCATGGGTCGACACTTTTCATCGCATTCCACTTTTTGTCTCCTCCAAATCTGCACAACCAACCTCCTTTCCATCTTTTACTGACTGTACACCTCTTCAATCACCTTCATCAATAACCAACCTGTCTTTTCGATTATTTCCCAAACTCGCATTCTGAAAGCCAGGAATTCATGCACTATGTTTCGCAGCAATAAGCAAACATTTATCTCCTGAGGTGTCCCTTCAATATGAACGGTGCACGCTGGGTAAAGTATGCGTTCATCATTTTTCCATGTGCACCAGCGAATTAGGAGTTGAAGTGCGTCAAGACGCCTTCGTCTCTTCGACGTTCCAACCCTCAAGGGAAGAGACGAGATTAGGTGGCTTTCGGTATCTCATCGCGGACGATGACTTTCACTAAATTTACACGCCAAGCCACCAGCCTGAGAAAGTTTCAAGAGACGCTAATGACGCAAACATCAATCTGGGCAGCGTAAGTTGCCGCGGGAATGACACAAACTCACACTGCACAAGACAAGCAACACGCTTCTGCCGATAAAACAGTACCTTGAGGTGATGGTCACCAAATGATGTTTTGTTGCGGAATGCAATTCTTCATATTAGTGGAACATATTGTAATGATATAATAGCAATACTATCCCAAGATTGTCAACGGGCATTGTTTAAAACAAGAATTAAAATCTAATCCCACACATAAATAAACAGTCCCAACAATGTGGAACGGCCGAGAACACTGCGGGGAGAACAACACGAGAGACAAAGAGAGAGGGGGGGACACTTTTGGTGTGAAGTGGGGGAAAGGAGGAGAGTGTCGGACGTGGGTACGTGGAAGGTAGGAGTTTTTCCGCAGAGTAAGGAACGCGGATTCCAAAGGAAAGACGCTCACGGCGATGGGAACACTGGTGAGCCTTGTCGAGCCTCGAGGACTTCAGAAAACATCCAGGAGCTTAGGTGGCGAATTGAGGAACACTCTGAGTCACGCAGTGCAGACAACCCACGGAACGCATTGGATGAGTCAACGAATAAATTTTGGTTCACATTAACTTACTAATTAATCTAACCTCTTGCCTCCATTGAGCGCAAAACTCAATCCAAAGTCGGACAGTTGGAGCATTAACGAGGTAAGAGTGAAGTGACAACATGGGGTGGAACTTCGTCGAGGATAAGACAAAAAGATGGTGTTACACGCAATAAACTTAGTCTCAATATCGCCCCAATAAAGACGCATTATATTTATTATTCAGAAAACCCAGCCATTTCCCTTCCCTTCGAAAATGCTTCCCTTGATATAGAGATTCTGCCCCTACAGTGCCACAGCTGAACCCATTTTCTCTCATAATTCTCGCTTGGCGCACATATACCTACGTAAAATTATCCATCTGGATGAGTGATATTTTCCATATCAGACAGCCTAGTCTTTTTTAGGGAGGAGTTAACGCTTCCATTTCCTCAAAATCATCCTCCGCGCTCACCAAGCGCGTGATTTTCGTCTGCCTCGATTTTTGGCCGTCGGATTAATTGGGACGCGCGAGGTCGACGCAGCCGTCATTCCCGGAATCAGGCAGTGAGGGATAAACACAACATGTCCAGCGACGCCCCACTTCGGAACGAGGCGTAAATCGCAATTATCCGCGACAGTTGTCCCGTATAATCAATGGGCTCCCTTCGGGGATACACCGTCACTGCAGCCGAGTAGGTTGTCATCAACGACTCTTCCTGGGACGCTGAGAATCTGGGCCTCCTGCGCACTTATTATGGAAAGGAGCGGTATTAAAGCGTCACGGCTCGGCGGACATGTCGGTCGCGCGTTCGAGACTATTTTAAATCCACTAAAACCAGTCTTCAACCAGTTGAAGGACGGTGGAAATAATGGAAACTAAAGCATTTCATCCCGTTGAGTGAACTTCACCCCTTATTCTAATTCACCTGAAATAATTAGGAATTTCACAGGAATAATTAGTTTCTTGAGGGAATTTTACATCCCATGTCACCAAAAAGCTACATTCCACATCGTGTAAAGACGGAAAAAGGTTTCATAAATAAGGGAAAAAGAAGACATGTTTTTGAGAATGAGGACTGCCCTTGCCCGCCTATCGTCAAATTCCAATTCTGCCTTTTAGTGCGCATTTAATAGTCATTAGCTCCTAGTTTTTCAGAAAAGCGAGGCATTCTTTGGCTAGGATGGAGCATAGTCATCGCGATACAGGTTGGAAGCAAAGTTATAACGAATTCGAGGATAAGATTTGTTTTGCATAAGTAAATTAAATTTAAGTAATGGTAGCGAGCGTGACTTTGTGGAAATCCTTCTTAGTAGGAGCGTCTGAAGATATAAAAACTTGGCTGTTTCCACATAAGGTTTTATTTTTACCGACCATTCGTTTCAGAGTACCGATTTCGTTACAGAGTAACATTATCAAGGTAAAAAATTTCAAAAAATGAGCAGTATATTTACGCAAGTCAAGTGCTGGGGGAGGTGGTGGGAGGGTGATGAGGACTGGAAGAGTTCAGGTGCTGAGGGGAGGGGGGAGGTTAAGGGGAGGTAAGGGTAACCTCTCCCCCCCTCAGCACCTGAACTCTCCCAGTCCTCAACACCCAATGTCCCACCACCTCCCCCACCACTTGACTTGCGTAAATATACTGCTCATTTTTTAAAAATTTTTTACCTTGAGCATGTTAATACAGAATAAATTATTAACTTTGAGGATTGTAAATACTGCAATCACAACGTAGGGATTATGTATAAATCACATAAAAAATCTACTTGAACTGAGAAGATTATTACGAGTTTATTTCTCTTTTCAACCACGCAACAGTAATCACAGCATAATAACTATGCATAAGAATAATCGGCAAATGAAGAATGAAAGATAGTTGATTTATAGCAATAAAACGGCTGGGTAGGTAAGTGACGGACCAATGCCGCTATCTTTTCCAATCTTCAATCATTTATCCCTCACTCCATATTCCTCTTCAGAACAACATATCTCCATTTCATTTAGCAGACATCCAAATTCCCCTTTTTATATCCTACACCACTACGTGGGTAGGATATGTTGATTTTGTCACAGGAGAAATGTAACGCATTGAAGGAGGCGTCGCAGGTATGGAAAAGCAAATATATAAATGATCAGAATCACCTTACCTGTTCATCTAGCTATGTCCGTCTGTCTGACTCTTCGCACGATAACTACCGTTAAAATTGAGATATCGCGCTGAAATTTTGGTCATATGCCTCTAGTAGTCCATAGACGGCACAGTTTTAAAATGGATAGGATCTGACTAAAACTACGTTTTTTTTAATTGAAAGTGGTGTAGGGTACTTAAGCTTCGGCAAGGCCGAAGAAATTTCTTTACTAGTTTTCCTCAAAGACAGATAATCTACGGGAGAGAATATTCCTCCACATCATCTAGAATATATTGTTTTATTTTGCTAAGTCCCGTTAAGGAGACGACGAGTAAGATACCGAAAATCCCGCGTCACAAATCCTAGCACCGAGATCCAACTCTTCTCCCGACCTTCCACATGATTCATTCATTCCCTGGCGCTGGATTCCTCGGACCACTCTCACCCGGCGACCGACCGCCACGCCCCCTTTCCCCGACTCAATTAATGGAATCTCGGGGGAGCTTAAGAGACGCATGGAACGACGGAGAGGACACCTCTCCCTGCCGACGTTATTGGCCGGAGCCGATCGGAGGAGCCGGCCGCTGACGAGCGGTAGAGTTGAGTTAAAAACAAATGAATTAGCCCGCCGTCCCAAGCCTCAATCGCCCCACCCACTCAGGGGTGGATCTGGACAGTGTTGACGGGGGGTATCAGAAAGAGAGTGGCGAGGGCAAACAGAAAAAAAGGATGACGACAAGAGTAAAAGACACTTAAAACAAAAAAGCAACACAATTGCCACCCACGCGGCAGGCCGAGAGAAAGAAAAATACTACCCATATTCCTCTGCTTGATGATAACTCTAATATGTTTTCTGGGTCGGAAACGTGGTCATTGTGAAGCAAGGATGAACGTAAGCTGGACGAATTTGAGATAATGAGTTTGAAATAGAATTGGGAGGAGAGGTGGTTAGCGAGGAATACGAAAGAGGATGTGGTGAATGTAGTCGTGTAGGATTGGAGGGTAGTTTCGAAGGTTCAAAGGGGGCAGAAAAGGTGGAGATAGAACTCTTAAAGAGGGGAGAATGCTTGGGAAGCTCGGATGAAGTTTTTTTCGCACCACTCAAGGAGAGATGGAGCTTAGCAGGGGCATGAGACCTGATGGATGGTAAGTACGTAATATGAAGATAAGTGCAGATATATTTCAGATGAATTTTGATATCCTTCATTTCAAACAATAAAAGGGCTCAGATGGAGCTTAGCAGGGGCATGAGACCGGATGGATGGCAAGTACGTAATATGAAGATAAGTGCAGATATATTTCAGATGAATTTTGATATCCTTCATTTTTAACAATAAAAGGGGCACTAAATTAATTATTATTACTAATATTAACTCCCATTTTTTCAACGTCTAGTGGTTTGTTAAGGCATCAGTACGCACATGCAAACTATTCATGACGTTGATTTCTCATTTCACGAATCCGGATTCGTAGCAAGTGCTTCCTCTGCGCTCTTTGTTTTCTTGAAAAAAATACAGCAGGTCTCTTCTGCTGTTCGAGCCAGCTTAATAGATAAATATTGAAAAAAAACAGCTAATTTAAATCCAGATTTCGAGGGTTAAATCACATCATCAAATTTGATAATGAAGCGTATAAGACTTATATCTGTAAATAAGAATTTTACCTTTAAAAACCGGCAAATTAATAATTTCAGGCTTGACTACGTGCATCTTTTTCATATTCACTGCAAAAGTACATTTTCACTTACACCAATCCCCACTTACGTTATATTTCGCTAACATAGGCTTAGACGGATACCAGGCTGGCAATATTAAAAAGTAAGTTGGACTTAAAAAGCTAGGGCAGCTTTCTTTAACAATATTGAGAAAATGAGGAACGGAAATTAGCGAAGGAGAAATGGGAAAGCTATCATCGCCTCGTAGTACCGAGTCCGAAAAGCGCCAATTTACGATAAGTGGAGGAAGAGCGAATAGTAAGCTAAGAAACTAAAGGAGCAGGTATTAGACGTTTAGAGTCGACTAATGCCTAGTCGTTAACAGAGGAGTAGTTTCCCGATAAGTAATGCTTCGTGTGAGTAGCACTGAATGTGAAAATATCAATATCAATGAACAAATAAACAATTTCATGTAGAAAAACTTCGTTATTCATCATGATCAATATAAAACTTCAAATATGGCCTCCGTATTGATTGAAGAAAAATCTATCTCACGCTACCTCAGAAATCTAGTCTGACAGCTAAACATCGGTGATAACAGATAATAATAGCAATAGGGGAAATAATGAAAATAATAGCGGTTGTGAGACTCTCAAAATTTCAATTCTCAACCGAGAATGGGAATCAAGATTGAATCCCTCCGTAATTTCATTTTAAATCGATTTCATTCGCCTACCAGTTTAGATTAGAATTGTTTGCCTAACCTAGGAGTAGTTTGCCTACTCGTTTGGAGTAGCCGACTCTAAAGCCCTGGTTACACGATACATTAACCCGTACGAGTTAATGTACGAATGTATGAACGCGTGAATAAACGCGAAAATCTACCGAGTAACCACGCCAACTTGTACGAATGCATGAACGCATGAACAGGAAAATAGAACTTGCTCTATTTGGTTCACGCATTCATACATGAACTTGTACATGAACACGTACCGGTTAATATATTGTGTAACCAAGCCTTAAAGGGTGCCATAGAGTCCATTTTTTGCATTTTATCCGAGGATGAAGTATTCCCTAGGTGTGCTCCTCTCGGCACTCGAGTAGTGCGGGAGAGACTCCAGAAAAATAAGGCTAGGATCCGAACGCTAGGGTATCACTGGATAAGGCGATCAACATTGAGTTAAAAATATGAGATGTTAGAGACATTCGTCTGCTGCGTAAACTGCAAAACCGGACGTGCTGTGTAGCCAACAGCAGCAGGAATATTTCATAGATGTTCTCCACTCGGCACTCGCTTAGTTCTGAAGACTATTGAGATACTGGGCTAGGATCCGAACCCTAGGCTATCACTCGATAGGCAATAATGGTGAACGGTTTTGTCTGACCTACGCGTAGGTTTGGCAACAGCGTTCACCATTAGGCACGTACTATCAACTGCATGTGGAACGCTCTCTAGCATCTACGTCCACAGAATCCTTCTGGATGCACTTACACCGCAGGAAAGCTGTGGGAGAGAAAGAGAAAGAATCGGACACGAGAAAGAACTTGTAGTGGACAAGGGGAGAGGACGGGAGAATGAGAGGAGAATGATGGAGGCTTGTGTATTTTTTTCCGCTTCCCTTTTTCCGGGGATGGGACCCGTGTTCACGCCGTTGATTGGCTCGCAAACAAGGCCGACCCGAAAGAAATACGATTCTTTCGGAGTCGCGCCCCCCCTCCTCTTCCTCCCCCACAGTATCGTTTCCGTGCGTGCATGTGTGTGTGTGCGAACGTTTCGTATGTGCCCATCGATTGACGACGTCAAATTACGCAGGACCGGGTATTTAATTGGGGGGAAAGCCAAAGGGGGAGGGGGTTGGGTTGGGAGGGAGTGTGGGAGCGTGGGTGGTGGTAAAGGACAAGTCGGCGGACGGCGGCGTGAGGTGGACTCAGGTCCGAAGGAAGGGAATCGGGAGCGGGTTAGCGATGGAACGAGGAACAGAGAGAAAGGGAGACGGGATACAGACACGGGGTCAAAAGGTTGAAGTGGGGCAAAGAGGAGGGGGCATGGGAGGCCAGGACGCGAACAAGGTGCTCACGTCGAGTCCATTCGAGATTTATTCCGCGCCGGGAAAGAGCAGCGCGCGCAGCATCAAGTATTAAAACGGTTCGAAATGAAACCACTGGAGGGATTCATTCTTGATTGCACTAGCCTTGGGTGAGAATTGGAATTCCGTAAGCTACTCAACTGCTATTATGGGTATTACTACCTCTATTATGGGTAGTACTATGGCGGTCATCCATTATCTTCTCCAGTGATTTACCTGTGAGGCTAGATTTCTGAGGTAGCTTGAGAGAGATTTTTCTTCAATATTTATGGAGACCATATTCGAATTTTTATGTTGATCACATATTATAACTTAGTTTTTTTTACATAAAAATTGTTTTTATATTCATTGTAATTCACATCTTTATTACATTGTTACTAACACGAAATATAGCACAGAGATACGCAAGAAACAATTTTTAAAAGATTTTATCTATAGCTAAGCAGTTGTGAAAAGAAATCATGTGAATATAGAAGCATTATTGACGCAAGGACTTCGCATCATATGGCTCCAATTCTCAATAAATGGCGAAGTATACCTTCATATTTCAGGCTCTAACATAACTTATCCGTTTCATTAATTATGCTGGCAACTCCACCTTGGCCAAAGGTTTCCTTTGCAGTTACCCGTGATGTTTCACAGTGACCAATAGATTTATACATGAAAATAATTGATAAAACTTAACTACGCACTGCTATACTTCTGACACAATGGGGACAAACACATCTGTTAAATGTCTCTTTGGATCGCACAGCTGTACCATGGCACAATGACTACGGTTTTTGTTTGACTGGCTCGCATCTCGAAATGTAAGGCAATTTTTGGCAGATATTTTAGTATGATTAGTAAGGTTGAGACCTTTATAATATTACTGAGGCCGACTTGATTGAATTTTAGGGCAGGGAAGTTAATTTCAAAATCATTGCGACAGATATGACGATTCCACTATTTGTGGTTCGTTAATTTTGCTTTTAATAACTCACTATTACATTTCTGAATGGATACAATGAGATGCCTCACGCGGATGTCTAACTTTTCAATCCTCAAACACAAAGAATGCTACCATTTACTAATTTCACCGATGGGGCAGCTTTCCAGACAGTATTTACAAAACTCAGTCGTGCAGTTATCAAATTCCGGAACGATCTCTTCGAAAAGAGATGTGAATGCATTGAACAGAGGATCCAAATAGCTTTCAAAACTACGTTCAATCATCATCGAATGCGATATTGTAGGTTCAAGTTTTACGTCAAATCATATTTCTCGTCCAATTTCGGTGATATCAGATCTCCAACGTACATTTGGCCTGATTGACAAGCAGATTAAATATAACCAAAATCAAAAGGGCAGCATTCATTAATCAGATACAAAAATATCTCTAGGGAGCGTGGGAGGGAGGGGAGGAGAGAAAGAACTGAGCGTGTTGAAAGGGGTGGAGGTCGTGAGAGTTGCTTGCGTCACGTGGAAGGGTAGGGGGAGAAGGGAAACGGCGAATGAACGAGCGTGCCCTAGGGGTTAGGTGCACTTGACCGCGACCCTCCAAAGGTTCTCTCGCCGAACCCTTGCGTCACTAAAAACCACGTGATGGAGGGCGCCCCAGGGAACGGTGAATGCGGAACAGAAGAGTGGCGTTTTCGCTCTGGGGAGAGTCAGGATGCGGGGGCGAGTGGATCTGCCGGGGATATATATGCGAGCTGAAGGGATTATCTCAGTTTCACGACTACCAGAACAATGCACACGCCCACTTGATAAGACATTCATAACTTTGCCCCCATCGAATTCCCTTCGCTTGTTTTTTTCCCTTTCTTTTGTAGAGGAATTAGGACGAGGATAGAAGGGGTATACTTCCCTAATACCAGTCCTCTTACCAACTGTAGATACTCTTCGAAAATTCAACTGAGAATACGCAAAATGCAAAAGGGTTTTGCACAGGAACTAAGAAGGTGGTGGAGATTAGGTAGATGTATGATTAAATTACAGACGCGCCAGGCAAAATTAATAAGTATCTCATGCAGGCATTGAAAACTGAAAATAACAAAAAAATAGCTGGGGGTATGGAGAAGCCATCCATCCTTATCACCAGCGTCACTCTAAGCTTCTTCCTTACATTCTTGAGGAACAACTGAAAACAATTAAAGGTGAACGATCGTTGCATATTTATGCACACATAGGTTGTATTTCTGATCATTTCCAACATATTCACTGCTTCATCGAAAATGCTCTCGTGCTCAATTTTTAGCATCGAGGTGCTATTTTTTTCTCTTCCGTATCATTAATATCATTATTAATTTTAATTTAATTTAATTAATAATAAGCTTAATTAGAAAAAAATGTCCCAGTGCGCCAACATATTTTCGCTGAATGACGAAAAGGGGATTTTACACCAACAACCAAGAAATATGGCCAATGAAAACAGCAGCGGTCTGGAGACGCCTATTGCTGTTTAAGAATACAGCCCTCTCCAAGCTCCGCTTACCGAAACTACTTACAGGGATACTTAAAAGTCAATCCCATCCAAAAATCATTCCGATGAGTTTTACATCAATGGAAACCAGCAAAGATGTTCTTGCGGAGCTCGACGCACAGGTTTTCCATGTGGAGGGCCTGGGATTGAATTCTGGTAGTGGTGAAAAATAACTTCAGTGAGATTCTGATCCCCACATTTGTGCTAAGTGGGGAGCACTGCAGGCACCGCAGTACTCCGTCTGTCTGATGGAACGTTGAAATGTGGATCCCTTGTTGTTTGTCACTAACTGAAGGATCGACTCACGGTTTCTCTACACCCTTCATACATTCTAGAAGTCATAATCATTCAGTATTTTTATAGTCAATATTTTCTCCAACCGTCTCCATTCCACCCATACTGTACCGAGCACAATTACTTGCCATTTTTGCTCGCCCTACTCTTCATACTCTCCTATAAGCTCAGATGCATATAATTCTTCAGTATCCTTTCATTCTTTTTCATAAATCTCCAGTTTAGCGTTTATTTGATGATTCTTATTCATCATCACTTACGTTTGCTTCACTCATAGCATATTGATTGATTGCACGATATGATCTCCATAAGCGAAATAATTGTAAAATTGGCGTAAAACTAGGATGAACATTTAAGAAAAAGGGTTGGTAATGTGCAAGAAACTTAAATAGGCTATTAAGTATTTGCATGGTGTTAGCAGTCCAAAGAAAGAGAAGTCATAATTGACAAACAAAGACAACCAGAAGACACAAGCAAGTAAATCTGCTTAGCTTTCTAGATCTATCGAAAATTATTACGCTCATAGACTGTCTACCACATACGGGATATAAGAAAAATTTCAACACAAATGAATGTGATAGAGATATTTAATAGCTACTAAAGTATTAGCTAAGAGAGGAGCGGGTATTTATAATACATTAATGGTAGATTCTTAATTTCTTCAAAACAACCAACATGCTTCTCGCCACCTCCCCTTTGATTGGCGCACAGCGCGTGTGTCAGAACGCCATCCTGTTTTCGCTTGTTTTTCCCCTTTTTGTGCTCTCGTGAATTCAAATGCACGATGCCTCGGGAAACTTTGAATGACTCCGTCACGCGATCGTCTCTTTCATCGCGCCGGAGTGACGTCCTTAGGAACCGCTCTCTTCACAGTATACGATACGATTCGGAGAATGAAGCCAGGTAAGCAATCCGGCGTATTTTTTGCTGTCGACTTCAGGCAGAGATTCAGCCCTGCAGGTGTTGATTGAACCTACCTCCACACGCTGACTGCAGTCATGCTGATGACTACAGTACGACCTCAATGTGCAACTGGACAACCCATAAATGAGAGAAACAATTGCATTAACTAGATTTATAAGTATTGAATCATTGCCCACGAAAAATATTCCACTGGAAGACTGGAATTAATATTTGCAATGTAACCAACTTTCCTAAAGCAATTACCTACAAAAAGTTGACAACTTTTATATCATCCCAATTTTAAATAATATTATGTATCATTAATATTTTCTTCACAATAATATTAATTTTATTATTCCAATTAGTTTGAATAATGTTTTCTGTTCCAGTGAATTGCTTACTTGCAAAAAAAATGATTGTAAAGGGAAAATTTTACTAATCAATTCTACGCCGGAAAACTAAGTCTCGCAACGCATTTTGGAATTTAATTAACAGAGTGAATAAAAAAGCGATATCCGCAAAATTAAATAACTACGTATGCATGTGTTCACACGTTTTTTTTAAATATACGACTGGTTACATTGGCTCGTTTCATTGGAATTCACAATAAGTTGAGTCATAGATATTGAACAGATTGTAGCCACTGAAATTTTCTGGTCTTATGTTTATTGAATGCTTTTTTTTTTGCAATGGCCAGAAGCTTAAATTCAACCAATTCTATTATTTCAGAATATACACGAGAAAGGCCTCAATCTGCAAAAAGTTAAATTGGACCTTTCAAGAATCGCGTGCGGGCACTTTCCATGTGATTTACCTTCCGGCGCTTCGGCAAAATTTTGGCACGTAATGGCGAGATACTTTAGCGAGACACGGCATGACGTGAAAACTTTCGACACGCCTCAAGGAGTACAGATGACGTGACGTTGAGAAAGCACGACAATTTCGGACTAAGATAGAATAATTGGCCATCGGGATTTGGCTAAACGCATTAATGCCCACATACGCAGTCGAATTAATTGTCATGCAAAGGCAAAAGATCACTAGAACTGATAAAATAAAATAAAGGGTATTTCAGACGATATGATATAATATATTCTTATTTGCAAAAATACAACACCAATTATGACCTCAAATCGCGGACTCCAATAATAAATACATTTCACTTTAATTATATATTTTAGGGTCACATCGGTAGGTGGATTTTTTTAAAACAAGAATATTTTAAAAATTATTTTTCGAAATAATCCCTCAATTAGGTGGATTTATGTTAGTTAGGGTCAAAATATGTACACCGTCATTTATTTATACATTTACACTACTCATTTTCGGTGTCAGTTAAGTCAAATAAACATCAAGTCTGAAGGAGAGCATTGTACTTTGTTTTAAATCGCAGGTAGAACAATAACAAAAGGGCTAGTATAATGGCATAGATATTCCTTATTCCAACTAAACCTACCTTTACTCGCAGATAGCCCCAATTAATATAAAAAGCAATACCTTGCTATTCCCTGCCACACAAGTTACTCAGTATTTATCTTTTTCTGAGAATTTTAATAAGCTTCCATTTGAGTGTCTCAAAGAATCGCTTTAACAACAGTTTGCTCGTACCGACCAAATCCTCTAAAAAGCATTGACTCTTCTAGCAAATATATGATTTGGATAATCGAGCGTTGTACAGATCCAAGCTAGGCCTAATCAGCGAGGTACGCATTCTTTTTTCTCGCATCCATGTTAGAAGAACTAAGTACATATTTTCTTTGCCTTTATAATGGTGCTTTCCCATATTAACCTGTTTTTGACAGTACCGTTCTTGAACGAAAAGTTGGTGCTGTTTATGCGGAGGAGTCACCGTCAAAAGAGATTACATGGTACATCATGTTCCACATGAGCAATAGAGGCACCTTTCCAGAGGCGTTAAAATTTGAAGAGGACACATCGGATGTCCCGGGCGTAACTCCACGAATGACTTTATGTCGTCAACAACCCTGATTCAATAACACAGCAAAAGCGGGGACGGAAATCGTGTGCACTCGATTGATCAAGTGATATCCCGAGAAGATTCCGACGGTTCAATGAATTATTCAAGCATTTCGGCGAGCACCCGTCAAGTGCGCGGACCCAAAGGAAAACAGTTGACGCACTCACAATTACTGGTGCGAATCCCCGCATGTCCCGCACAACCCTTTCCATGAACCAATCACTTGCACAATCGCCTCTTGCGCGACCGCGTAACAAAGTAACGACGCTTTACCGCCCACGGCGGCGTACCACCCAAACATTGCATACTTACAAAAGGAATCGGCCTCGTCATCCTTGAAAGCGTGACTATGACTGTGCGAAATGACGACATGCATCAACGCCTAGTCCATACTTTGTACATTTCGACACCCAATGATTGGAAACCCGTTTGGAATAAAAATATCCGAAGACGAAAAGATGTTACCCACTGTTTACATGGACGATATGACGAGGTATAACCTTACTAGGTTAAAACAAAATCCCAATATTCCAAAAAATTTCATTTTAATACAAAAACTTATAAATAATTCACATGCCAATCGTATGAGGCTTGACTAAAAAGAGAGAACTCTTAGTCTTTTCCACACTTAAAACTTTAATTCCCGAACCTGGGGGGCTATTTTGTAAATTCGAAAACTGTTTCGGCAACGGATTCGGCAACGAATTCGAATTCGAACGCCTATTCGAAGTCTTGCCGAAAGTGCGCTTATATGCGACCGCGTAAGCACTTTCGACTCGCCAGAATTCGATTCGAAAGAGTTGCCGAAGTGACGCAGTAACTTGGCGAAGAGAGCCGAAGCAAATGATGACGTCACTGTTTTCAGCCAATGAAATTTCAGAGCCAGCGTTCGGTACCGCCTCTTTTGACATGGATAATAAATCACAGAAAGGTAAGCTACCTGTTCATTTATTTGTATTATGTGTCACTCCCGTTGTTGTTATTTGCCGTTAATTCATTGGTTCGTGTCTTTGACTTTTATTGAGTTCTTGTCTGCACATAATCGCGAGTAGTCGCGCTTAATTATAACAAAACACGTATTTCAGAAGGAGGACGTATCGTGTGGGCCTTGCATGGGTGCAAACGGGAGCAGTAGGAATTAGCGTTTGAATTAATATGGCATAAATTAATGCTGTATTTCATTTATGCACAATCATAAAATGTTCCCGCTACAAACTTTGCCAGTATAATAGTTGTTGTCGATGGAAAATATGTGTTTTATGGTAAATATTGCGTCATGAACGGAAAAAATTCTATGCTGGATTGCTTGGACTGGAAATCAACTACCTATTTACTTTTTGTAAGAGACACGATCATTTATATATCTATTGAATTAAACTAGCGGGACGAAGTACGCACCTGTGCGTCTGAAATATTCCAAAATAGATACGCTAAATTATGTCCGCTCATGTTGAAAGTAGGGAAGCTTTTCAGATTTATTGTCTTGGAGCTTTACATTCGTTGGGAACAAAAACCCATTTCGTACAAGTCACTATTTGGGAGAGATCGTATACATAACGTGATCTTAACTTAATTAACTTGTCAGAAAAATTCATTTAAGTAAAATGTATTTTTTATTCATTCGTTTATTTACTGGCTAGTTGAATCGTTGCCATATCAGCGAAATGCCAATTTCTATGCCAGCTGTTACCCAAAAAATGCTTCCGTATGGTAAGTTTCTTTTTCCACCCAAACCATTATGTAGTATTGGTTGACTGAATACGCTTGACTGCCAGTACAAAGATTGAATTTTAATTTTAAATCTGCTGTATTTCTGCTCACAGTTTTTGTGCATTCTCACATCCTAGCCATATTATTTACTTCTGTAGCGAACTAGTAGAAGAATTGTGTAGCGCCTAAATCGTCCAGTGCTCTTTATTTCCTTGGTGTGTATACTTATTGTGAAATTTTAGGGAATATCCTGTGGTGACATCGTTATGATTCTCAGCATTGCATTATGTCTATGGTGTTTTTACGTCTGGTGTCATGTCCATGCACACTGTTTCTCAATCTAAATTTATCAAGGTTGTCTTTTACTTAAGTCAAACAATGATAAATGTACAAGCTAAATACTGTCATTACACTCAATCTCACAAAGAGTGGACGGCAATGGTCCTGTTGGCCAGAGTTTGAGATGATCCTAACTGCTTTCATTTGTATTAAAAGTAAAGTTCTTGTGCCACTTTCATGTCCCCAGAGCCGTAAGTCATAGTTTAGGTGACTTTGAAAGAAGGCAAAGTAAGTGAGCCTCACATATTCCGATGAAACACAGTTTTTCAGTAGGAACAAACACTTGGAAAGTTCTTTGCTGACTTCAGTAATGTGACAGTTCCAGGTAAGTTTACTAGCAATATTGAATCCAAGTAACTTGACAGAGTTATCAACTTAACCAACATTTCTAAGATGACAAGTAAGATGTTGTGTTTTTGCAGAGTTAATTAGTAGTTTATTAGCCGAGAACCAATACCTGGCTTGCTCTTCCACATCACATAGTTCTTCATGTGCCTGCTCAGGATTCTCACACTTGCTAAGAAATGTAGTGTCATCAGCATATAGAAGACAGTCAACAGATGTTACTTGGTAGGTCATTAATCATTAGTAGAAATAATAATGGACTGAAAACAGACCCTTGCGGCTGAGTGAACTGAGTAAGTTATTTCTTTCCAGATATATGAGTATTTGAGCACTAGATATAGCCTCAATGATTTTTCCTATTACAGGAATGATAGAGATGGGGCGATAATTCTTAGGGTGATTTTTATCACCCCTCTCATAAGTAGGTGTCACCTTTTTATGTAGTATTTTAAAGCATCAGGGAAATGTCCTGACTGGAAGCAAGAGTTGATGACCACAGACAATGGAAAGGAGATTTGCTGTATAATGGCCTTTATAATGTTATTGGAGAGACCGTAGATGTCTCTACTTTTTGATCCCTTAAATTTAGGAACTGCTTTGACTATTTCAGATGGTGTAACCCACTTCCAGCGAAATTTTTCAGTGGGAGCAGAAGATCTATTGAGGCAGCATTTAAAATCTAGGTTGGCACTGGATATGTTTCTAAGAGTATTATCAATGGAATGCACAAAGTGATTATTAAATTCAGAGGGTTTGATTGGGATATCTTTAGTAACACTAGTTGAAGGAGTCATATTCCTGATGACTGACCAGGCTGCTTTAGATTTGTTTTGGGAGCTGTCTACAAATTCTACATTAGCTTTGCGTTTTGCCCAAGAAAGTTTGTTTTGATAATCCCTTTTCAGTTCCTTGTACAACTTAATGTTAGTATGAGTTGGCTTATTTTTAGAATCTTGATAACTAAGCAACAGTTTTCCACGAAGATGCTCAAGGTCAGGAGTAAACCAATTTGCCTTTACATTCCTGGTTTGCTTAAGCTTGATCAATTTTTGTGGAAATGCTTGGTTACATGCTAAGATAGGTAACTCTATCAAAGAACAAAGTAAATTTTTGTGAGCCATTACCGCAGTGAGTAAGGAAACCCAATCCATTTCAATGAGTGATTTTTTAAACATTTCTTTTGGGCTTTAAGTAATTGGCCACGCTAAGATAATTTGATCACAGTACTCAACTGGCAGAATATTCAATATACTAAAGACAACGGCACTGTGGTCAGATATCATAGGATTAAAAACATTAAAAGAATTTTCATGAGGATAAAAACAAGTGAGAACATTATCCAAGCATGCAGAGTTGCTGGTTGGTTGATGGTTAGCGTAGTGCAAATTAAAGGACCTGAGTAATACATCAAGTTGAGTTTTATATCTTGAGTTATTTGACAGGTCAATATTCAGGTTCTCTTATCTCTGCAATGAGATGAAGGACACTTTTGAAGCACTAAAACATACGCCTTCAATATGTAGGCCAGTTACTTTCACCATTGGAAAGAACTTTCGTTTGTGTATGACACAAGGGACATTCCATTATGTCACTTCAGTTTTATTTTAAACCTATAGAGAGAAACTTAGTTTTTAATTTCTGATCACTAATACACTTTAGGATTTCAGTGTAAAATATTTATCCTTTCTGCATTTTAAGGCAATATGAAATCATATGGTAGAAGTATAAATTTCTTTGTGATTTAATTATTTTTTCATGTCGACTGCAAACATTTCTTCAATTAGTTAATTTTTCCACTTGCATGATAAAGAGATGATTATAAAAGCACTAAGTATTTTAAGAAAAATGAGCATACTTTCACCTTGATGATAAATGTGTCTCATTATTTCATTTAAAAAATAATCATTTCCAGATACTTCCCTTGATGAGAGGCTTGTGATAACCACTGAGAAGAGGGCACAGGCATGGGGGAAAATTTGAGACTGTGACAGAAGAGGTGAAGATGCAATGGAATATGGAATTTTGACCATTGTTTGAATTAAGGCACATTAAGTTCTCTTATCTCTACAATATGATGATGGACACTTTTGAAGCAGTTAAAAAACATGCCTTCAATATGTAGGCCAGTTAATTTCACACTTAGAAAGAACTTTCGTTTGTTCAATGTGATCTAATAAAGTTTATTTTAAAAACCCTCATATGACTTATTGGCACAAGAAATCTATTGGTAATTGCTCTTAATGTAGGCATGAAAAGGGAACGACCTTCCTTCATGGTCCAGCTATGACAATATTTTACAATACACTTCCTTCTTCACCTCCCTTAAGGAAGAGGCAAAGAAGGTGGCAGCTGAGTAAGTTGAATGAACTGTTATGACAGTGGTATGAAATATTCATCCAGCATGTATTAGTTTAAGGGTTTGATGGCTGATAAAACTTAATGGTCTACTACTTCTAATTACTAAGGACTATGCATTTCTAATTACTAGGAACTACTTTATTTTCATACTTTTGAGAAATGGGTTACAGTTATTTTTTAACATATTCATCCGAGGCATTAGAATTGTTGAAGTTGTATCACAGGCATCACCTTGCATAAAGTAAGAAATTACAGTACGTATTTCACATTTTCATCAACTATAAATATCAAGTTTCATGATTAAGCCACTGTATATTACATCAATCATTGGTACAAGTAACCTATCAGTCATTGATCCTAATGTTGGCATGAAAAGGCAATGAACTTCCTTCATGGTCTAGCTACAAATACCATGCAACTTATTGAATGAATTTCCATTTTCAAACAGCAGGTATCATACATTCCTTAATACCACCCTAAATGCCCATTATATTCCACCCTTCTTTAAATATCTCCCTCACTCAACATTACTTAACGCAATTTCTTCCTTCAGTCACTGTCTTTAAGGCCCACCCCAAAACCCTCCTTTTCAGACTACTAAAATATTTGTTAACAACCTTATTCCTATCTCACCTTTGGCATTGCTTTCTTCATTTTTCTAACACTTCTATCTTACTGGTCTTAATGTTCTATTCCATATCCATTAACTAAGCATCAGCATAAGGTCCTTTTCTATTCATGTATGAAGGCATGAAGGTTTGCATGTAAATGTAAGCATTGCTTGATGATCGACAATATATATTAATTATGACCACCATCATGACATTCAAAACTTACAATGCATGCCCTCATTTTCACTCACACTTCCAGATCATATTCTGGGTAGCCGACTTGACTACACACAGGCATTTCAACCATGGTACATCGACATCGCCTCCCCTTTTTGTCAAAGGTACAATTGTTGAAGAGTTCTGACAGCCCAACCACTTCTTGTGGTAGATGTTAGGCTTGCTGGTTCCCTCAACAGCACCTCTTGTGAAAGATTCCTGCATAAGTGAGCATTATTGCCTTATGATATTACCTTTTATATTTCTTACCCAGTACAATCCTAAGAAACCTATGTTTTTCAACTATTACACCTGATTCCCATAACATCCAAGGCATATAGAATGTTGGGTTTTATTTGTTGTGCATGTAAGGATTTTAAAAACATCCACTGTCTGAGGATATTATATGTGTCTCTTGTCAGATCAATCTTAGAGTACTGTTCAATTGTGTGGAATCCATTTTATGGGAAATATGAATCATCCATGGAGAGGGTCCAACATAAATTTTTAAGGTTTGCTTCAATCAAATTTTCTATTCCCAGAATGAAAGGAGAATATGACAGTGTAATGAATTACTTAAACCTGACTAGTCTTCGATGTAGAAGAAAACAATATGGTGTTATATTCTTATATTATGTCTTGAACAATTACATAAAATGCTCAACTCTATTGCCATTTCTCTCTCTTAGGGTACCTTCGGTAAACACAAGACTGAGCAATTTGTTTAATGTACCCTATCTGCCAAATAACTATTCATTCTACATGCCACTGTACCGTGCAATGAGAGATGCCAATGAAATCTCATGGGACATTGAATTTGTTAATTCTTCCTCAAGCACCTTCAAACGATATGTGAGAAGCAATGTTCCTTGAGTGTTTGCCTTTTTTTTATGTAAGTCATATCCATATTCTCATTTAAAATTTCCTTATTCAGTAGTGAATGTATGATGTTCTTGTTAGATTAAGTCATATCTATTTTTTTTCCTCTTACTCTTTTTCTTTCTCTTTATTTTTAAGCTTACCTTCATATCCTTGATGTGCCTTTACTTACTTTAAAGCTGCTATTCCTTGTTGCCTTAATACTTGTACTCAATGTATAACTTTATAAAGGGTTTTATATCAACCCGTTCAATAAATATATTATTATTATATATTATTCCCAGTTTTCATTTTTAGATGCTTTCACCATTACCCTACTGCCTTCCACAATTTGAGCTAATTTGCGATTTGCTGACCTATCATAAATCTCTTTCATTTTGGTCTCCTTGGCGCATAATGCTGCATGAATGTCCTCCTGAACTTTTGGCATAAGTGCTTCAGTAGGAACTTGAAGTCTTATTCTCAAGTAGTTACTAAATAGAATTTTTACAGGGGAGACATTTAGCCCTTTCACTAGAGTACTTATATACTTGCAAAGCAAATCTCTGAAATCTATCCCAGCCTCTTTCCTTTTCCATTATATTTGTTTACTTATTCGCACTCCCTTTTCAACAAGGCCATTGCTCTGATCATGATGTGGGATAGACAGAGGATAGATGTTAGGCTAGTAAAATAGCTGCCTGGCTGTTGTGTATGTTCTCTCAATACCACAGAGACATTAATATAAAACCTTTGACACTTGAGCCTGCAATGCCTTTGGCAAAATGTTCCAGGTAAAAATGTTAGACCTGTTGCTAAATCCTCTGAAACTTGTCTATCTGCTATGGAAAACTAATATATAATCTACTAGCAGTGGATTTAGCTTTAGTACTGTAACTGGATTTAGCCTGTCTGGATTTTGAAGATGCATCAAATGCAGACACAGAATACTTCCTGATCATATGTCAGTCTTTCAGAGTGGCGACATACTTTCAGGGAAGCTACCAAGCAATTAGTTTTCCCTGGGTGTGAATTTGATTGGTAAACAAGTATTTCGAAGCCTCATGACTCTTTCAGTTGGTTAAACGACTATAATAACTAGCAATTATACAGTATATTATCACCAAATCAGCTTACTTTATCACTTAGGAGACAATTCACGGTAAGAGGGTGCCGGCCAAAACTCGATGAGAATTTGATTAGAAAACCAACACAACGTATTGTGTGACAATCGTCTGCGTCTGCCTTCGTTGAAATGTTAATAATTACGGTATGCTATCAATTGAAGTCGCCTAAATATTTAACAATTACTATCATGGCACAAGGGCACCTACCTCAGACAATGTGTACGATATTTGATAGGCAAACTAGCAATTTGAAGCCTGTGACTCCTTACGCTGGTTTAACAACTCTCACAACTAAACAATAGACGTTTTATTATCACCAATTCACAACTTAAGACACAAAAACAACGGTAAGAGGAATCCAAACAACACTTCCACTGCGAGTTGGTACGATATTTTATGGGGAAACAAGCAATTCGAAGCTTGTGACTCCTTATGCTGGTTTAACAACTCTTATAACTAAAAAAATAGACGTTTTATTATCACCCATTCACAACTTTAGACACAAAAACAACGGTAAGAAGAATCCAAACAACACTTCCACTGCGAGTTGGTACGATATTTTATGGGGAAACAAGCAATTCGAAGCCTGTGACTCCTTATGCTGGTTTAAAAACTCTTATAACAAAAAAATAGACGTTTTATTATCACCAATTCACAACTTTAGACACAAAAACAACGGTAAGAGGAATCCAAACAACACTTCCGCTGCGAATGTCCATATATGTTTTATGGGGAAACAAGCAATTCGAAGCCTGTGACTCCTTATGCTGGTTTAGCAACTCACAACTAAACAATAGACGTTTTATTATCACCAATTCACAACTTTAGACACAAAAACAACGGTAAGAGGAATCCAAACAACACTTCCGCTGCGAATGTCCATATATGTTTTATGGGGAAACAAGCAATTCGAAGCCTGTGACTCCTTATGCTGGTTTAGCAACTCACAACTAAACAATAGACGTTTTATTATCACCAATTCACAACTTTAGACACAAAAACAACGGTAAGAGGAATCCAAACAACACTTCCACTGCGAGTTGGTACGATATTTTATGGGGAAACAAGCAATGCGAAGCCTGTGACCCCTTAGGCTGGTTTAACAACTGTTATAACTAAAAAATAGACGTTCAATTATCATATGGTCAATTCAATTCGCCACTAACGACACAAAAACAACGGTAAGAGTAATCCAACTAACACTTCCGCTGCGAATGTCCATATATGTTTTATGGGGAAACAAGCAATTCGAAGGCTGTGACTCCTTATGCTGGTTTAACAACTCATAACTAAAAAATAGACGTTTTATTATCACCAATTCACAACTTTAGACACAAAAACAACGGTAAGAGGAATCCAAACAACACTTCCACTGAGAGTTGGTACAATATTTTATGGGGAAACAAGCAATTCGAAGCTTGTGGACTCCTTATGCTGGTTTAACAACTCTTATAACTAAAAAATAGACGTTTAATTATCACTGGGTCATTTCATTTCACAACTAAAGACACAAAAACAACGGTAAGAGTAATCCAAATAACTCTTCCGCGGCGAATTCGATTCGAATACTGAGAATTCGAAGCCTCAAAAGCTTTCGGCAAGGCCAGTCGAAGTTCGAGTCGAACTTCGTCATTATCTTCGAGAGGAAAAGCTTACGTGGTCGCACATTTCGTCCAACTCTTCGGTTGTGACGTATTTTCGACTCCGGCTGCCGAAACCGAAACCGAAGGGTCGAATTCGAAGCTTACGTGGTAACCCCCCAGGTTTCGACTGCCTTGCAATCATTTTCAAGTACATTATACATGGTATGCGAGTTAATATATAGATCTGGGGAGGAGGGGGGTTGGGGGAAGAAGTGGTTATAAAGTTTTAAGTGTGGAAAATACTAAGAATTCTCTCTTTTTAGTCATGTCGATAGAGTCATTCCACAAAGTTACGCCTTCAACAATTAAGTTTATACGTATGAGGCTTCATTGAAAAAATATCCAAACCCAAATTGGAGCCTTAAGATTTTTGCCAGGATTGCTACGGAGCCGACAGAATTCCCTCATCCCGTCTTACAGTTGGGCCATATTGAATTCATATTTACATACTGAAGAACACAGGATGGTCTGACAAAATTTATCTGTACTTGAAAATTCCAGACAGCTTTAAAAAGCCACTGTACGGCATAATAAGGGGACATTTCTTGCGTTGGTTAGTTATTCAGTGTAATTTTAATAAGTAGTAGTAGTGAGTAGATCCATCAAATAACCAATGCGTGGAATACGGACTGAAGTTAAATCATAAGAAAGCTACAGCTCCCAGATTTTCCACGAAAAAGATAACGAAGACGACCATTAAGAGTAGGATGGCATAGAATGGAAGAGATAGAACAAATAAATTGTCTAGGTTGTACCGCAGGAAAGTGTAGTAACTGAAGGAAATGGTCATAGTAGCAGGGGCTTTTACAAAGAAAATAGTATCAGGAATAAATAAAGCAAAAACCATATTACACAATATAGAAACATACATGAAAAAAGCAATTTACAAGAAGAGGAAGGTAAGAATCCAATTTGAGAGATCCATTTGTAAGCACAGAAAATACAATCTACATCTACATAGTACCCTGCGAGTCGCCTCATGGCCGTGTGGCATGGGATGTTAGTACACCAGCCGTGTAAAGATGTAAAAGATAAGGCTTTGGGAGGTTAAACGGTGACGTGTATTATGGGAGTGAATTTAGTGGAGCTCATTTTTTATTGAGATCGCATATTGTGCACGGAAAGAACGAGTTTTTGTATCTATATGTTCGGCTATGTATCTCTCTTATTTTATCGCTTCTGTCAGACCTAGAGATGTAGTGAGGCGTCATGATAATATTCTGTGCGTCACTCTGAAACACACTAGTTCTGAATTCCTATGGCAAACTAAGCCTAGCGTGTAGCCTCCAAGTCTCCAGGGATTCCCACCTTAATCTCTCTAAAAGTTGTAAAACACTTAATGTTCGTTCGTAGCAGTTGTTTACGAAGCGTGTGGCTTAAGAATGATACACGATTTTAAGAGGACAAAAAAAAACAGAAAAGTGAGTTGAAATAATGATCACTTAGTTAATAAAACACAAAAATGATGATCACCGATATGGCTTAGAATACCGGATGGTTATAATAATTTTGATTCATCGTCGCCGTAGTTTGTGGCAATTCATAAATTTGGAGAACTTACTAAGGTTCCCGACACGTGAAAATCCGCATCGACTGCCCTCCATCAACCGCCGCTCTCCGCTCCGCCGCCCGTCCGAAAAGAAGAGACTATTAGCTCACGAGGAGGAGGTTGTCGATTCGGACGACCCATTAGATACCGTCGTTCCACTCCGTGCGGGATAATCGGCGGAGAGACGAGAAGAGAGACCGAAATCATCGAATAGATCCAATCCCGAGAGCGGATAATGGCCCGACAGTAAGAGAGAGCTGGAAAACTGGTTGAGTACCCCACTCATAGCATGAAGGAAGGGAAGAAGAGGATAACGAGGTAACAAACTCGGCGAAAATGACATCAATCCAACCAAGCGGCGCTCGCAATACCGGCGTCCCCCTCCCCCCTCAAAAGGGCACAAAAGGCACGCTCAGACACGCGGGGGCGCGCACGTGAAAATCCACTCCGGAAGGGGGGGGACTAAACGTATAGTGGGATGGATACTCCTCAAAAACGTAAACACAGATTCCATTTTTATTCCGTCTACCCATTTGGGAGGCGACCAATGATGCGCACAATGGCATTCCCCTTTGCGTGCACCGTGGAGGAGGGGAACGACGATGCACACAGAGCGCAGCAAACTGGAAAGATCCGCCCAGTTTCCCCCGCTGCTCGAGCCCTTATTTATATCTACACGGATGGAATGATCCGCCATTTTGTATCTAAAGCGTATAAGACGCTAACAATGACGTGATAAGTGTTACCCTTCCATTAAATTTGACTTTTTACCCAAGGAATAAGAATGCTTTACATGTTCAAAAGCTGAAGGTTTCCACTTGGTGAAAGGTCGATATTGTAGTAACTCACACTTTGTAACTTTCACAATTTATCATAGAATATACAACTAGCTCAGGCAGACACTACAAGCAACGGGGAAGGAGTCACCTTTCCCCCAACCCAGGAATACACGCTGGCTTTCCTCTCGATAGTCCAATATCTCCCCCCCCCATTTTACCCATCCCGCCCGCACCATTTCCATTAAGACGTTTATAAATATATCCTGATAACCGATATTGCTCAGTATCGGAATGCCACATCGACTAAATATCATCGAGTGGTCGATTTTTCGATGTTCATAAAAGTACTCACCACTCTCAAAATGTTCATCGCATTCTTTAACAACTCGATATTTCGGATGTCTCGGCCAAAAAACATCGAGTAGTCCAATGCATCCATTTCGATGTCGATACCACTACTAAAAACATCGAGCAGTCAATTTTTCGATGCTTATAAAAGTAATATTCACCCATCAATTTTCATCGCATTATTTTTCTAATTGATGTTTTCAATGTCTCGGACAAAAAACATCGAGTAGTCCGATAATCGATGTCGATGTCACATCCCGAACTCAGTGTGCCTGAAGATGGCGTCACTGCCGCAAATATGTTCTATAATAAGTTACAAAGTTTGACTTAATACAACTTCACGTCTTTCTCAACAAATTTGACGATAGCGAAATATAGGACTTCTACGTTTACAAAATTGAACAAATTTTACGATGATCAGCGATATAAATAAGAAGGATAATTATCAACATGCCGCCACAACTGTTGCGTCACTTAGATGACTCCATTGAAGTGTCAGGCATGATTTAGTATCTAGTAGGATTATTTTCTACTCTTCTGTAAACTTCATCAATTCTTATTTTTCCTGCCATGTTCACCATTTGAAGAACATTTGAAACACCATAAAGAAAAGAAGAGTCAGGTGGCTTGGACACACCCTAAGACACATTTGGTTCGTGAAGAATATAAATGAAGGTTAAAATAGAGAGAATTGTCCGCAGAGGAAGATCCAGGAATATATTTATGGGCCAAATAAAGAGGAAAGTACTAAGGAAGAGATACCAGGAGGTAAGGGAACTAGCATTAGATAGGGAAGGCAGGAGGGCTGCAGTCAACCAATCTTAGGATTGAATGACCGATGAAGTATTATTTTATAAATCGTATTTAAGGTAAAGCGAGCGAGATAGTTCCCTTATCATAATAGAGACCATATTCGAATTATACCTTGTAATTTCACCAGCTGTGAGACACACGAATTAAATATTTCATTATTAATGGTGCAATAAAATAGTTTTACATGACATAAATTGTAAGTAATCAGATGAAAATATCTAAAATATGTCTTTAACTTGACTCATTTTTTTCACGCGGTATGTTTGAAACTCCATCAAAACGGAAGGTTTATTGTGATCCCGAATAATTAACAGTGGTAACAATATGATTAATTTTCAAAAATAGATGATAAAACATACAAACTACATACTGTTGATTTTTTGTAGATATCTAAGTGTTAAAACTTCCTCATTTGTTCAATAAGGTATCTCTGGAGTGCATACACGTACCATTTCCCATATAAAAGGGCGGGTATTTTCTGGCACATATCTCGGAAATAATGCGGTAAGAAGTTGAATTTTTGGTGTCCATGGAAGGGTGATGAATTTTTCTTTATAATGAGACTAAATTCATTGATTTCTAGGTAGAATGATATTTCGCTCAAACTACCTTAAATGCTGATCAGTAGCATTGTCCTTAACTAAATGGGAATATTTTCTCGAGGAATGTGCCGCATGTTAGATGTTAGCAAGTTCGTTCACGTGGCATACTCCTAGTTTTTGATCAGACCTCGCATCGTTCTATACTGTTTTTGGTCTGCGCCCAGCTGCTGGGGGAACGTACGAGGTTCTGATATGAACTGGGACGAGAGCAGTATATCTGAAGTTGGATCTACACGTACCTTACACTCCAGAGCCTGGGTGCTTTGTAGATGGAGAATAGAATGTAAAATCCAAGACTTTGACGATACCTTGCGGTTAGCATCGACCATACATAATCAAACTGAGTCTAGATAGTACACTGAACTCTCTTCCCATAATTCTCCGGCCACGCGCGTGCTACGAAGATTTAGAGGGAATGCAGAATAACCAAAGAGCGGTACACCTCCCGACATTCCGCAGACAGCAAAACACTCTGAAAGCCACGTGATATATATGCGGCGGAGAACCCCAAAACGAAGTGGTGTGGCAGAAAAATTGCCCCCGATACCTGCTCACCATAGAGAGCTATAAAAAATAAAGGAAAGAATCGAACGATGAATGAAATGCACAGACGATGTTTTATGACCCTCGGTTCTGCTCCGGTGGGAGGGGGGCGAAAATAGAGATCGATTTCCACGACACGCACGCACAGACACGCAAATACGGAGGAGAACGCACACCCTCCGTATAATATCTCATATCCATACACACGCGCGCACATATTATCGGCCCTCCTCTTTTTTTTCAAATCCCCCTCCCTCACATATATATTCCGGGAGAGGGGCCGCACAACTCCGGTTCCGCTCCGGTGCAATCGTCATTCCGGCCTCTCCGGTATTTGCGCAGAAAACCCTCCGAGGACGGAGGGATGGGGGATGAAAGGGGATGTATGGGGCTGGGAATGGGGAGGAAGAGATGGAGAGATGGAGGTGAATCAGAACTGGCGGAATGGGTAAGGAGGGTGGAGGAGTGAATACGGTAGAACCACTTAGGTGGGAGATGCAGAGCATTGGACCAAAAAGAAGCCGGGAAGAGGTGAAGGAGAGCTACGAAATACGGTTGGTAAGGAAAATGTTGGGTGTAGACTTGAGGAGTGTGGATTTCTTTGTGTATTCTATCTCTTGATTGCATGGTTTTTTATTGTTATAATCCAAACATCCCAAATTCTGGGACATTATCTCAATTTCCCTCCTTATGCAGCATGCCATTGTCTTTCTTTCATCCCTCATGTCCTCTTCCATTTCGTCCAGTATTTCCATTCCGTTCCTTCCTCATTCACGCTTCCCAAGGGTTCTCCCTTCCATCACCCTCTTCAACATGCCCTACCTTTTCACAACTTCCCCTATCCACCCTGCTGCTTTCTGCAAACCTCCGCCACCAGCTTCTTCTCTTCTCCAACCATGTCTTCCTCGCCGCTCAGCTATCACTATCCTCTCTATTCCATACCAGCATATCATACGCCTCAAGTTGTTCCATTTGGGAATTCTACCGGGTAAGAGATTCCACACGGTTGCCGAAATTTCGATGGCCAACTGCCCTGAAGACGATGGACAACATGGCCATCAAAACACCGGCAATCATGGAATCTCTTACACGATAGACTTTCCGAATAGAACTACTTAACATCACTCGCCGGGAAAGACTAAGATCTTAGCGTTTAGTCTACGCAAAGCATTTGAGATATCAACGAAGAGAAAGATGGAGAAGGTGAGGTGGACGGAGAGGAGGACTAACGAGGAAGTGCATGAGATGTTGAGCAAGGAAACTTTTGAATGAAATTCGAGATCGGCTGAGTAGGTGGCGGGAGGATGTAATAAGGAGCGATGGGCTGCTCAAGAATGTGATAGAGGGAAGGATGTTGGGCAAGCGGGGAAGAGGAAGAAGGAGAATAGGTTTCGTGGTTGGGATGAAGATGGGTAGATCATATGCTGAGGCGAAAAAGGATGAACTAGAGCGAGGCCCCATAGAGTGTAGAAAGTCGGGAGGAGATTCTCTCACATTCAGTAAAACCTACCTCAACCGGTAGAATACTATTTTTAAAATTCTTCGCATATCCTCCCTCCTCAAAGGCCAAGTTTGAGCATCATTACGGGTAACGCTCCATATCAGAGTGGATATGAGTGGATACTTTCCCAAAATTTAATCGTAATATCCCAAAAGTGCAGAAGGCTTCTCAAAATGAGTTAAAGGTGGTGAAGCAAAAGGAATGCGGGAGGACTGTGGGGCGAGGCGGTTCCCGCACAGCAGCCCAACCAGAAAGGTTCGTGGAATCCTCCTTGGTTGTCACGATTATGAACTTTCTAATAAACCTAAATTTTCGAGAATGGCAGAATTTAATGGTGGCACTCTCGTTTTTTGGTTTCCATATCACTTTCCGTAAACGAGAAATGCTCCGTTAAAAATAAAGCAATACTCTTTTAGCAGTCGACGGACTACTGCAGCGTTGTAGACGACCTTAGTTGTCCATCCCCTACCTAAGGAACAGAGCAACGAGAGAAGATGGTGGTCGGAATTCAATAGTTACGAGAGATTTGGCGGTTGCAAAATCTTGTTTTTTTTCTGGCCATGGAACTCCTACACAGGATGCTAAGAAGCGATGCAAACATGTTTTACAAAGAATAAAAGATAATATCTTCTATACATTGAAGGAACAACCATGTACAAGTAAAATTTCATTCTTATGATCCGCCAAGATTTATTTATATGATGCCCGTGTTTGAGATAAATACTCTTTTCTTTTACACGATTTCGAATATTATTCTTCTTAAAAGCGTGGGTATCACACAACATGCTAAACAAACATTCAACAACAAAAAAGGCATGGGCTCATATTAAAAAGTGAAACAAAATAAACTTTGTGCCTTCCACATTATTTATTGGAAAAATTCAGACAAGTTTCATTTTCAATGCATAATAGAAATAATGTAGTGAACAATGGGTATAATATTATAGTAAGTATTATCCCTTGAAGATCACACGCAAGTATCAAACTGGTTGGGATTGGCCAATAAATTGTGTGGAAGTAACCGAGTTTCATTTTAAATCAACAGCTTCTAGTGTGATGAGTTGTAACAGCATTTTCAGAAATGAAAATCCGTAGATGCTGTATTGTTCACTTTATTTAACCCACACGACATGTTTGAATGTCACCCGCCATGTTTGAATTTCAAATGGCTAAGCACGGCATAAGTGCTGGTGAAGGATACTGACTCTTGGTTGTGGCTTCTTTAAAGTCCTCTTCTCCCTTGCGTTGCCATCTTTGATGGACCGCAAGGGCCTAAGATCTAGTTACCTTGTATCCACCAAAAAAAAATTGCTATGCTAATTAGGAAGCATGGATATCGTAGTGGTCTGCGCATTGGTCCGGCAAACCAAATGTCCGTGGTTCGATTCCCGGTCCAGGCCGAATTTTCTCATGGCAATTTCTTCAAAGAAAATTCACCCACCATGTTTGAATTTCATACGACACGTGTTTCGGATTATAATAATGCCATCCTCAAGTACAATGCCTGACGATTATGAGGATTTGCACCTGAGGATAGCACTGTAATAAGCCAAAGCACGCGTCGTATATGTTAAATATAAAGAACTGTAAAATATTACTAGTTTTCAGCTTTTTTCTCACTCTTAAAGACGACCGAGAAATCCAGACGGGAAGCTCGCGAGTCATTACAGGCATTGGATATTTGCAGATGGCTATAATCTATTAAGATTTTCATTCATGTGCACATTTTTGCGGGACTTTTTAGACGGGTACACATTAATAATATGTATAGATAAAAGCAAAGGAAATTACATGATACCAATTCGGCTTCTTGGCAAATTGAAGCCATTTTAACACCAAGCCTTATGGCACTTGGGATATATTCCAAAGTTGTTTGATGAAATATATACAGATTACGTCCTAACCGTGAAACATACTAATCATATAATTATAATGATTCCTATAAAAATATCAAGGTAGCATTCCGAATTAAAACCACGTATTAACGCACGGTTTAAGGTTTACATTTCGAATTCGACACCTTAAACAGAAGTCATAGCCGTGCTTAAATTGGGACCAACATTTTAAAATGTTATTCTTGCATCATTTATGTTACGTTTATGATTGTTTCCCACATAACGAAATGTATTTAAGTGAAGTGCGGTCTAAGAAATCACTTGAAATGTTATAAAAATGTACACTTAGTGGTTCACGATTAGCGCTCCAAACCCCTTAAGAAGTCTACCTTGCCATTTGAGGGTTGAGTCCTTCACCTAATATTCCCAGATTATATTTGACATTTTGAAGACTCATAAAGTCCTCGGTGATTCCCCAAATTCCCGGCTACTCCGTTCCCAGAGGAAGAACGCTAAAGGAAAAGAGGGGGTTTCTGACTAGAGATGCTTCCCTGGAGAGTTCAACCCACGGCTTAATCAGAGCGTTCGAACAAACGATGATCGATTGAGAGAAAAGAGACGACAGCTTAGGCTAATAAACTCCCGTCATTTGGTTCGAAAAAGAACGAATAGAACGATAAAGAGAAGACAGTCTTCATGCCGACATCAAGTCAAAAGGCGAGCGATTATGAGGGTTTGCTCGAATCGGACTGAACGGATATAAAGAAGTTCTATAAAAAAACATACAAAGGTAAACACCTCCTCAATTCTCCGACGATAAACAAGAAAAAAACTACTTGAGAATCCTTTGGCAAGAGCAGAGCGGGAGAAAATTGAAGACCTTGCAGAAAGAAGAGGAAGGGCCGGAACTATGCTGGCAAAATACACAGAACACACCATGCATAAATCATTTTGGGAGGAAGGAGAAAATGAATTAGTTGTATAAGGAAAGACACAGATGTTACCGGGCCGGAACCATTCGGATGCACGGCTTTAAAGCGTTGAGTTTGGGGGGGGGGAGGGGGGTTAGGTTGAGAGAGGGAGAGAGATGAAGGGATAAACAGTAGCGTCCTTTTCCTTTCCTAGTGTACCGGAGAGAAGAGGGAGGGTTTGGGAAAAAACGGAGAAGAACAAAGAAGTGCAAACATAATCAGAAAGAACGAAGAGGATTAATCACGACGTGAATAAAAATAAAAATATATATATAGCAGGTCGCTTCAACCCCTGGAGAAGGGGGCATTGGGGGAATTGGAAGGGGCGAGAACCGGGGAAAGAGAGAACGCGTCTACCATGATTGAACGGGTAGGGAGGGGGACAGGGGGAAGGGAAAGATGAGAGGTGGAGAGGGTTGGTGGGCGGAATTGGAAGAAATATGGCAGAAACAATGGGGGTGCGTGGGAAAAGTAGGCGTAGGTTGGGGCGAAGAAGCAGCAGAAGGGGATGGAGTGAGAGGGATGGAGGGAAAGAGAGAAAAAATGGAGGAGAACACAAGGGGGTTGGGTTTTTTCGGAGTCATAGGGGGTCGGGTGGGGTGGAAGGGCGAGCGAGGGGGTTGAAGGATAGGTGGGGTGGAGTGGGAGGCCGAGGAAGGGGCCGATGAACAAGGAATTCCCCTTTCACCAGGGGCCGCAGAGGGACGAGCCGATGGACTGATTTGTGTTTGTGTGCGAACGATGGAGAGAGAGAGGGGGCGAAAGATGGAGAGAGCTATATAGAGAAGGAAGTGGAGGGGTTTGGTCGCACGTGGTGGCGTGCGGGTCGGAGATCGGGGCGGAGGGCGGCGGCGTTGCCATCTTTGGAACTTCCGGAGCTAGGCCTGGCGGCTAATTTCGACGAGGTCGCGTCGTCAAAAGTGATAATTATTTTATTTCCGAATTTACGGCAAAGAATTTTTTTTTTATTTTTGAACTTATTAAATCAGACATCTTCAGCGCCTAATACTTACGAGTCATAGAGTGAAGTATTGTTTTCTCATTTCCGTACTCAATAAAAGATGTGGGTGGAGTAAACATAAATTCTCCAGATACAGTAAAATATCTTGGAATTACCATAACATTTGAGATAACGTGGGAAACATACATACAATATATATGCGGCACAGTATTTTAAAGAAACTAGGTTTTGTTAAGCATATAATAGGAAGATCCTCGGATGAAAAATAAGAGAGAGATGCTACTTCGCTCAGGTTAGGTCACACATCGAATACGCCGCGAGCATTTGGGACCCTGGTCATAAAGATCAAACAATAATAATTAATAAAATACAAAGAAAAAGAGGACGCTTCGTTAAAAACTGCTACGAGCAAACATATAGTGTTTCACAACTTTTAGAGGGTTTAAGGTGGGAGGCCCTAGAGACTAGAAGACTACACGCTAGGCTTAGCTTGCTTGAGGAATTCAGAATTGATGTTTTTCAGAGCGACACAGAGAATATTGTCATGACTCCGCACTAAATCTCTAGGTCTGACAGAAGGGATAAAATAAGAGAGATGCATTGCCGACCAAATAGGTACAAAAATTCGTTCTTTCCGCGCACATTACGCGACCACAATAAAAACAGATCTACAAAATACACTACCATAGTACATGTCACCATTTCACCTCCCAAAACCTTACATCTTTACACGGCTGGTGTCCTAACACCTCCTCCCACACGCCCATCTGGTGGCTCGCAGGGTAGTATGTAGATGTAGACTGAAGTATTCTTTTCCGATTTCCGTACTTACTAACAGGATAATGTTAAACTTTCTTAAATTATTAACATCAGCCATTACTTCTGATGAGTTTCATATTTCCATCGTATTGGGATTCTCGAGGGTTTACCATTACGGTCGGGGCATAATTTTGTGCTAACATAAGTGAGAGTTCCTGAAGAAAGAGAGCAGTAGAGGAGGATATGGGGGCGTTGGTTGCAGTTAGTGGCGTGGGGGTCAGAGGTATGGGACAGAGGGTGGCAGTGTTGACATTTATAACAATTCCTGTGTTAAACTAAGCCACTTATTTCTACCAATCGTAGCGTTGAAGATACTATTTTAGCATTCATCCTAGGAATGAAGATAAGCCATAAGAAAACAAAAGTTATGAGATTCTCATGGACAAAGAACGCGAGGGGAGTATAGAAACTGGAGCAAGTAGAGAATTTTA